>JAPMOQ010030048.1:3617226-3629141 GCA_026543055.1 Argiope trifasciata
GAGAATAGTTATTTCCCTACGCATTCATAAGCTTTTGATCTTCATGAGAGATTTTTTTTCTTCTGAACGAAAAGGAAAGAAGCAATATGAATAGGGAGAGTATTATGAGTCTGAGATTAAGGTATTCGTAGTATATAATATGACCAATGAAAACCCGTTATATTTCTATCATATGGGAAAAACGAATTTTGTTCAGATTCCAATGGGAATTCATGGTGTTAGATCTTCCTTTAATAAATCTATAAAATAAATGTATAAAATTGTTACGAAAATTATGTGCATAAATTAAAACGATAATTTTTATTTTTTATTTTTACTACTATTTATTGGCAACTATTTCATAGGGCATTCAAGGTATAAGTGCGAACTATAACATTATCATCCCCTTTTTTACAATTTTCAAATAACAAGAAGAATAATGGTGTAAAATTTAGGAAAAATGTAAATTACTAATGACCACTTACATAGGTTTAGGAATGCTCAAAAATTCTTAGTTAATAAGTAGATTACGTTGTAGATTACAAAAAAAAAAATAGTATGGTTGGCAATGCTATTTACTTAAAGTCGTATATTCTGGGAAGACATATGAAAAGAAATATTTTTCCCATTAAATGGGAATTTTATTAAATTTTCATGTAAAACACATTATTCTAATCATTAATTATACACAGATAATAACAACACCTTTTATAATTTGTACTGGTTAATATTATTAATGGTTTATCTGTAAGTTATCCTACATATTGAAGTTGTACTGCTTTCTTGTATATTATTCTTAAATAAGTTATTAAGTCGCTTTCATTTCAGATGTGTCCAATGCACCAGGATAACGATTCACAAGCATCTCTTCATGTCCTTCATTATTAATAATATTATGTGGATAATATGGTACACAGAAGTAGTACAGAAGCCGTCAGTGCTGATCAGCAATGAGGTCAGTGTTGCTACCTCTGATAATTAACACAAGCGATAGAAATTTTTACTGTCTTGTTTATTCTTTTCAATGTAAATTTTCAATAATTCGTTGGAGAGATTTTTAATGAGCAAATATTATTGAAATTGCATTTTATTTCTTGATATTTACAGGAGGGATTATTCTCCTATTTTAATTTTTTATTGCCGGAGAAGAATTGCATTGAATTGTATAGAAGTGAAGGTTTCTCCATTTAAAAGTTAGATTTTATGTGTCTTTATTTAAAACTGGCTATTAGGAAAATGTACACTATAAAGCAGAAGAAATATTTTAAAAATATCTATTATAAATGCTTTAATAAATATATAAGGAAAGCTCCAAAAGTGCAAATATTTAACTAACAAGAATTAGCTTCAGTAACTAGAATAGAAGGCAATGGACATCAATTCAAAAGTATTCATACACCCCAAGAGAGAAGGAGATACAAAATTGGAATTCCATGTATAAAAACTTAATTTCGATTGATTTGGTATTTGATTTATTGAAGGTCCTTAAAAATAAGTATAAAATATGTGCAGCGGCAGTTAATCATCTTAACAAGATATTCAATAGTAAATGATATTTGAATATCTTCATAATTTGAAAAACGCCTACTCAATCTTTTATCTTGATAATCATGGCATAATATAGAAATCATGAATTAAACCCTGAAATGTAATTACCTTGACACAATCTTGATATTTTATATTTAATGGGGCTTGGTGTCTCTTGTGTATTCTGAATATCGCCAAGTAATCCAGAGGTAGTAAAAATAAATAAATAGCTTTGATTCAGTTTAAGTAAATGAAAGCAGAAACTAACTTGCGTATGATAATCTCTTCTTCTAGAAAGGTTTAAGTCTATAAACAATACGTTTGATAGTGCCAAATTTAGACTTAGTGAGGCTAGTTGAAATATAAAATCATTTGGGCTACGCATTTACATGTTTGAACTTTGATCACTAGAACAATTTGATGGAGATCCTGAAGAAAGCGTAGAGCCCAAGCTATGTATTGTGTCACGTTTAAGTAAATCCAACTCAGCTTTAGAAAGTGGATAAAATAAGATAAATAAGCTCAGAAATAGGCTGAAATAGTCAAAAATAGATAAGTATTTTAAATAAGTTACAGCAAAACAATTACTAAATCTATGAAGAAAGATTACAATTTTAAATTCAGCAACTAATAGCTTTTAAAAAAATATTTCTAATTTTATGAAAATCAAGAAAAATCCATCAAATTCAACTTCTAAAGTCTTTGATGTCAATCTGTAAATATTTTAGCACACTTTTTGAAATATGAAAGTGGTTGTAAATCATATTAGTAAATCATCGAACTGCATTCGTCTGCGATAACTAGCTTGAATAGTTTTTGAAACTGTCTAAATTAATAGAGAAACCAATTAGTAAATTTTCTGTCAATAAAACAAACTTTTCTAAGGCTTTTCAATTTTTTTGTAAAACGAATATATTAAAACTACCATTTTAATATATTATTTTTACTGAGATCATTAGCAGTTTATAAATTAGTGTATTACTTTACCTAACCTCGAGTTTTTGCTAATGATTATATTGTGAAAGTTAATATATGTAAGGGTTGCAGAACAACAACTAAAACATGTATTTACAATGCTCCATCTTGACAAAAAGTTTTATCTCACAAACATTAATTTGCATTAATTATCTCGGATTTGCAGAATATTAATTATAATTAATTCCACTTCTTGATTTGAGGTTATTAATTAAGTTTCAAGATAGACACATCCTCTTTTACTTTACTTATATTTCTGTTTGTTGATGCAACCTTTAAAAAGGCTAAAAGTGCAAATTTCATTAACGATATTTTGCATGCCATCGAAAATTTGAAAGTAATTTTCTTAATGGCCTGATTATCTAATTTTGTCAACAAATAAAGTATGATTCATCTTAGTAACAATTTTCTGCTTCCAGGAGTTGTTATTGAGGCTGTCGTGGCAGATTTTGAGTTTACCTTTAGGGATTTTTTCGTTTCGATTAAAATCCCTAATATTTTAGCCATGAAGATAGTAAAAACAAAATATGGTAGCAAATGGTGATAAGGATTACAAATGTTAATACGATGGTGATGTATTCAGATTTATTTTTTACTAAGTGTCTGATATTTAGAATGCTTTGATTAACTTGATTTTACAAAATAAAGATAGGAAAAAGTTGTTTTTTAATGCGATTAACAAAATTTAAATGAATCAAACTATGTATCTTAAAAGATTGATATATTCGTATTTTGTATAAATAACTCAACATTTATCGAATTTCATCAGTGCAAATTCTCACGAAGCTGTACTACATGTGAGATAGTTAGATTAACCGAAATATGCTCAAAAATGCATGGCAAAGATCTGTATTAGCAGATAGACCATATGATATTGAACACAGCATATTTATTATTGTTGGCGAGATTTTTGGCGCAAGAGCAATATTTGGCTAGACCAATCCAATTGAACAGATTAAAATATTTAAGAAAAAAAAATGTGATGCAGTTAAAAATAATTAATGATTTATGTATCCGAATTCTTTATATATTTATGATTTAAAATCCATAAATTCTCAGTCTTTTAGATCTATAAAATATCTGTACTTCATTGTGTTGTGTATTATGGCACTTCATAAGCTCATCAATAGTTTCCGTCAGCGTTTTCAGACAAGTGAGTGTTCCTTGTTTTTTCAACAGCACCAACTGGGGTCAAGAGTACGAATTTACTGTTCACACTTCACAACTCATTCACTCATCCACATATAGTGATTCACCCCTGGATTAGACAATGATCAACTCTGAATCAATACCCCCAGTTTGTATTACTCTCGGCACAGAGGACTTTATGACCATGACATATTTATACGTGCACCAGATACCGCACACACGGGAAGTCTTCGACTGACGGGTTTGATCTTATAAGAGATGGGAATCCGACCCCTTACCAATCAGGCTATCCCAGCCTTACTAAGTTCTATTTTATTCATATATTTCCAAAATATTAATATAATTTTAATCACAAAAGGAGCTCAATAAAAAAGAAGCAGTTTAATAAAATAAAAAATAAAGTGTTTATTCTGAAACAATTATTAAAATAAATAGGATCGAATTCCCGATATTAGGTCACTTCGTCTTATTATTCAACTGTAATTTATTTTGTATGTTTAAACAAAGCGTAATTTTTTCCTTTATTATACATAATTTCATTTTTACATCAGTATTTAGCAGCTGAAACGAAATAAAATCGCGTATTACAATTGTGAAAAAGCTATTTGGGATAAGAAAAATATCTAATTAGAACAAAAAAGAAATCATAGAAACTCAATTGTCTTACGTATTATTAATTCACTTATATCATCACCTAGAAAATTAGTTACAATTTATTATATCATTGATTTCGTTTTTAATTTTAGTCTATGACAATAATTGCATTTTCTTTAAAAACGAGATCAAAAATCAAAAGTCAATAACCCCAAAATGATCCACCTGATTCAATTTGTATTTTTCCCAAGAGATGATGCATTGCAACTTAAGAGACGAAAGAACCACCTAGCTTGAAATACACGAATCGAACATTACATTTCTATCATCTCATTCAAACATAAAATACTATTTACAGTCTGCACAAAGCAACGCCAAAAAGGTGCCGCGTTAAGTTTATTTATATTTCCCCCTTCAGCGTCTAATACAATACCTCGCGAAGAAAAAGAGAGCATCCTGCTTTTCCGCGGAAGTGCCGAGAAGAAACCCTTGAGGGAATAACTTCTTTCCTGTCAACCGGCTGCCGCGAATGTAGTTCTTGCTGCTGCTGCTGTTGTTATTTATCTCACAATGCAGCACTAACTCAGACTCTAATGCTATTATGATAAGTCGTCTTGATAGCAAAGTGTTGTTCTTTGTTTGTACTGTCGCATAGGCCCCGGGATAAAATGTTGCAAGCCACTGTACTGCAGAAAGTAAACTTTCCTTTCCCCTTTATAAAGTGGTGACTATGCTTTCCTTTCGGGGCCTCTTCTCACGTTCTATGAGCTTTGTTTTTTGTTTCTATCCTCGCGATTTGTGTAAAGAGTGAGTTTCTGGAGTAGAATGAATGGCACTCTCCGACCAGGACAATGCACCAAGAATTGACCAAGGTCGGTCGGTTTTATTGAATGGTTTGTTAGAGTACTGGAAATGTATTAGTTGTGCCCCTCGTCTAACACAATGTGCTGTTTGAGACAATGGGGATTGCTTCTGGCGGAAGAATGTAAGAATTTGGTTTCAAGAGGTACTAGGCATTCTTTTCTGATTGAGTTCCGGAAGTTTGATTGACCCTTTGGAAAGAAAGATTTTTCTGAGAAGTAATTTTCTTCCGACCTGGAATGTCGCATGTAGTTGCACTTTTTTATTCCTAATGTTTTCATAAACTTTCAAATCTACACATTTTAACAAAGAATAATTAAAATTAACTGATTTTTTTCACTTGCTATTGTAAGAAGATTTTTCGTTCAGACTAATTAAATTCAGATAAATTTAATGCAAAAATTTTACTTAGATATCCAAACCTAATAAAACATAAATAAAGACTATTGATTAATAATGCATATCCAGGAGCATAGAGGGGTTTATTTATCTCATTTTTAAGTCATAAAATAGTAATTAACACTTATACGTCTATATCTCAATTATTCATTCTGTATTTAATAACAGACGAAAAAATTGCTAAGCAATTAAAAATTAATACCTGATTGCTTTGTAAGAAGGAGGGAAGAGTGTTTAAAAGTTAATATATGTTTTATACATTCATTTCCATAAAAATTGAAGGTCTACAGTGACTTGGTGGTAAGGTGTTGACCTTGGAACCGTAGGATTTCGGGTTCAAGATCCTTTACCACTGAAGAACTGGCGTATAAAGGGGTCTGTTGCACGTTAAATCAGTCAAGGCCAAACGTCCTCCTATTGGTGAGGTGTGGTGTGAAGAGGGGGCTACCATCTCAGGTGTCGTCCACATCATCTGGCCGTAGTTCAAAATTACGTGGTCCGTTCCAAAATAGCCCTAGAGTTGCTTTACAATGAGACATTAACATAACTAAAACATAAATAAATTACTTCTGTAAAGAGGAATTTACAGTGTTAGATTAAGATCCTTAATAATTTAAAGAGAAATAAAAGAAATTTTATAATCGACTGTCCTAGTGAAATTTTTTTCACATTGTAACAACAGGATTAAAATGATATAAAGAATAACGTTATTTGCATTTGTTATGATTTTTAAGTTCTTGCATGTATTTTGATAATTTTTTTCAATTTAAAAGGGCATTTATTGAGATGAATTGGTGCTATATATATCTTTCAATTCACGACCCTCGAATTTTTCTGGTTCTCCTAGCAATTCTTTTTCATTGGCATCGAAATCGTCCTTTTAAATTGTTGAAACCAAAACCGACAGTTGGCATATGACGGTGAAGCATCACGATATATTTCTAAAAGTGTCTGATGAGCTTCGGCATCAGATTTCATCAAATAAAGAAAACGTTTCTTCAAAAAAAAGCAATGAATGTCGAGAATAGAATTTGGAAAATTTCATGATTGGGGTCTCCATGTACTAAATAATTCAAGAAAAATGAGCAAGTTTCAAAAAGATAACAATAAAGTGCTAGTAAATTGGTGATATCAAAAACCATTATCGTTTAAATAGTTACTTCACATGTTTACCAATCGATGCCACTGATTAAAATACATGCAAGTACTTAATGGCATCACTTTGTTATAAAGTAATTATTTTTTTGTATTATTTTTAGTTGAAAATCAAACCATCAGAGCTTTTCAAATGCAAACTATTTCTTTAATAGTTTTTGAAATAAAAGAAACAGAATGAATTTACATCATTGAATCAACCAAGAAAATAATACTCTCAGTAAAAATATTTTATTTAAAGAAGCTTTATTATATTGGTAAATTTATGTATTCAAGTATGCACAAAGTATACAGCGTAAGCAATTGGTTACATTTTAGAACAAAAAACATTTTTATTGTTTATTTAAACATGTTCATGTAATTTTAATAAAAGCATACATTTGATATAAATATGCTTGCTAAATCTCTCCGGAAAAAAAACTTTAAAAAATACATTTTTCTTCATTTTTATGCTGCAATTGAAGTAATACCTTTTGCAACTTTCTTTCCTATACAAAATGAATTAAAATGTTTAAAAAATCTTGTTCTATTTCCCGAAAGACAACCACTCAGCAAAAATGCAAATTACTTTTAGTGAATCCAGTACTGAAATTTATCAGCATTCATAAATATTGTTTTGATTTCAGTTAAATAAATATTTCACTAGAATTTATTTTGCTTTTTTGTGTATATCTCCCTATAGCTTCCTTGTCAGATATTGCATGTGCTTGTGCACTATTTCTTGGTTTCCAATTACTTGTGGATGTTTTGCGAAGGTCTTTACCTGCACACTTTATTGATTGTTGCATTCGTTGCTGAAGACAAGCTGTTGAAGTGGTTTTATTTGATCGGATGGGGTGAGTTATTTTTATGATTGATAAAATGAAGTAAAACTAATGTAGTAATTAAAGAATAAATATGAGTTCAAAAATAAAATGTATATTCCAGTAGAACGGCTAAAACTTCAGTGTTATGTGGAGTAATGACTATTGGACACTAATGTAAATGTATTTCTTTCAAAAAGTCAGAACCTTTCTGTCATTCGTATGATTTAATCGCAAATTGGAGTTTATAGTTTAGAAAAATTTTATCAGTATAAAAACGTCCTATTTTAAATCAAATTTTATTTAAATAACCAGAAAGTTAGTTTTTTGTAAACAATTTTGGTTATGCATAATTCTGGAAAGTATACTAATTTAAATTTCTGTTTATAATGCGATTCGTTCAATTTATACTGTATAAGGCTAGACAGCTCTTCTCTCTTCAAAATAAATGCAGACTGTTGCAAAAATAGAATAGTCATGTCTTTCAACGTACATGAATTATGTTTAAACTTCTTCAACATTCCATGCTTCTGTTTTGAACATGGACCGTTTGTAAGTTGTTCTGACTGGGTTTCTTTTTTAAACTGATTAAAAAGCTACAAGAATTTCTTCAGAAGTCTTTACTTTATAAATGCGTTGCAGGAATGAAAGCTACAATCCACCATACTTTAAACGTTGAATCATTATCAGTAGCAAAAAACATTTGCATAAAAAATTAAATTTATTGTATGAATGGCTTAGTATCTTATCATCACATGATAAGACATTCTCCGCGATATTGAATGATATTCTGAATACTGGCCAATACTGGAAAGATATCAGAATGATGCTCCTGAGCATTTTGAGCTTATAGGATAGGCATAGTGAATTCTAATTTATCTCATGATACCTAAATATAATGATTATGCGGATGCTCGATAAAATGTTTTGATAAAAATGTGTTTTGCTTAAAAGTCTATTTTCAAAGTAACAAATTATTTACAGAAAACTTTTTAATGGAAATATTAATGAGAAGCTTGCACTAACTGATGAAATAATGAAATAAGCAGTCTAATAATTCAATGGATCAAGGATTGCACTATATTCCGAAAGAAATCAGATTGTTACATGTGTTGAAGTATATATAAAGAAGTTTGAGGAAAGCCATTTAAATTTTGATTAAAGTTTATAAATAAAGTTGTATTTCTTCAGACTTATCTCATAATTAAAACAAAATATCACTAGCATTAATTCAGGTAATATTTATTTAATTAAACTGCACAATTAATTCAAGAATTAAAAAATAATAATTTTTTAGATGATTTATAATACAGAAGAATTGAAATGAACAATTTCTTACATTTATATGAGGTAAATAGAATATGTACATGCATTTATGCAATAAATAAAAAAGCAATGTTAAGGTCATCGTATTTTCAACTCAAGTTAAAAATACGTTTTTAACTTTAATACGCATATTTATATAGTTCATTTTTTTCCATTATTCTTTAAAGATGAAATAAATGCATAATATACAGAAATACAATATTGGCCAATTAAATCACAAATACCTATAAATTTTCTAATTTCTTAATAATTAATTAAAAAGAAATTTTTCAGCAGTGCAAATGATAAAACATTATGAATTCGTTGAGCGAATCATGAGAAATTACTTTCATTTCAATAATATTGATATCCAATTTACGATACCATAATGAAATATAAATGGGGCCAGTAATGAATTTAATATTACAACAGAGTTTTTTTCCCGTATGTATTCTCAACAAATTATGTCAATATAATATATTTGATTTAGATGTTTATTTTGCTGAGAATAGAGTTGGGGAAATATTTTCTAATGATCAACACTTTCATTGTGGCTTCTTTCTTGTTCTACTATTACGATAAACCCACAATATTTTTTATTTTATTTTTATTTTCCGTAGGTATTCCTCTTGTTATTATCACCGTCTATGCTAGTGTCAGAAGCAGTTTCCCTAAGGACACCGAATTGTATGTATTGCATTTGATAGCTCTCTTATAATTATTTTGATGATACAATCACGAGTTATTCTATTTGAAAATAATAATAACACAAAATAAATTTTGAATAATAATGATAATTTTAAATTTAGAAAATTATTATTAATTATACGGTATTAAATATTACTTACATAGCGGAGTGTTTTAATCTGATTTTAAACTTAAGAAAGTCGTTTCTATTTAACAGTATTATTTTAAAAAATAAACATTACGTCCTACTGCTTATTAATGTTTTTACTAAGAATACTAAAATTCATAAATCTTCTGATGAAAAAATTTAGTTAAGTACTGCTAAAAGATTTTTTTTTGTTTCAATAAATTTGAAATCATTATATTTTAAGCTTATTATTAATTTTTTTGTTTGCATTTTATTCATTTTTATTAAAATCTTCTACCTATATTAAAATCTTCTGTCATATATGAAATATCATTCAAAATTTTTCGATTTCTGAGAAATAATATACTTTATTTTATTTGAAGGCTTATTTTTAATTATTTATTTTAATTAAGCCTGTAAACATGGTTTTCTATGTATGCTTGTAAGTTATTTTTTCTGCATTAATGAAAAGTTTTAAATAAATTTAAAATTTCAATGCTTAGAATAAATTTATTTCTTGATAAGCAGAGATTTCACGTTAAGCGCAACTTTTTCTTGTTAATTTCCTTTCTTATTTTTCCTCTTTTTCATCCTTTTTAACCACTTGAATAAATTTTAATCGGTCGGAAATTAAAGGCACATTATAAATTACTTACATTTTTCTTTAAACTTAACTGTGCGTTGAACATTTTTTAAACAAATAATAGAGTAAAGTGGGTTTTTTTTGTAGTATAAAATTTCAAATCAAACGTAGCTAAGAACAAGATTTTTTTTGTAACAAATCATCGAGGCTAAGATGTTGCCAAAAAAAAACCGTTCCAAAACTTATGTTTTCTCAAGAGAGAAGTTATATCCATTTAATTCGATCTATTTTATCCATATCCATTTAATTCGATAATTTAATTTTTATAAAGTAAAAAAAATTATTCATTCAGAACAATGTTTTTTTAATGTAATGATATGCAATTAAGACCGATTTCCTTTTTTTGTGACACTCAATTCTTTAATTTCAGCTGCTGGATTGAAGAAAGTAATTACTCTTGGATAATTTCGGGCCCCGTTTGTATTTCAATGCTCGTAAGTATTACGTTTATTCTTAGAAGTAATCTAATTTCAATTTATTTTCGAATAGTGATAACATTCAGGGAAGAAATACGTGTATTATTAACATTTCAAAAATGGATACTTTAATGGTGCATTTATTCAAATATATTTTTTAATTTAATTATAGCAACAAATTTCATGTTCGCACTAAATCTTTTTCGATTAATTTATATTTAATTACATAAGTGCTTATTCTATGTTATGTTGAAATTAACAAAGAACAAATTATCGAGAATAAAAATTTTATACTGCCTAGAAAATCGTTAGAATTTAACACAAAGAATTGGATAAAATTAATTTGATTTTAATTCGTTTTTGAATGTCAAATGGGATTCTTGCTTTCGCCAATTATGTTATTTTCCTGATTTAATCTGAGATATTTAAAAACATTAATATGTATTAAAAAATTATTGAAAATTTTTAATATATATATGGGGGGATGACCAAGTAATAAAAAGTTCCAGGTAGTTGATATTTGAGACTTTAACGAATGAAAATTTAATTACGTTAATGATGATAAACAAATTGAAGACAAATTTACAGGATAAGAATACAATACGCAGGTTCAGGCTTAACATTAAAATTCGTCTTTTAAACAGCATTTCGTAATAGTTCGTTTTCAAACCGAAATGTCTTGGCAACAATTAGCAATAACTCTCGTTTTTCCCCGCCAAAGGCCCTGCTCAATGACGAAAAGTGAGGGAACTCACAAGCAAAACCTGTCAATTTGGGAATGAGATCGCCCTCCGAGATTTGCTGTTGGGTGAAAGTTCCTGCGATATTTTTTACACTAGCATTTGTTACTCTAGACTTGTTTGAAGATGACAGCTTTAGTGGATACAATTTGATCTAAAATGTGGGCATTGTTGAAAATGTTTGAACGTGAACTTCGTATAACATGAATGTTCATAACTTGAAGAAAATTATTTCTCACTTAAACTAATATATGTGTCACTTTGGTTCTTGATTGTAAATGTTAATTGAGAAAGAGATTCTGGTGCTAAGAATATATTTTGCCTATAATTACGGAAAATATAATTAAATATCTGCTTTT
The DNA here is from genome assembly GCA_026543055.1 of Argiope trifasciata. Lineage (NCBI taxonomy): Eukaryota > Metazoa > Arthropoda > Arachnida > Araneae > Araneidae > Argiope > Argiope trifasciata. Next base: position 3,628,946 of record JAPMOQ010030048.1, read on the forward strand.
ACTAAACTTAAAAACATTTTAGTAATGCTAATTAGTAATATCAGCTGTATTTTTGCTCATATTTATAATGTAAGAACATAACCCTTTTTTTTGTTATGAGGTTCTGCATAATTGAAGGCAACAAATAATTGAAGCTCAAAATTGATTAAAAGACGTTGATGAATATTGCCTAATCATATATATATATATATATATA
>JAPMOQ010030048.1:3629241-3689408 GCA_026543055.1 Argiope trifasciata
TAATGTAGCTTTATTTTCTAGTCTCCTTTTACTGTACAGCTTTTTTACTATCCAGTCTGGTGTTATAGCATTTCTTTTGGAAAACAGCGTTATTGCCTAGCTCGCAACGTTTATTAAAAATTAACAAAAAAACTTAAAACATTAATTGCTTAATCGATACAAATTGTTCGTTTATGGATAATTCCAACTAATTAAAAAACGGTTATTAGAAAATAATGCAGATGATTGTCATATTTGGTGATTTATCTCTAACTAAAGTTACAATTTGATTTCCAAATTAAACATACTTTGAATCGTAACGAATTGTCTTGATTAATTTAAATCATTAACCATTTTAAACCGGTTTGAGAAAATCACGAGATTTCCAAGAATTTCAATTCGAGATTACTAAGTAAATAGATACAATTAAGAAATTTAAATATACTTACGTTACCTTAACTGGCTTCTGAATGCATTATTAATTTCCAATTAGATGTCTGTATTCTATCTTGAAAAGCATTGAATACAGAAAACTTATACAATGACCAATTGCCATGATTTTAATTCCTCAGAAATCAGACAAGTCTACCGGTGCTATTAATAAAACTAATGTAATGCTATTTGTCTTTATGAACCAATTAATGCATGTAGGTGTATCGATAATAGTTCACATATTTTTATCATTAGCGTTAATTTTATTTATTCATTTTATATGAATGTCTCTGAAAAGATCTTATAGTCACAGGGAAAAAAACTTTCCATTAATTTTTTCCGCTTTATCTATTATCTTTTGTATTTCTATAATTAAAAAAAAATGCTTAAAGCATTTATTTACTCCAATCAAACTCAAAATTTATTTTACTAATTGCCCTGGCTGCGCAAATAAAAGATTCTAAAAATAAAATTCCCATTTTATGACTCTACTCTGTTTGAAGAGTTAACTCCATTTTCCTTTCTTTCCAAACTCAAAGGCAAATTAGTTTTTGTCCAAACCACAAACAAAAACCAAAAGCGAAGTTCTAATAGCTAGCAAACTTCAAAGCACTTAACTTAATGATTACTATACTTTACTAAGACCAGCGGGAAGAAAAAGAGAATAATAAATGAATGGGGAAATAATAAATAGCTGGGAATTGCTTTGGCTCAGAAGCGTTGATTTGGCGATGTTAATTATTGATGCCAAGGCTCTAAACTTGAGTCATTAGAAGTGATCTTTATTCGGGCAGCAATTGAATAATAAACATTGAACAAGCGATAATAAGTCGCTAGTAATTGCGAACACGAACATCAAAGAACACCCAGTGCCCAACGTAGTTAAGTTGTTGACATTGGCTGATTATGCAGTATTCTGTGTCTTTAAATTTCTGTAAGAATTTATCTTTACCCGTTAAAGGATTCATTTATTTCAAAATAAGAATAACAATACCCTTACATTTTTACCAATTTATATTTATGAATTGATTTAATCGTGTGTTGTGGCTTATGGCACTTTACAAGCTCACTGAAAGTTATTTTTCTGATTTAAGATGAGGGAGCGTCTCTTGGCTCTAGTTGGCTTTATTAAAAAAAACATAAGAGTACGACTTTACTACTTCATGCTTCATATTCGCTTGCACAGCAACAGTTTGCAGAAGGGCATAGTCACATAACACACAGGTAGAAACAGAACAACCATACCCGAGCTAGGAAGCCTAGATCAAGGGGAAGACGCACTACATCTATATGAAAACGTGGGATCAGTTTTATTATAGTTATATTATCTTCTTTGAAAGCAGCAGTAGGCAGTTTTAAAATAGACCTGGAAATTTTAAACCCTGAGTGGATGAAAAGGACTACTCAACGGCTGGTAATTTTTCACCAAACATTTACACCACGCCAACAAAAAGATGTTTGGTTCTGCGACGTTAGACAGTTTTTGAAGGAAAAAAAAAACGTTTTTGACTGTCCTGCTTAAGATCATTTTTAATTTTTACATAAGGTAGATTTTAAAAAACTCTCCACAATCAAAATATGCCAATATGTTATTTTTTTATAAAATTTGATTTTTTTTATTTAAATAAAAAGAGGTGTAAAGCAAAAACTTTCTAGTTTATAAATTTTGAACAAATGAAATGATTGGTCCAAAAGCTTGCCAATAAATTGAGAAAGGCACTGGCTAACATTTAAAGTAAAATATAAGTTGTACATCTGACCAATCTTTAAATATTCGTGTTAAACTAACCAATAATAATACTTCACAAAAAGAAAAAAAATAATAAGTCAAATATAGATTTTTTTCTCTCATTTCTAGATTGCTTAGTTTCTAGTTAAAGAACTACAGAATATGCTGAGAATCTATTATATTAAACTTGAACAAAGAATGCGCTCAATATTTTAGTATATAAGATTTTTCGGGCAAACAAATTCTATCAAAATTAAAAAAATTGGAAATTAGGATTTTGAAAGTAGCATTAAAGGATGTATTTTATGCAAATATAAAATTAATGCAATTTCCCAAAGAAAACTTTAGAAAACAACTTATTCAAAAACAAAATTTGAAAATAAAGATTAGAAATTCAATTTAGAAAATAAATGGTTTGTTGAAGAAAACCGTTACAAAATTAAGAATTTTGAATTAAAAAAGTGATATTTGACAATTTATTAAAACACCTACTTTTCAATGTAATCTTTTACGTTAATGCCCTTTTTTTACAACTTGTATGGCAAATCGATGGTTTAGGTTTTGTATTAGAAATAGTAAGTTTGATTTAGTTATATTAAGGACCAGTTATAAACCAGCACTAGGGCTATTTTGGGTCGGGCCGCGTAATTTCAAACCTCGGTCAGATGACTCGGATGACACCTGAGCTGTCACCCTCCTCTCCACACCGCCTCACATCAGTTATGGCCTGATGGATTCAGCGTACAACAGATCCCCTTAAAGTCCTATCACACAACCAAATATCGTCCTCACTTTTCGTCAGCAAACAGCAACGAAAGTGACGTCACTTCAAAGTTTCACATGATTGGTGGAATTTCGTTTGCAGACAATATTTCCGTCACTTTCGCCGGTATTTTCAAGCTGGTTAAAAATAGTTGACAATGACGAAAAACTTGGTTGACCGGTTCTTAAGTGTAGAAACGGAAAATTGATGACAAAAAGTGCGGACGATATTTTACCGTGTGATAAGGTGGTTATTCGGTGGAATCGGATGTCAAACCTGAAACCCAGAGCCCTTTAAGCCAAGATCTTACCACCAGCCTACCTAGGCCAATTAACAATTAGAAATAATAATAAAATTTCACAGAGATACATCATTTCATTAACAGCATGTGGAACAGTGCCAAATGCTATACTTACGATACGATTGCGATAGTAATCGAATTTGTTTCGATGAATAGGAAGCGCTGATAAGTTCTAACACAAATGAAAATAAAATTAAAATTCTAAGTAAATACAGCATATTTTCATTTAAAAATTCTCACCGATCCAAGTTCACCCGAGGAATTAAATCTTTTATATGCGGCATTTCATTTTATTATTTTTTGCTTTTTAACAAAAGATATTTTCTGACTGCTTAAAAAGATTTATTTATTAAATTACATTCACAAGTATGTTCTTTTAAGAATCAGCGGTTAATTCCATTTATCCACTTAATGATATTTTTAAAAAATTTTTGATCATGATATTTAAAAACATTTATCTCTCAAAAAATATTATCTAGATCAATAAAAATGAATATTTGTCTGTATGTTTCTTATGCGCTGCCGTCTGCTTATCAGATTGCGATAAAACTTTGAATGCTTATTACTTGCGGGATGGTTATAGGCATAGTAAAATTAGGTAATATATAAAAATTATTTTTGGATCTATTTACGGCATCTATTAACCAAGGATTATGGTCAACTTAACTCTCCAAGAAGATAATCATTTTTTTTCACATAAATAGGTGAATAATGAATGCTACGAGTTAGACAGTCAAGAAATTAATTTGTTTCTTATGTAGACAGAAAAACAAAAAAATATATTGCCTACCTTAAAGCTCTTGAATAACAAAATAAAAAATATTAGAATAAAACTTAGTTATACTTCTGTTTTAAATATCATTCAACATCAATGAGTGTATTCATTTACGATATTATACCTAATCAAATAAGACAATTATTACAAATTCCCAACAATATTTCCGAAATTGTTTCTTCTGCGGCAGCAATGCGTTGGGGACCAGATAGTATAAATATAAATAGTAAAAAAAAAACTTACTGAAGATATTTCTTAAATAAGGAATAAAATAGTATCTGCAATAATTCTGCCATACTATTTTTTATATCTTTATGTTTACGCCTGTTGATTTTAACAACATTTACTTCTTTTTCACCTTTGAATTTTCCTTAAAAACTTTAATATTTTCGCCTTCCCTTATTAAACAAGCTAATAAATGAAAACACAAAGAACATAAAGATATGTAATAAATATATTTAAATGAAATGCTTTAGTCCAAAATGAGTCTCAAATCTATTTTTATTTTTAAATATTATAAAATTTAACAACCGAAGGACCTTTTAAGATTGAAACCTTTATATTTTTTAATAGTTGCCGTTAGCCAGCAACTGATCTGCCTCGGGTATTATTTATATTTGCTATTGGTTACATTGTTTTGATATAAGAGACCTTGATTCCGTCAAATAGTCTGGTCTTAAAGTTGTTTTAATTTAATTGTCTTACATACGTTTTGTTAATCATGTTCATCAGACTTTCAAATGGAGACCAGTCATGATATTATACAACTCTTATAAATAAAACTTTCCTGCAGATTATATCATTAACTCTTCACAAGGAAAGAACAAGATTTAATATTCGACGAAATAATGAAAACTGTTTGAATTTCAAAGCATTAATGCCTAAAATTATTTTTTTTAATATGCTGAAATTCAGGAGGAATTTAATAGTAAAATTCGTAAGTTAAAGTAACAATTTATTAAATTATAAAATGTTATTTCTTCAACCATGTTTTTTGGATATTACGCTGAAAAACATTTAAATTTTCTAATTTCTATTGTCAATTCATTTTTAATAAACATCTAATCATCCTAATTTTAAGTTAAAATTTCAGAAGTAACCACTCCAAGATGCGCGATCTTACCTTTGAAAATATATATATGTTCACGACTCTAGGTCAAAGAATTTGGCCTGTAAAAAGCCAAAACTAAAGACACACACAGATTCTCTTTTATTATTAGTAGAGATCAAATGCAATTAATAATTTAATTTTATCGTTGCAATAGTAACTGATATAGAGATTTGAGAGATTTTTTTCACTAACTGTAAAACAATTAATCAAACTAGTGCAATTCATTCAGTTTAGAGCTGAATGCCATTAGGATTAAATATATGTCATTTATAACACATAGTAAAGACTCTCATACTGAATTCATGGCATTTTCATATCTCCTGTCGATCATTATTTAGTCCCTAAAGGATTCGACTCTGATCCGAAATACTGTGGAGCGATATTAAGAACTGTATGAGAGCGTTTCGTATCTTATGCAGTTAGGCCTCTCCCGAGTTCTTTTTACAGCCGATAAAAGACTTCCTTTGTTGCCCGAGTACTGGATCCATCTTTCATGGACCATTAACGGCAAGTTATGTCAGGAAGGCGAGGTCCGAACGCCACTCTTTCCAGACATTGAGTACACATTCGATCAATATCGCACTTAGGATTCGCCACCAAGATAATGTGCACCACCCATATCTGTAATAACGTTCTTAGTGCTTATCACTATCTTCTATTGTATATACGAATACAGTAGAGAATTCAGTAGAATACAGTATCCATATGTATTATATGAATAGTATAACGGTCGAGTGATAAGAATTTGTCTTTTATCACTTTGAATAATTGGTAAAATATTAGTTTGTATATTTCAATTAATTTTCAAAAATAAATAAGCAAGCATTTTCCAAGAAATACAACTATTTTAAATTTAAAATCTGTATTTTTTTAAAAAGTGCATTAATATATTTCGGCGCTGTTTAAGAGAGAACACTATACTTAAAGTACCGAATCCAGTACAGATATACACTAGATGGTAAAAATATACATCTCGTAACATTGAAACTTTTAAATAAAATATTAAGAAACATAACTGCTATAAATTCAAAATTGAAACATGTTTCGCAAAATCAAACATATGTGTCGGCGTTGTTTCAGAGAGATCATTATACCTAAAGTACCAAGTCCAGTACATATATACTTTAGACGGTAAAAATATACACCTTGGGACATTTAAAAAAATAATGACTTTAATAAATTAAATATTAAGATATATTAAATATTAAGATTAAATTAAATGCTGACGTTTTCTGCCGAAAATATTATTGATCAAATTTGCCAAATGTCTTAGATTGTATGGTTTAAATTCGACAATTTATTAAAATATTATAGAATTGTTTTTATTGCTACGATGAAATTGAAACTTTTTTCATTGCTTCGTCAAATTTAAATCGAAATTTTGCAATTCATGTGATTTTCATCCATCGTTACACATTAAAGCTAAGGGGGGGGGGAATCTTTAAATTATCTGTGAAGTTTACATGAGGAATCGGAAACAGAAATGGCATTTCGGCAAATAACTAAGTTCAACTTGAGAAAAAAACAACCAGACATTACTACTTTTAATAGTTATGTTATGGGATCTAATTTTTTAAGTAAAATCCACATTAACTGAGACATAACATTAAATTATGTATAAGGCATTTTATTTCAACTGGAAACATTTAATATTTCTTACAAGCCAGTGGTTCGCCAAACGCAGCTAGTATTTAATAATGAAAAAATCCGATTTTCTAAATTAAATATCTTATCGGAAAGGCACAATTAAAACTGTTTTGAAAACTGTGGTCTCTTTAAAGTATTTTTTACGGTTAATAAGTTTTGTAAAAGCACTGTACAACATTGCTATTTTTGTGTACTCTATACAAGGGGTGATCCAAAAAAAAGTTTACAAATCAAAGGGAAAATACTTTATTAACAATATACACAGGATACAAACGGTAATTAAGGGGCCTACGTGGCGGCCTGTTGAGGCATTAAACACACCGTTGTATCAATTTGTTTAACACGTCTTTGCAATAATCAAGTCCGTGGCTAACGAGCCAGTTCTCGGCACTTTATTGAACATCACCGTCTAACATGAACTTTGTTTCGGATAAACGTTTCTTCAATGCTCGGAAAAGGTTAATATTCACTGGGAGCCAAATCGGTGCTGTATGGGCGAAGCGGGTAGTTCCAGACCTTCCACCTAAACATTTCCATCAATCTCTCTGCCCATTTTTAAAGAACGACACCATTTTGCCACCTGTTCTCTACACATTGCTTCGCCCCAGTACACTTCAACGATTTGTTTGTGAATACCCGATAACGACACATTCTTGGCCCTTGGAAATCGTTTCACGGTTGGCACCTCAGTGCGACAACTTCTTCAGACATCTTACCATTACTATAGCTTTTCAAGTCTCTGTACTAACACTATCTTCTGGAATGACCGGTATAAGACAACTAGCGCCATTTGTCTTTACTCTGTGTTATCATATTCCTCTCCATGGTTTCAACTTTTTAAATACTGCTGCTTGATAACTTTTTATGATAAACCCTCCTACAATATTGCTGCGTTTTAGGTAAACATTTCAGCATTTTTTAACTACAAGTTGATTCTATATACTTTGATACTAATATGCTAAATTTAGCATCCAAGGACCAATCGCAAAAGCCTTAGTCGATTTTAAAATACATCGTTATCTAATAAAGGATTTGATTTATCGGCTAAATTTACAATTATCTTTTCCCAAACAAACGCATGGGAGGTTAGATAAATGTCGTTTAAAATCTTGAGACTTAAATCAAGATATGCAATTAGTTACTAATGAAGAATAATGGTGACAATTTATTTGCTCATTATCTTATCTAATAACAAATTTAGCAGAAACTTTATGAAATGAGAGCAAATCAGTGATTCATAAGCAATGGTGTACTTAGAAATCGAAAGAGAGAATCTTCAGTCGTGTACTCAATCTCGCTCATAATAATTAGAATGGATGTTATTTATTTTCTATTTCATATGTTTCAGATGCATTGGTAGACATTTTATTCATTTTTAGTCTTCCCTCCCCTTTCTCTAAAATCTAATTTAGATAGTTTTCCTGTTTCAATAAACCTTTAAATTAATCAAGTTTTAAAAGATTTATTTCAGTTATTTTTTAAAATCATTTTGATATAATGTATGTTTTTTTAATATGTGTATCATGGATAAAATACATAATAAAATTCTTTGAAAATTAATCATAAGGATTAGTTGTTGATTTATTTACTTACAACTTAGAGCATTTAATTATCGTGTTAAAATATATGGAAATAATATTCATAGATGTAGTGCATTAAAATTATTATTTTATAGGACTTCTTAATTGGAATATAACTTAAAAAGAAATAATAAACTATCCAGCATATTAAGAAAGAATAATAATTTTCTTCAATAATTTTAACAATTCAATGTGTACAAACCCATTGTAAACATGGTATTTCATAATTAAACTAGTGAGGGTAGTTCCAAAATATTCTAATTTAATTTCTATTAAAGGTTTATTTCTCGTGGAAAACTTTGACGTTTTCTAACAAAGTATTCAAGATATTATCTATCGTGCACGTGCAGTAGTTACAAAATATTGACCTTTGGAATAATTTTCGCATCTTATCCAAATCAGTGTGTGGATTTTGGAGTGTCTCTTGGCGATATATCGCTGGTATGTGGTTTAAAAGTATAAAAATTGAATTTATCTATTAGGCGCGCTTTTTTCTACATATTGAAGCCAAAGCCTGACAAAGAACTACAATTGTAATAAAAAAAAATCACATACCATATTTAAATCTTTGCGTTTTTGAGTTTCAGCGTTTACATGCTTCTCAAAGTGCAGACAGAAAAGAATCAATTCCTTGTTTTATTGTTCAAATTCAGTAGTTGTCTCCCCTACAGACACCTGTTAAATGTGTGCACCAAGTTTTATCCATCTAGTTGTCATTCTTTTGTGGTTATTGCATTTACTTATTTTCAAACAGCCGAAAATTTGTCAAAAATCTAAATATTTCGTGTGAAGACCATATACCAAATTCCATTAACGCATCTCTAGATATTTTTGAGTTATATGCATCAGAGACGGATAGACATAGATACACTTTCCAAAAATATGTTTTTCGAATCCAGGGAGCACCGATAAGTGGAGTTTCCTCAAAATCCAGAATTCATTTTTTTTTCATGATTACAATATTAAGTCCAACTTCCAACTTCGTATACGAGAAAATGAAAAACTGTATTTATTTAATAAATACAATGCAAACAAAACGTTTCAATTCACCTTTTTATGGCGTGCATTTGTTCACCTCTATTAAAAATGTATGCCTTTGTTCACATCATTGCATAGAATAGCTGTTATCTTCCTTTTTTAAATGTTCCTTTCCATTAATAAATTTTTCCTTTTTTTTATATTTTATAAAATTTATGCAAGTGTCTGTTCGATATTTAATCAAAGCAAGCAATTGTTTAAAAAAACATGCCGTAATCACAAATAACCCATCTAGAAACAAAATTCTTTTTATATTTTTGGTCTTAAAGCCATAAAATACACACACTTATTAATTTCAAACTATTTCAGTTTGCATTAATTAAAAAAAAAAAATCTTTTACACAAAGATAACCAAGATTGTATAATTTATGTTGTTGGAACTTACGATATAATCATATATTAAATAAAGTCATTAGAGTTTTGTGTGGCATAAGTAATTCATTTTCATATTTATATTTACTTTAAGAATAAACCGTATTTTAAGTTCTAAGCTTCCGCTTCTTTATTGTTGATCAAGCGTTTTATTATTTTCTAAGGCTTACGTACAACCACCATTTACTCTAAAATGCTTTGTGCTTGCTTGAAAAAGTTGTAAAATAATATTATGGCCTTTTTTGGCTTCGGAAATCGAGTAGAGGCATAAACTCTTTATATCTGTATTCACTTATAAGCGGACAAACGGGAGCTATGGTATAAGCTTTTTTTCATGGATCATAAAACTTTTTTTCTTCTTATTTATTTTCAGATAAATTTATACGAATAGTTGCTGAACCATTTTTAATACAAAGATTATTGACCCGGATCTTTATTGTTATGCATAAGAGGGCTGGTCTAAACTGATTCCTCTAAATATCCGTAAAAAATATCTTTATTTGGTGTTTACTGCTAAATTCCTCGCTATTTTCAAATTAGATGGCAGTTTAAAAAAAAAATAGAGGAAGAAGAGAGTATTTAGTTGTAATATCTTGGCCTAGACTGAGCAAATATGAAAGTAGCATAAAAAATAATTATTTTATGTGCAACCCTATATATTTAAAAAAACAGCTTGTTCTCATATGGGTTCATATTATTAACAAAAATTAGTTTACAGTTCAATCATGACAGAGTTCTTCGATCAAATTGGTGAATAAACCACCAAAAAACCTATAAGAGGCTGTTAGATGTAACTCCAGGTTTACTCGAGGGGCAGTTCGTAAAATCCACCGACTTTCATCGGCTGAACCTTAACACAGGAACCCGACTCACAGGGAACTCCGCAAAACCAGAAAAAACTTTCTCGCAGTTCGAACTCTCCTTGGAAGTCTCGAAGCCCTTTTTCTCTAGAAAAACGCATTTTTGTCAGATATTTTAATCCAGTTCTAATTGATGAACCTGTTATTCCCATCGCCTAGTATCTATTCAGCAATACTTCCTCAATGGTCTAAACCCGATCGAGAAAGCGTTACAGAACAATTTTTTGTGGCCGACATGACAATTATAATCAATTCACTGCTAACACCAGTCGAAGTACACTTGTATTTGATATTTACTGATATTGGTTGCTGGTGATTGATCGGTTCTTAATGAATTAGGGGTGTCTTCATAAAGGGAAAAAAGTTTAGCATCTAGATATTTGGACGTTCTCTCCCTTGAAGACAGGATGACATCTATTTGAAAGGATGATATTCCTTGACACTGAAGGCATCTATTTCAAATGGGGAAAAACGCATATGTTTTCCGATACTTGGATATCGTAACGATTGACCAAATATACTAACTCGTCTAGTGAAAAGAATCCATATTTGGAAAAACTTAATTATGTGTCGGAAAGCTTGAGATGCTACATCTGGCTTTGATGCTTTTAACCATATGTGGAAAAAAGGGAAATGTAACACGATAAATAGACCAAATGAGCAATTGTTCGAAACTTTTTTCAAACATTTCCAAATTTCCTTGAGTTTGGTCCTCTGAAAACACATCCTAAAGGAAAACGCTTCAACTCGAGCGAAGAACTCAAGGAAATTGTGAAGGACAGGGTCTCGTCACTGCCACGACAATTCTAGGAATAAGGAATTTTTCGGCTCATGTATCATTGGGATCATTGTGCTCACGCCTATGATGCATAATTTGAAGTCTTTATTTATACCAATCATGTTGTGTTTTCATTTGAACACACCTCGTGTCTCTTTTGTAACATTAATGCATTTAAGTAGTATAATATTAATTGCTAAAACGCTCTGTTAATCTTAAACAATTAAAATATTTTGTATTGAATTAAACATAAAAATTCATACATATTCTTTCATTCATACGTATTCATTCGTGCTTTTATTTTTCAATGATAAAATTAGAACCCTTTAATAGTAATGGGAAATCAGCATCACATGTACTTCCAAATCATTTTTGTCGTTTTATAACCTTTATTCAGAAAATCATTATGTGGTGTCCTAATTACGGCTCGCATAATTGCTCTAAATAATCGACTGTGCAGCTTTTTCCTTTGAAGATAAATAGCGATCTTAATTACTTATTGATTAATAGAATCAATTCACTGATGATTTAACGTTTTCAGAAAATGATATATGCACGACACAAAAATTCTTTCTTAAGAACTCTTCTTTTTCTAATGACAAAAAACCAATCTTACAAAATTAATTTATTTCCCTCTTAGCAAGCTGAAATGTCCTATACTTATTTTTTAAATCGTTACATTTCCTTATGAAATCTCGTACAATTGAATGAGGTAAGCAAATAAATTTATTTACATTTCGAATGGGCAACCAGAGATAAGTTGTAGACATACAAATCTTATAAAAATGAAAAATAATAATAATAATAAAAATAAAACGAATCAACTGAAATTGTATTGAAATGTAAATTTCATATTTGCATGTATTGTATGCTTATATTATACATACAGCGAGAAACGATATGTGCATGTATTGTATCTATATATATACGGCTTAGAAAGCGATATTTGCTGCGAAAGAATTAGTTGTCTTAGAATAATAACTTACATGAATTTTAAGTATATAAAAAAACGTTTTAGGGTTGTAGGGTAAACTTATTGTGTATGAGTTAAACTATTCGTTTATGCTAAAATTGGTTTTAAATAAATATTGCCGTTTTAGTAAATTTTATTCTACTTTTTAATATTTTTTATTTCATAATTTCAATTTTTTTATTATTTGACTATAAGTTTATCACTCATTTGTCTTAGGTGTTTGCTCGAATAATGGATTTTTTAAACCGTACAAAACTTTTTAACACACAATATTATAAATAGAATTTTTTTTCTTTATCTATATTAAGAATTATCTATTATTTTAAAATAATTACAGGATTGCTCTCGACATTTGATCTAAATTATAAAAAATGTCTTATATGACAATTACTAAATCCCTGTTTATTTTGATAAACCAGTCTTAAAATTTAGGATATATATTAAATCGACTCGCTCCATTTTATTACTTTTATTTCTAACTTCTCATTTTGTACACCGACAGAATTTTCGAAGTCATATTCTCATTTTTAGAAATTTTATTATTTACATTTAATTACAGAAAAGAAGAAATAATGCGTTATGTAAAGATTTGAATTGATTTTAAACACTTGAATATTTTTTTTTCTTGCATGTTTCAGATTTGCAATCCAAAAACAATGGTTTTTAATTTTTTTAATTTAAAATAATTAAGTTTTTGTTTCAAATAATAAAATCCTCCCTGACCCTTCACCCCAAAAAAAGTGTCGAAATGCCATACTATAATGTATAAGTTTAAGTTTTAATATGATAAAACAATGTAGAATTTCTGCTTGACTATCCTTATTTAATTGAAATGAATAAATATGCATTTTAGCGTATAATGTCATTTTCTGTGGTGTAATTTAAAAATACTATGCGATAAAGTATTTTCTGCTTGCTATTTATGCATTAGTTAAAGATGATAACTATAGAATAAGTATTTTTCTTTCAGTTGAACTTCGTATTCTTAGTGAATATTGTTCGAGTTTTGGTCACCAAACTGAGAGCTGTGAATTCACCTGATACTCATCAAACTAGGTAAAGTACCTTTTGCTTTCCAGATTAAAAACAAAACCTATTTATGTTAAAGAATATATAAAATGACAAATATCTCTATTTTTAATTACGATTGGACAGTTTCACTCCCTCGCATATAGAGAATGTATTCATTCCTTCAACAATGCCATCTTTCTTCATCAAAAGATAGCTTTGAAGGTTATCATTTTTTTTAGAATCTTGCCTTTTATAAAAGGTTTCTTCTGATAACTATAATAACTGATATTTCTGTAACTGAGACATAGGATGAAACTTGTTGATGTTTATTCTTATCAAAAACAACAATATTTTCACCTTCTTTTATCTGCCCTTCATGATCTTATCATAGTTCTGTTTGTCAAGTACTCTTTATTTTCGATAAAGATGCTTAAACAAAATATTACGAGAGTGTTAAAAAGAGAAGAGTTTGAAAAAGTATGTATGGCCGTATATACGAAGTGTTAAACTAGAAACTTAAATTTAAAATTAATTTGGCATAACAAAATTTTAAAAATAGGAAAACAGTTGCTAGGTAGAATTTCCTTAAAATGGTAGAAACTTCTTATCTTTACGCATTTTGAAAATTCTCTCAAATATTATTTTTTAACAAATGTTTTTTTTTTCCATTTTTTAAAATTTCTATAGTTTATCTTTAGTCAATTTAGATTAATTTATATTCGAATCGTGTAATTGTTTCTATAAACAAATTAAAAAAATAAATATAAGAAATTAACTGATTATAAAATCAAAACGAGATCTAAAAGGAAATGATTTTTAGTAATGATTAAAAGTAATCATTATCCATAGGCAAAATTTATTTTTTTCCTTTTAAGTTGTTGTTTGCATTCAGACTTTCAGATTATACAGAATGATCTCAAAATATAATACACACATATTTCATGTAAACATTTTAGACCAACATGTAAGCATTTTAATAGATTCTGATGAGTCCGAAATTTGTGCAATTTTCAATCTTGTTGATAGTTTTCTGTTCATTCTATTTCAACTGTAAAACTCATTTCGGGGATTTATTATCTTTTTGATCATTCTATTACAACCATAAAACTCTTTTTGGGAATTTATTATTATTTTTTCGCTATCAATGATTTAATTATAAATTTGAAGTATTTTGCCTCATGGTCTTTACTTCAAAATATAATACATATAACATTGAAAATATTAACCCTCTTAAATATCACTGCTATAATAAAATATTTGTCTTGCATAAATAGCTTAAAATAAGTTCTTGCCAAATCACCCAAAATAATTTAAAAGGCTATTGTAGTTATCAAATAGGGTTTTTTAAATGTTAAATTTTCAGTGGTTTATAAATTATTTTGATACTAAAAGCTTATGTCTGAAACGATTTAATTGACATATACCATATTTGAGTAATTTTATTATTTAGAAACAATAAAAATGGATCGTTTTCCTATCTAATACTCTGAATGGAAGAATACATTAAATATCTTATCGCTTATGAGATCTTGAATGTATTTGAATACTCCAACCAATGTATTATATAACTGCTGCTCAAGTAAGAATTATGATTTTATTATGAAAATTATGCTTAAGTTTCTTAAAGGTTCAACGTAAAATCTTTCCCTTGGCCTTTGACATAAACTATAGGTCATTGTAGGAAAGGGAATATTTTCATCTTAGGATTTATTATATATTTTTTATTTATCCCATGGTAGTTTTAGCTTTTGAATTATGGGCATTATTTTGCTCTACTTTACCCCATATAAATTCATTATGGACAAGCCAATTGTATGTACTAAAGTGTTCGTCACTCATTTAGTAACGTTGAATCCAGTAAGTATTAAATACCATTAATCCCTTCATTGTGGTTAATTTCCCAAACCAAAATAGATTTAATGTGAGCCTAAATCAATATCTTAGTGCCGTAACATTAAATCTATTACCGAACCATAATAGATTTAAGGTCGTCTGAATGTCAGCATAGTGGGTTCTTAAAGACTCTACATTTTCATTACAATTATAAATTTTAAAAACCACTTATTAAGGACCCCATTTTTGACAAACAGCATATTATTATCTAATATCCAGAAACACACAAAAGAGACTAGAATATGTTTCTCCCAACAATATAATATTATATTACAATATTCGCCACATCTTTATTTCAGAATATTATATGGTTATGTAAATATAAGAAAATATTATACAAATGATGTCTGCCCATATCATGAATTTCTCTGAAAGATTTTTTTTTTGTCGTTTTCTGGATAAAATCAGGTTTCAGATTCTTATATTGTTATGCAAGAAGCTATGCAGCCTGTATCTTGATTCTTCATTGGTCATTGTATAAGCTGTTATAAATTCTTTTATTGATGTTAAAATATCCTCTATAATTGTGGAAGTTTCTGCTCAGACGTTATGAGGATGTAAAACATTAATTTTCGATCCCAGAAATGTGATTCAATTTTTTTTCAGATTCTTATTGTACAATGAAACAATTTTATTGCATTATCTTCTTGGTAATTTATGATATTTGGAATATCGGACAACTATGTTTAAATGATTTCTGCGGTAAGTGTTTGAATAGTGAACACATAGTGCTCATTTCTAGTTATAATGAGCAAAAGCTATTTCTTAAAAATGTTTTTAGTAACTCCTAGTTACCTGGCAGAGGGATTTTCTTATTAACATAAGATATTGTACGATATTTCCATCCATGAGGTTGTTCGACATTCTCAATGCCAGCGAATTTCAGGTAGATACCAAAAAATATTGATTTGGGTTTTGTGATAGTGGGTTCTATTATAATTCGTGCACAAATAAGAGTTTTCATGAGCATTTGGCTAGTATGGGGATTCATCGGGTGACACTTCCAGTACTTTGAAAACTCAACCTCATTCTTAAAATTATACAATGAGTGCTCAAATGAAAAAATACGGAACGTCGCAACAGCGAAACTATCAACATATTTGACTATGCCGCTAAGGGAGAGACATCTAGGTATGCGATTGGTAACACTGTCGCATATCGAAGGATGAGGAGGGCTCATGCGCAGGAGATATCAGAGGGCCTTATAAATAATGCTATCCAATTGACGCTACTTTTTGAATTCCTCGAACACATAAGAATTATTAACTCTGATGTGTAAAGTGAGACATTCCGAATACTACGCTATTCCATCAAGAACAAAAGACAGGGATACTCACGGGGAATGTGGTTCTGCTCTATGATAACGCGCGTCCACACGTTTTCAGAGTCACCCATGTAGAACTGACAGTGTTCAAGTGGGAATATCTTAACCATCCTTCCTACAACCTAGACATGTCGCCCGGCGATCTTCATGCGATTGATCCCCTAAAAAATCATCTGAAAGGGAAGCGCCTCCACTCGGACGGCGAACTCAAGGACGCCGTGAAGAACTGAGTCTCTTCATGACCGCATGAATTATGGGAACCAGGGATCCTTCTGCTCTTTAATAAATGGATTCGTTGTGCTTAGGGCTATGGTATGTACTTTGAATGAAAATCTCCATTTATACCCACTGTGCCATTTCTAACCTTTTCATTGGAGCACCACTTGTATAATGAGGAGTATTCAGAATTTGAAACATTTTTGTTTTTTATACCAGCTTTGTAACTATGCTTTTCCTCACAATCATTTCCATTTTACGCATTTGTCAGATATTCTGTTTTTCCTTTTTGTGAGTAGTAATACTTCCATTTTATAACACTTATAATAAAATCTTATAGAATTGGCATCCACTGTTTACAATTGTTTAATAATTATGTTTTCTTCTCGACTAAATTGAAGTATTTTGCATATACACGATGCTCTTTTTTTATGTTCGTAACACGATTCCTCTCAAGTGGTTTTGTAAGTTTTATTTCATATTTTAAAATTTACAGAATATTTTTAAAAACAAATAAAGTTATTAAATTTATAAAAAAAATGAAAGAATTAACCAAATAATTATCAATTTTCATTATGTGTTGATCAATTAATATTTTTGAAAATTCGCCTTTCTATTTAGAAAATTTTGATATCTGAACTGCATTGCGCAATATATTTTCTTTTAAATGAAAGTCTCCAGTCACTCAAAAACTTAAATTCTTACTTTTAAAGAGCACCTTCTGACATTATAAATCGATTACCAAAAGAAAAAGAATTCTAGAGATAACTAAAGATTGTTTATATAGAACATTACATAACCTCATTACGATTAAACTCATTTCCTTGTAATCCATTCCAACCTTTCTGAAAATCCATATTATTTTCGCCTAATAGCTTTTCTACCCTTCAAACTTCTGTCTATCAAAATTCTTGGAATTTTTTTTTCATACAAAATTATATGGAAAAAAAGAGGGATGGGGGGATCATGTCTGTCTTATTCTAACGTTTCATACGAATCAAAAATTTGAAGAACGTTAAGGCAACTTGGGCAAGTATTGATCCATCGATCATATTCTGGCAGGCAGACGATTGTTGATTTAGGCCGAATAATCGATTGATCTTTTGCGTTATATGGATGGTAATAAAAATGCAGAAGGTAAAGGCACACTCCTCTTAAACAAACAAGAGGTAATCGTCATGTGATATGACATAACTAACATAAATGCTGCATTTATGAGGTTATAAAATTGAACTGCTTGCATTCACATATATTAATCAATCAAATGACGATTTCAACAGAAGATTGCGTTATCTACATATATAAAGATATGATAATTCATTTTATTTTGTGTTTTCACTTTTTTTAAACAAATAAGTTTTAAAGATTCCTTTCGAGATATAAATATATTTCAAGAAATTACTACAAAATATTAGGTTTCAATTTCTATATTATACATTCTTTTTACTGTGTACAAGTTATTCTTTATAGTTCTTCTAGTATATGAAATTTAAAATTTAGAAACTTCTGTATTTTATTTAAATTTATAAATTACACAAATTTTTAAATGCATCACCATGTTTAAAATGAAAAAAAAATCATTCAGGTGGAATACTATCAGATTTAGTGTATATAAAATAATTTTCCAATTTTTTAAATTTGTTATTTTGTAAACTTTGTGAAAAATTGTAATTTTATATTTATGAATGTGTTTATTCTTTAACTATACTTTTAATCACTGAATAACAATGCAGGACCCAAGTAATAAACATTGAATGGCATAAGTAAATCATCCTGCATATTACAGGATGGTTTTATTTGAACTTCCCCTATAAATAGCATCTCACAACGCAAACTGTTTAATTGATTGCAATTAAATTTGGGATATAGACTATACATGAGATGCACTCAAGGGATTAAAAAATATAGCTCCAAAATATCCACCAGAAGGAGCCTTTCCCGGAAAAACATTAACCCGACAAACTACCAAAACGGAATAGAGAAACAATATTAACATTTATCGACTAGTTTTTGATGACCTTGTCATTGAACCATATTAAATACAGGTAAGGGGGAAATAACAGCACCCTTTTTCAGAAAAACAATTCAGTTTGCAGAGGAAAGAACTGATTAGGACGCGACTTAGCAGGTTAGAAACAAAGAGGAGCAGCTATTAATTGCGTCCGGGACGATGTAGGGAAGAGTATTCCATATGACCACCCTCATTTGCCTGCAAATTTACAAGTCGCTGGACAGTGTGTTCAACAGCAGATCGTTACTGGTCAGTTTTGATGCCTCGCACATGAAGCGATGTGCAGTTTTTTATGTCATTCAAGGTCACAAAAAGATACCCTCATAGTTGCAGCCGGAAATATCGACATAAAACATTACGATTGCAAGCGTTTCTTACATTAATTTGTTTTGAATAAACTTCTTTCTCGCAAGTATCAAATCTCGGGAATTTTTCCCCCCCAGAATTGACAGCTTATCTTCGTTTTGTATTTTATTACACTTTATTCTTTTTTCTGTTTTGTTAATGTTTCTGCATTCCGTTTTGGTCGTTTATTGTGTTAAATTTAATGTTTTATCGGAAAAAGCGTTCTCTGGTGGATATTTTGGAGCTTTTTTTTCCTTTTCGAAATTCCGTGAGCGCATTTCATGTATAATCTAAATATCAAATTTCGTTGCAATCCGTTCATCCGTTTGTATTTAGGATGTTGTTTATAGGAGAAGTTCAATTATAACATGAAACGCTCTGGCTAATTGGAGAAAAAAGAAAATTTTCCTTATTTTAGGAAGAATGGTCTTTTATCTTAAAATAAAAAGACACTTTAAATCATACTTTAGCAGTGTTTTAAAGGATTCGAAATCTAAAATTTTAATTTTAATTCAAAATATTAAGGCATCTTCAAATACTTTTACTTTATAAAATTTAATTTAATTATTGTTGCTCCTATAGACAAAAATAATCAATCAAGTAATAATTAAATTCTAAAAATATTAAAATATAATGTTCTCAGAGATAACACAAACTCCTACAGAATTGTGAAATTTTGAATATCAGGGCGAGACCGACAAATGCCTTACATCACGTGATGTTAAAATAATAATGACTGAAAACCAAGATGATAAAATTAAGTGAAAATCTTAATTTATAAAATGACTTAATTTTTTTAGAAAAGTTAGAATTTATGTAGAATATTATAAATTCAATTTTTATGTTGTAAATCTAAAAGCTTAAATTAATATTAAAATACAATAAATGGTATTACATTTACTTTTCTAAACATTATTTGATGAAATATTTGAGCTTCATCCTCATTTAAACTATGTATAGCAGGAACTTTTGGGGAGAAAGAAAATGCATTTACATTAAAAGAATATATTACTGATATGTGCTCGCATTTGCTGATAAAACAACAGCATTAGGAAAATTAAGTCTTCTTTGGCGAATTATGATGAGTATTATTAAAATAATAGAAGTTACGCCAAATTAAAGTCTTTATTTGGCAATATACGATGAAAATCATTAACAGAATATAAGTTAAGCCAAATTGGAGATAATTCGTGATAGATGGATGCTTAAGACTGATATCGAATTTCAGAGTTACTCCAATTTCAACACTTTATTGAACCACTGAACTTCTGAGCACTGTTCATTGCCACACAAGTAAACGAGTATCGGTAACTGTCAACTTTGAGTGGTGGGTTGGAGCCCTAGCAGATGTTCTTAATGCAATGACTGCTCATCAACACAGAAAAAGCTGAGCTGCAAAGTGTCATTAAACTTCATTCAGATTTATCAATGTTTTCTTCCTTAACCTACATGCTTTCACCAGCATTACATTTTGAACGCCTTGTGTTAGTTAAAATCTCTTCGGGTTTGAATTAGATAAACTGCAATGATCTAAACATAATTTCCATTATGATTAATTAAATTTTCTGTAAATAATTGATTAAAAAATATAAGAGATATAAATGTTATAGATAATATATTTTGCTGTTGTTGTTGATTAAATCGTTAAAAAAACTCTCATCGGTAAGATGAAAGGCAAAGATAGATTACTTTTCATTTAAATTAATACTTTGAAATTTATTTCCATTCTTATATAAAAACTGAATTGCCTCCTCTAAATACTCTCGCATAACTTCTAATTACACCTTCCCCGCATACAATTATATTCATGAAGATGCAAGCCTTAGGCCATGAATATCTTGCATGGTACTCAACAACACCATTCATTGCAGAAGTACTTCTTAAAATACAACGCCCTAGTTAGAAAATACAAATCCAGTGATTATATCACAATACATATAAGCCATTACAATACCCATAATATAATAATTACACAATACGTTAAAAAACATCATCAGGAATTTATTGATTTAAGTCGTCTCGTTTATTAATTATCGCGTTTATATACATAAAAAAGTACAGACGGACAGATTTGCAGAAATACAACAGCTCAAAATTTAATACGGATAGCTATTTGAAATGATAAAACTCTGTATCAAAAATTATTTACATAAAGCTTTGCTTATAATAATTATTGATTCCATTTATATTCAAACAGCTAGATAGACAGACTTCGTTTCAGTAGATTTTGATCAGCATTTGATAGATATCTGCATAATTGATGAAAATATTGAAATTTTATTTATCTATCCTCAAACGTGTTTGAGCTTTTTTTATTACAAAAAGACTGGGAGACAGACAATCATAGTAAGAAAAATATATTTTTTGGACTCAGATACGCCCAAAATGATGCTTTCATCAAAATTTCGAGTTTGAATTTTCGACGATTTCAATACCTTCTGTATACGTATACGATAAAGTAAAAATGAAGTATTAGGTAGGAAAGCTACCATAAACAATATTTATATTGTTATTGAACTATTCATTATTTATGCTAAATAAATAATATCAAATTACAGATATTATAACAATAATATGCAAATCTAGCCTTCTTACAAATTTAAAATTTTGAAATATTGTTTCCTAATTTGATGAATTTACTTCTCCTATTTTCATTAAGAACCAAGCAATCAGCGGGTAATTTTAATAAATGGGAAATTTAAAAAATTTCTAAACAAACAAATCTATATTTAAAAAAAACTTTTATGATAATTGAACAATTTGAATATTTGAAAGATAAAAATGAAATAAATATTAAATTAATGATACGAAATTTTTGTAAAGTAAATCATCTCTTTTTATGCAATATTTATTTATTCGTTTATGTACATTTCATCAAAGATAACGATCATCATGTGTTATTACCACTTAAAAATATTACTCATTATTTAAATCACTTCATTAACGGATTCTTTTTCTTGCGGTAGTTAGAAATATACTCTTACAAAGTGAAATGCAAGATTTATTTTATGCATATATACATTCTATTTGAGATTGTATTGTTAGAAGAGCTTTGAATTTGCTAACGGATTTCTATAATTAAATCTATTGTGTTGAACATACAAATGCACTTCTGTTGTATAATTCGAGATAAATTTCCTAATATCTTCTTTTCTTATCGACAATTAAAAAGAATCTTACAACTGATTAAATATTTTTTTTTTAAATTTAAATCGATATTTTGCATTCTTTCTGAAACCTTTCTAATTCATGCTTTGACAGCGAAGTTTAATATCTTGGTCAAAAAAAGTATTTACTCGTTTTTTTTTTTAAATTCCTTTATTTTGTTCTGACTATTATTTCGGATTTCGTACTTTTTATATTTTTATTGGATTTAGAACTCTTTTTTTTATTCAAACATTCAAAAAAGTTTTTTCATTGGCTTTTCTGGTGACAAAAGATCATCTTCTTAATGCTACCTAATTAACTTTTATTTAATGCTTTTTTGTCTCATTCCACTATAGAACCGCTTTTCACGCTTGAAATGTTTCCTTTGATTAGCTGGTATTAAATTACTTTGGAAACACTTTTTCAATCAATACTAAACCATCTGCATTTGATTACGTCATTGAAAATGATTCAATTTCAATTATTTATTTATTAAAAGCAGCATTTAAAAAGAATTCCTGTTTGGTGCTTTTAATCTTATGTCATCAACAAAGATTTCTTTTTCACAAAGCAAAAATTCTTTTTTCAAACGAAAAAAGAATCCGAAGATAATGAATTGCATCTAATAATTCTTCAATGATGACACTAGTAACAATGGTAACTGATACTGTTGAGAATGTAAAAAAATGTGAAAATAATGGAAAAAAGTATTTGTATTATGGTTTTAGAAACAAAAGTAATTCATTATATTTACAGTCCCATTTATAGTCAGAAAACAATAAATATTTCTAACTTTAGAAATCAGGAAGTAAGTAAAAGGAAGTAAAATGCAGAATCTATGCCGTATATCAAGTAAAAATAATCTTGTTTGATGGAATCGAAAGATACAGAGTGTGAAACTGATGTTAAAAAGAGGATGTTGTTGAGTTACCGATATCAACAATGATCAAACATCTGAGGCATCGCATTAGAAGGAAGGACGATGTATTGATGAGAAGCCAGATTATCAATGGTATTAACAAATTTTTAGCAAATCAACATTACATTGCTGATGAGAAAATAATATCTAGAATATTGAGAACAAATGACCAAAAATATCAGCAATGGAGCAATAAAGCACCATTATGTACGGTATTGCTTCTTTACAATAGACAATAAAATATTTAGGATGATTAGAGGTTAAGTTGTAGTCTATATCAATAATAGATGAAAAATTACAATTGTTTGAAGCTCAAAAAGAATCACTAAAATATTCAGAGTTATGAGAAGTATGGTGCCAGCAGTATCAATTATGAATGAACATATTACCATTGTCTAAAAAGATGTTTGTCGAAAAATATCACTCTGATTGCAGAATTTATTGCTTCTATCTATGTAATTTGGCTATATGTAAGCGACTAAATCTTTGGAAGGCCCCATTGTGGATGCTTGAAACGATAATCGACGTGGCACAAATTATCTCAGTATGTCACTGTATCACATTCTTGTGCTTCTGCGATCAAGTTATTACCAGCATTTTGTCACATGTAATTTTCTTATGTTTTGTAAGAAAAAATATCTTCAAGGGTAATAACTGTTGAACTCGAAGAAATACAACGAAGAAGGCAAATATTTTCCTATGTACAAAGCTAAATTATGTCAGCTGCAAAGTGAAGCAACTTCGAAGAAAATGCGTTATAAACAGGTGTTTCCTTAATTTTCTGTAAAACATAATTGGGGAAACATTTTGAACTTAGTTGCATTATTCCCTTCATGAAGTTAACATGTTTTTAATTTTAAAAAATATTTCATGGGATGCCAGAAAAGATTCTACATACCTTTTACATTTGATAAAAAAAAATGTGTGTACAAACACACAGAAAATATTCAAGAACGAAAAAAAACATATAATGTTTTTATTAATAGCAATTTCATTTTCATTTAATATATTCTTTAAACAATTCATTATATTTTGATGAAAAGTTGAAAATTGTTATAACACGGATTGTTTTTCTTGAAAATTAAAAGAAAAGCTTTCAGAAAAAAATTCACGGTGCAAATCTAATAAAAGTATATTCGAAAATTAAATTACAATATTTTTTTATTTATTTATTTATATATTTATTTTAAGTCTAATTACCAAAATAAAATATTACTTTTAGCGATGAAATGGATTTATAAGGCAATCAGTGAAAAAGAAATCACTTCTGAGAAAAGGAATAATATGTGCTATATGTTTGTTTATAGACATTCTCAGACAAGTGCATCTTCGCTTAAAAATCGAATAGAAAATGTACTACTTGAAAAAGCTTCCGTAAGCCTTGTTG
Source organism: Argiope trifasciata (assembly GCA_026543055.1). NCBI lineage: Eukaryota > Metazoa > Arthropoda > Arachnida > Araneae > Araneidae > Argiope > Argiope trifasciata. The sequence goes on from JAPMOQ010030048.1 coordinate 3,653,833, forward strand.
CTGAAGTATAATGTTGTTTGTTGCTAAATTTTAGTTTCCTTCAATATGTGCAACAGTGATTTTATGAAATTTAATATATTTGTTTTCCTTTTCAGAGCTGTAACAATCAATATAAGTAAAAACAATAAAATCTATTATATATAAATAAGTAATTTTCACTCTTTTACCTCAGACACCAATTTAAGTTTATGATCACGAAAACAGACATATTGATATTAAATTAACTTTACGAGTTGTCTTATACCTGATTTTTACTACACATTGACAGAATTCCTTCAGGACAAAGGAAGGCTTATTAAATTTATTGAACAAAATGCAGGTCGCTATGAAAACAATTTCTTAGATATAAAGTTAAAATATGTTTTCCTTGTTGCATATACGTAATACATCATCTGATGTGTTATTTGGAAGAGAGAAATCTACAAGTAGGTTATAATTCAACATTAATATTTTTAATATTGAAATATTGATGTATAGTAAACATAATTTTTGAAATTCTTTGTTTTTGGGTTTTTTTTAATTGTTTTTCGTTTCTTTGCTGTTGTTTCATATGGAAAATACCTTCCACAGATTAAGAAAAAGAATTATTCTTCAATTATTTATCTAACTAGCCATAATCAATTCAAATTAAAGAATGTATGTTGTGTAATTTTAAAGGGTATAAAAAGTTCCTTAAAGCATAATAAATATCATGGATATTGCTCATATAATAAGTTTAGAAAATTTGGTCAGTGTAAAAACGCTTTAGGAGCGTAATTAAAATTATTTCTTTCTTTATATATATTTAATTGAATATATATCATAATCCGAACCGTGAGCTTGAAGATATGTTTCAAATAAGAATCTGTGTATTATAAACTTATATAATTAATATCACTACTACAGCTACAGATTCAAAATTCAGCAATTGCTTTCTAAAAGAAATTTACTATTTGTCTGCTCATTAAAACAAAGCTAACATTACAATTATATATTTCAATTTAGTAGGGATATTTTTAAAAACAAATTAAATAATTTAAATTAAATTCATCCGTACGTGAATATATAACTAAACCCTGATGTTTATATAATTTTAAATAATGACTTTTAAAAATAAACTACAAGGGATACAAAATACTCATTTATACGAAGCGACGCTGTGGAAATAAACGGAAGCATATTTATTTCTTTGAAATTACACACCGTAGGTCTGAGCACAGCGAGCCTATTGATTAACGAGCCGTAGGATTCCTCGTTCCCATAATTCCCGAGGTCTCAACGAGACCCGGTTCTTCACGGCGTCCTTCACTTCGCCGTCCAAGTGGAAGCGTCTCCCTTTCAGATTTTTTTTTCTGAGAACCAAATACATGAAAATCACAGAGCAACATGTCCGAGCTGTTAGGAGGATGCTCAATTCCGTGTGTGTGTGACCCTGGAGAACGTGGACATGCATTATCATGGAGCAGAACCGCACCCTCCGGGAATAGCTTTGTTCTTCATGGATCTCTGTAAACATTGGGGTGTTTCACAATAGACATCAGAGTTCATGGTTCTTCTGTATTCAAGGAATTCAACACCTGGAGAACATGTCATTTGAATCGGACTCTCTTTATGAGAGCATCTACTCTTTCCTGCCCTTACTGAAGACAGCGCATGCTCCGATCTACGCCAGAGACTCCATTCGCATCCCTAAATATTTTGTTACATTTTCCCATACCGGCAAAAGCCAATATGTTAACGTTACGTTGTAAAGACGTTTCGTACCTTTTCATTTGAACACCCCTTGTAATTAATTCACTATTCTTTTACCAGTAATTTATGAACAAACTGTTTACTAGGAAATAAATTGCATAATGGCTAAAAATATAAGACGTGTATAAAAATTAGCCTTGCTTGAAAACTTCTTTCAAAACTGAAATATTGTAGGATTCTGAAGGCAAAAACTTTAAAAATATAATAAAGATAATTTTTTGAATAAAATAATGCATTTAAACAATGAAAGCTGATTAATGATTGTACCTTGAAAAATTAATATAATTTGAATAAATTATTAGCATGCAATAGGCTCTTATATTATTTCATTCATTATATACTGTTCCTTATTCAACAGATTAATTTTAGATCAGATCAGTATCAATTTACAATTTGCTGTTTCTAGCTGTTTGCTTATAAGGCAAAAGTATGTTTTATAGCATACCTGAATTATTTTCCTCTTTAACATTACACAGCCTAAATTTTACTTAACATAATGCCATAACATTATCTTATTAGTCTATAGAAATGCAAGACAGTACATTTTACTAAGTAAAACAAATATTCGGCTTTCTTCAATCTAGTTCTTGGTTTGGCATATCTAGCAATTTTTTTTTAGCAATAAATAAAAAAAAAGTTGAAATAATAGGATTGAATTTTTGAATCAATAGAAAGGTGATTATAATAGCAAAGATACAAAAACTTTCTCAAAGTATTTTAGTAATTTTGAGATAAATATCTAAAACTATCACCATAAAACATTAAAACTAGCCTTTTGAGAACATCTTCAAACGATAATAATCGATATTCTTATTAAACTTCCTACAATACATATAAGAAAATTGTTTTAATCTCTTAGATATCCTTTGACATAGAGCAAACTCGATATTGACTCGCCTTCTCAACCAATTTTTATCTGCTAGCAAGACAAAAATTATTTTATAATCAACTAAGTGGTTTTTACCTCGTAATTATTTACTATGGATAAATATTATCAGCTTTTTTCGATTTGGTAAATAATTTCTAGTTGACTGCTCTCACGATAAAGTCATTTCCTTAAAAGGAACAAACAAAATAATACTTACACTCCTAAATTTATTCGATATTTTGCATTCAAGGCGTAAAACAACAGATATTGAATAAAACGACGAGTTTAGAAATCCCCCCTTATTTATAAAGTCCTTTACTCTGCTGTAATCTTTTTTACCTTCTTTATTTTGTAATAAAAAAAATGTTTTGAAAATTCTTAGTGGATCGGAAATATTCTTGGTTACTAAGGTTAAAGATGTTTGTATCGCTGATGACCGATTCCATACACCTTTTAGTGCCAATACTTAATTAATAATGGAAGGGAATTTCAAGTGAAGCAAAACACAAGCACAGTTACTAATCGGAAGGGGAAAAAACAGGAATGCAAAAATGATAAATAATAATAAGTAGAAAATAAAAACGCATTAAGGAAAAAAAAACCAAGAATATACAGAATTACAAGCAGAAAAGAAAGCTTATAATGTACATTTGTATTTAGTGATTTAAATTATACAATAGGAAAGATTCGAAAATATTATCAAAATAAAATATTCAAAATACAAAAACATGAAGGCATAAAATTATATATCGCATATACTGAAAAATATGCAGTTATATCGAGGTATTATCAAAATTACTCATATTCCAATATATAAATTACTATACTACTGACAAGGGAAACTTAGCTATTCGAACTATTATTTTGAATTGCCTTTTCCAGGGCTTTTCGCTTTTTCGTTTTCTTTTCATAAAGCGCTGGATTTCGATTTTTTTTCTGTTTTTTTTTTTGTGGAGGATATACTGAATTCGATTGTTTCAGTTGAGGTTTACTCGTTTGTTTATTATTCCGCTTAATAAACTGTTTAAAAAATGACAAAAAAATATGCCTTGTGTAAAGAAGCAGCGAATTGAACCTGCCAGCAAATGAAATGAAATGTTATGAGAAAAAGATGACTGGAACTATTTTCAAAAATAAGTTATAGAGCACGATGACTTTTTATATGGTCTGCAATCAAATTTTCACTATTGGAACTTTCTTTGTGAATGATCAATCTATAGCTTTTTTATGACATTAAATTGATTTATCGTTGAATAATAAAAAAAAAAAAAATTGTTGTAAAATATTTTCGATGAGTAACGTCCTGCTCAGCTTATTTATGATATATTCATATGACGATACATAAAACTGATTCTATGGGGTCTCTTTAGGAAAGCGGTGCGGGCCACCCTTATCCTTATTCCTCTGCTGGGACTCCATTATGTGGTCACCCCCTTCAGACCTGTACCAAGATCTCCTGGTGAAGCCATTTACGAAACGGTCTCCGCTATTGTCACTTCATTCCAGGTAAGCCATCTCTTTCTTCTGTTCAACACGAGTGACCCATTGTTTGGATTTCGATGTGCTCAGACATGAATATTTTAGAATTATTTTAGAATAATAAAATTTTAAAAATATCAGGAATAAATTTATCAAAGGAATCAATCAATTTATCTGTTTATCTGTCAATCATTTAATATCAATTACCAATTTATCTATCAATTTACCAATCAATCAATACCGATTATCAATTTATCTATCAATTATCAATTTATTAATTAATCAATTAATATCAGTTATTGATTCATCTATCAATAAATCTATATCAATTATCACTTTATGTATCAATAAATAGATATCAATTATTGATTTGCCTACAGTCAATCAATATCAGTTATGAATTTATCTATAAATTTATCTAGTGCGTGCATATTTCATGCGTGAATTTAAACGGCTGAAAGATCTTAAAATAATAATGAACCACCAAAAACCTGCAAAAAAAATTCGAATATAATGCATTAATTCAACTCGATTTTTATTTTAAGATAGTTTTAATTTTCGTCCTAGATAAAGCTTTGCATATCTAAACTAACGAAACAAAATTGTTTTAATTCATGTCAATATAGAATTATATTTCTTATTATTTTGAATCTTATATTATAGCATATTACTTTTAATCATCTGAATCGTAAATTTACCGTCTGAATCGTATGCTACGGCATATTTTTTCTCATCTGAATTGTATATTTATTGTCTGAGTTGTTTACTACAGTATACTATTTTTTTATCGTCTGAATCATATATATAGCATACTTTTTTTTATCGACTGAATCGTATACTATAGAACAATATATTTTTATCAACTAATCTCTTTGTTTATCGTTTTAAAACTTCTTTAAATAGAAATAGTAAATTTTATATCTCTTGATCAAAGCACACTATTTTTGTCTGGTAAAATTATAACTAAAAAGAGTTTCTTGAGATTAAATAATTTTTAAAAAAATTAAAATAAAATTAAAAAGTATTTTTAAAAGTTTATCTTTGTTTTTTAAAGTTTTATCATTGAATATCAGCTTCATTTTCATTAAAAATAATTTTAATCTGTAAGCATTTTTTTTTGTCTAAAACTTTGTGTATCTAGTTGTAAAAATTAAATAACCAGTAGATGAAATGTTTTCATCAATGCGAATATGGAAGTCAGGTGTTAAGTTTTTGTCATTTTGGGGGATTTAATTTATTTTTAACAAAGAATACATGTTTTACATTTGTCAACTGAAGAACATTATTTCTTTGTTTTATGAAATTATAAATTTTCCATTTGAAATGAAGTAATTGTTAAAGATAAATATTTTTTGATTGAAATTCTAAAGTTACTGCGAATAAACAGTTTGGTACATAAATATTCTATTCCTTTAGGAAAAATAAAGTCATTTATATGTATGTATATATTATTATATTATTCCATGGGAAACATGCATTAGTTTTAAAGATTATTTCAGAAATGATCCGTATTACAAAATTATGAAATTGATTATGAAAAAAACTTTGTGATTCGTTGACTCAAATAGTAAAACGAAGCTATTTGTTTATTTTACTCTGAACTTTATGTTATGGTCATTTAAACAAAATTCAAAACTTACTTTTTATAAAAATTAAATCGTACTTACACTAAAATATCACCTCAAAAACCAGACTACATAATTCCAATTACTTCAGCAAAAAACAAATGTTGATTTAAAATTAATTTCTCATTATTTTTTTAAGGGATTCACTAGAAAAATATTTTTGACTTCTTTATCTTATCCGAAAACTTTGTCAAAACTCTTTACATCAAGGATTCCAGAAAGATTTTTCATTTCTAGTAATTTACTCTAATTTATTTTTAGACGGCTTAAAAATAATAACAGCGATGATAAATAACATAAAGTAGTGCATGATTGAATTCATATCTTACCCCGAATAAAGTCATTAAAATAAATCAACATTCTTATTAAAAATATTTTTTCCGTTTTTTGTACTTTTTTTTCCGAATTAATGCCGAATTGTTTATTTTTATCTGCTTTATTAGCGTGCATTTCCTTGAAGGCATCATAATTATCTGTTCTATTGTTCGAAATTTGTCAAAGATAATTGAAATATTCTGCTATATCTAGCTAGGAACAAAAGACAATTGAAGGATAATAATAATCATTAAGTATTTTGAAATGATCTTTTAAACTACTAATAGATTGTTTTATCCTTTCTCTTTATTAGCATAATAATTTTCTTTAATTTAACATTTATTTTATCATTATTCTAACAATATCCCTTATTTGTGTTTCAGGCAACATAAATAACAAGTAATATTTTTTAATTCAATTAATACTTAGATCAACATAATTTTTTTTTATTATTTAGTAACGTTTTATGAAATATTTAATCAAAATATTATTAAGTATTAAAATTTATTTACGCAAGAATTAAACACGCATTCTTTACCTTCACGTGAAAAATTCTGATATCCTTGCCTTTTACCGATTTATCTACTGCCTGTCAATTTCAGTTCTCATTATTAATTGCAAAAACTTTATTTAAAGTGTTAAAAACTAATTAAATTTAACTAATAAATAAAAATTTGAAAAACAAAACTGTATCACCATTAAGGGTCATTCTCTACAAGTTTTAAAAAATGTATTTGAACTTGAGTGGGTGAATAAAAGATATTTTATTAATGATTGAAAATTTGATCAATATATATAATAAATAAATGTAGGGAGAGTGTGAACTAATTCTATGAATTAAAAAAATTTATAATATATTTTGTAATTTAGAGCTATCTTAGCTATGCAGATATTCTGAATATTTAGGGCAGTTAATAAACACCATTCCCCAAATTAATGCGCTGCATGCGATAGTTAAATGTGTGAAAAAATTTTAGGAATCTGGAAGCTGAAACAATAAAACTAATACCATAATTTGTTTTATGTCCTTCTGAAAGCTGAGGCTTTGAAGAAATGTGATAGCATACTTTTATTAAAGTAAGATGTTTTCCTACTCTGAGTTCTGGAGAAAAATTTTGGTATGTAGTTTCTGTGTTTTTTACGTTTGGCGAGAAACAGCATGGTTGTAATAAAGCTGTTGAGACAGGAATGTCAGCAAGTGCTTCGAGAATTTTATGAAGCGTTAAATTTAGTACCCGGAAAGATGTTTAGTGCTTGTAAACTTTCGCCATCTACTTGAAGTATTTTACCAATCAGCAGTTTATTATATAATTATACAGCTTAAGTTAATTTATAGCGCAATTTATTTAGATTTTTAATCTTTAATACCATTAATCAAATTTAATGCTTTAAAACATGGATTTACTCAAATTTTTACACATTGCAACCCACTTGGATCACTTTCATCTAGGTTACTTTGAGTTTTTTTCGTAGACCATCAATACGTGTTCTTTTTGAAAGATGTTTCAAAATCCCAAAACAATCAAGAGAAAAAAATTATTGTCAATTATATCAAATATTCACATAATTAATAACGAACCAAGTACAAAAGTTGGTAAAGAAATTAAAGTACATTCAAACTGATTTGAAACCTCATAGAGAAAGGAAGTGGTGATTAGGCTGTGTGATATCTGAGATTCTGTAAGGAGACATGCCCTTATAACAAGAGCAAAAATCAGTTCATTTTATGAGTCATCTGGTTTCTTGATTCATTTCTTGTCATTCGACGTAAGTCTCTTAAAGTCATCTCCTTAATATTATCGCCTTGTTGCTGTCATGTATTTGATAGTAATTTTAAACGTTCATCGCATGTTTGCTAATGATAGATAAATATATATAAATTCACAATCTTAGTTCTACCCACCGATAGTTCACTTATTAGTCAATATAGGCTACAATCCACAGTTTGGGAAAATCTAATTTAGGAGCTACATATTCAAACTGTTAATATATACTTAAATATGCTTAATTCGTTTTCAGTTTAATTAATATTCCTAATTTTTAATAAAAAATAATCCTTGAATATGATAGGAATATTTATTGCATATTGCAGCAGTTTCAAGATCGTTAATTAAAATCAGCTTATTGTTATTGATATAACAGTAAGACTTATTGTTATTTTTACAAGGAGAATAAGTTCTTAAACTCCGTGTATGAATGTTGCAGTGAAAGCCATTATCTAATTAGTTTGAGTAATTACCAGTAAATATGATAGATCGATTTCTCACATTTACCATTAATTATTCATACTAATCAATTAATCGTAACACATGAACTGTAAAAATTTCTTCTTATTTTAAAGAATAAGGAAATACAAGATATTCTATTTATTTGTTATTAATTCTTTAAAAAGGATTCATAATCATATATATATATATATATAATATAGTTTAATTTTCTTTGATTAACCCTATATGCTTCGAATTTAAATCAAATAACTATATGTATGCAATATTTTTTCGATCAAACCATTTTATAACCCCAGATTTTCATTTGAATATAATTTTAGATAAATCATCTTTACATCCCACCTTATCTTCGTTTCCTTAAAAGAAAAGAACAAAAGGTGAGATTAATCATGAACTTTAGGAAGTGACACGAATATGCTGGCATAAAACCTCATTATATATTCCGGAATGTCAATTTAATAATGCTAAAGGTTAAACATCCTCATATTTAACTTTCAAAACACTTATCACTTCAAAAAAATGGTTTCAAAAATTAAATACTTAAGCGCTTCCTACATCAATTTCAAAATGTGATTTAACAACCCCGCTTTGTGTTTTTTCTTTAATTCAAAGACCATTTTTCTTTAATAAAACGATTTATTAATGCATCAGCAGAAATCAAGTGTGATAATTTTTTAATTAAAAATTGAATGTTAATTTAAATTTCTATTTATAGTATGCCATAATTCAGCTTTAACGGGGAGGGAAAAGGTAGAATCGCTCGAAATAAGTGCATTTTGGGGGAAAAGCACTTATTGCAAAAGGCTAGAATTAATGGACCACAAGGTTTGTTTTTTGTAAAAGGAAGTTTTAAAATTAAGTCCCTTTTTTAAGAATAGTCTTATATTTTTATGGAGTTTTGCAAGCACTTACGAAGATTGGTGAATTATGAAGGATTGGAAATAATTTAATCATGCGATGATCACGATAAAGACATTAATACTTTGATTAGCTTATTTATTAGGGTGTCTCATAAATTATTTTCCTATGTCTAATATGAAATGGATACACAATATTTCCTGTTCAAAATAACATTTATTTTGTTATAGAAGACCCCTCTTGTTCTATTACCTTTTTTTTTATCTCTCATGAAGTCTCGTGATGCTTTCTTTCCAAAATAGTTGCGTTTTGGACAAGAAATGTGCTTTTATTTCGCTGATGGATTTGAAGCATCTAGAGCGAAGATAATTTTTAAGGACAGAAAAAAAGCAATAATCAGAGGGAACGAGTTCTGGGAAGTATTCGGGATGCGGTAAAATACTGCAATAAACTGTAAGAGCTTCATTTTAACGACTACTGCAATATGTGATATCGTTTTGTCCTGATGAAAAACAACGCCTGGTGGTTCATTAATTCTAGCTTTTTTTTTGACAACTTTTAATTGATCTAGTTAATGGCAGTATTTCGCAGAATTTATTTTATCTTGGGGAAGGAAGACAATTTATCTTTTCAATCCCTATAAATGGACAAAATAACCTTTTTCGGGTGTAATCCAGGATTTGAAACAGTTGTAGGAGTATTGTCCTTACGCTAAGTACTCTTCTATGCATATTTTCATATAAAATCCAAGTTTTTTTGTCCAGTGATAAGACTCTTTGGAAACGGATGCTTTTGTGCAAATTGAGAAAGACTTTTGACCCACCCTAATAGTTTAAACACAAATTTTAAAAACATATGGAATGATTATAGAAAGTATCACTTTGTTCTATTTTTTTCCTGCCGCACATTTTTATCACATCTGTCTATGATGTGATAAAAATCTATCTATTAAATAGAAATATCTATCTATTTCATTTTGATATACACTATTCATTAAAAAGTAACAAACATTTTATTGATTTATAAACAATTTCGAAATTAGACAGAAGTTTTTTGGAATTGTTTCTTTGGTTTGTGTCATTATTTTCAGTGCATAGATTCATTTTTTTTATTGAACTATCTGCAGAACCTATAATTCTTGTAATTCTGTTGTAAAGGGATACAATTCTTTAAAACTTCATTATGAGGTGGATGAAAATAATAGACAATTTTCAGGAACAGTTATTTACTACATTTCTAAGTTCCACATCTCACAAGACAAAACAAACAGGATAAATACACTACATTCACTTAAAATACGATCTAATAATTAACCCTAAGACGGTTCATGGAAAATGTCAGAAAGAAATTTTTAATCGCATATATTTCATACAATGTCTCTTAAAATTTAGCATCTTGGTCTTTTTTATTTAACTATGAATGGTATTTAGAAAAGAATTTTAATAAGAATTTTTTTTCTGAAAGAAAATAAAAAGCGAAAAGGTAGAAGAAGCTATGGAATGAATTTATTATCTAATATTTACGATCTCAGATTTATTTATAAATAAAACATGGTCTACATTTACCCAAAAGAGTTTTATTTCCTTATCGATTCAGAAAATAAACTTTTAGCTCAATTTATTCTTCTTATTTATTCCCTGGTGAAAAAAATGAGCCTTAAAAAATAGTAACGTTTTCGGAAAACTTACATTTTTTCATGGCGAAATTAAGTACCAGCAATATTAGCAAATGAGGAAACCTGTTGATCTTAATTAAGGTGCTTTAACGAAAAAATTGTTCGATGAATACAGAGAGATTTTTAAAGAATATAGCATTCAGAAATTAATGCCCGTTCTTATAAGTATTGTTTATTCTACAACTATTGTGTATAGTATTATTATTGAATTCTTGCTTCTTCCAAAAATTCACAAAATTGAATGAATGAAGTATAAAATTCAATTATTAGATAGAAAATTTCATTTTATTATCTACAAATTCTATATAGGAAGAGATTATTTAGTAAAATTTTTTAATACTTTTTCCATGTCAACTTAAGGTATCTCAGACATTTTTATAATGAAAATCTTACTTAACAAACAGAAATAGTCATCCAGAAATATTCTTATCACTCTTATACAAAGGTGTTATCATACCTCAAACCTCAGGTTTGGACAGGCCCATGATTCCATTGACTCACTCATGAGATCTGTATGCTTTGTAACATAACACAGATAACTGATAATGCAATTTGATGAAACACTAACCACTGGAATACGATTTTATTCTCAAGTACTAGAAAATTGGATATTACTTTTCCTATCTTCTTCCCACCAATCGGTACCGAAATTCAACTCAAAATTACAGAACATATCAAATTTCAATTATTTGGGATATTGCATTTTTGAGATGCATGTGAAAGTCGGAATTGACTAATAGTCAAGCCATTGTTGAATTTGCGGGAATCTTATACATGAGTCTACGCTTTAAGGAATAAAACTGAGTACTAAATAGTATTGCTTTTTTTAGTTTACTTGCTTTTATATGAAACTGTATATAGACAGCCTGACAGACTTCCTCTAAATGAATCTCGTTTAAAATTTAAAATCTAAAAACTTGGCGTAAAAGATCATTTTTGCAAATTCCATCCATCTAATTCAAAGCGTGTTTGAGCTATCATGTTTACAGACAGATGCAATTTGAAAACGGTGTTTTTCGGAATATAAATCGGATATAATTCGGAATATTATCGGATTTTTTACAGTTCTATTCTTTTAACGATTTTAGTTATTTCTTTTTGCTTATATCACGTATAAAATACAAATGTTGAACATATTTTTTCGACTGACTGAAATTAAATTTTCTACAGAACTGCAGTTTTATTAAGAAGCTCACAAACCAAATCACATTTATTTATACCATGGCATTTTTGAGTTATCTCGATTGCGTGCATATGAAAGTACAAACTAGTAGATAATCAACACCTAGTTGGATTTCGTTCAAACTTTAATAACGAATCTTTTCTTTAATTATTAAATATGTTTATCAAATTTTAAACTTTTATTTCCTTCAATTTTAAACTCTATATTTACCCTATTTACTTTTACTCAAACATATATATATATATATATATATATATATATATATATATATATATATAAACATATTTCAATTAATTCTTCTTTGCATTATTTTTTTTATCTTGAAATAAATCAGAATGATGTAATTCATGCAGTAGATTAAAAGAAAAAGTGTTTTTAAAAATCTTAGTATAAGTGTATAAAATAATAATAAAATGTGATGACATTATCAGCTTGCAAATTTACATATTAAGCTCAATACAAAGTTCCTCCCTTCTAAATTTCTCCACTCATTCTCTATTTTTTATTAGCAAAAAAATCAAATATTAGTTATGTGATTAGTTATTTTATTTTTTTAAGAAATCACACGTTTTGTTCAACCACAACAAAAAGCGAAATGAAAAGTTTAGACTCGTTATAATGATTGTGACATTCGATTTTTTTAACAACGACATCCTTTATTACGCAATAAACGTGAAAAAAGTTGTCAGCAATGATCAACGTGTGTACACCTGTTGTAATTAATATTTTGTTACTATGTTATGATGGTCCATCGTCATGCAAAAATGATTTCCATCGTCATGCAAAAAAGGGTTAAATAGATTTCAATGAAGATTTGAAAAATATTTACTAAAGACAACATACTTTTTTCAACCGTTTAGCATAAAGTATTTTTAGGTTATTATTTTGTATTTCTTATATGAGAAAATAAAAAGATAAAAATTTTTATCACTCTAATTCCTAAATATGCTCAAGAATTAAAATACTTTTTCATTTTCGATACCATCTTCATAAAAGACATCTTAATGAGTAAATTATATCCCATTTTTTTATTCACACACACTTCTCAAAGGAAATCTTCTTAACTGAATAACTTTTCCCCTTTTAAATTCCTGTTTTTCATAGATACACTTAAAATTATACGACCCTTCCATTAATTAAACAAATCCCATTTCAAATAAAATTGAGATAAAAGAAATTTTTCCAAGAGAATTGCCTTAAGTTTTAAAGGATAATTATCTTAATCTTCAATTACCTTCTTTAATCTACATCATAAAATAAATTCACCGATTACCGTTTAATGGTAAATGACTTCAGAATACTGATTATCGAACTAATGCATTTTGCAGCGATTTTTTTCAAGTGGAATACAGACATTTCCTTAGCGAATCTTAACCAACTGTAAACAAGGTGGATATTAGCATTAATTAAATAAATTGCTTGAAAAGTAGAAATTTTTTCAGGGATAATCACTTTTTTATTCAATTATTTTATTTTTTTAATCTCTTATCATTGTATGCATATTCATCTTATTTACTTTTAAACCTAAAAAATGTGTGTGTTTTCTTTTTAAAGGGTTTGATGGTTGCTCTGCTCTTTTGTTTCTTCAATGGAGAGGTAAAAGTTAATTTAATTTACTCTAGAATCATACATATTCAAAATGCGTACTTTAGATATTTCCACCATATTTTAGTTGCAGTTTTTAGTGCGGTAAATGTGAAATTTTATTATAGTTTTTTTCTTTCACTTTCTGATATACAAGTACCAGTACAATGAAGTAATTCTTAATCGCAATTCATTATTTTAAATTTTTTTAACGTAACTATTAATGCATCAGTAAATTTGAATTAAATATTCATACCAATTAAGTAACATTATCTGGCACTGAATGTGAGAAAAAATGTTACTTGATTCTAAATTATATACACTGCTCAAAACAGTTAAAGGATAGTGAGATTGAGGAATGATTTTGCACCTGGAGAATTGTTTTAAGGATTTTTACGCAGTAAGCTATACGAGATAAAAATGATATTTGTTTGGCAGAAAAAGCAATTTATTGAGTATTTGGATACTAACGGAATGAAACACAAGTTTTGATTATGAGAACATAAATGAAAAAAGGTGTTTTCATAAACGAAGATCGTTTTTACAATAGGGTATGGATTTCCCGGACATCCAGCAACTTTGAACACCTTTGAGGCATCGAGACAATGAGGTTTTTAATGATTAGCTGAGGTAATTTGTCCCACTCCTTCAGAAGAGCTCTTTCCAATTCTTGGAGGGTTTGTGTGTGTAATAAAGTCCACCAATTCGTCTGCCTAGAATATCCTAAATGTCCGTTGATTTCATGTCCAACAGTCCATGTATGGTTTCCCCAGACAGGCAGCAACATTGAATACCTTTGAGGCATCGAGTCAATAAAGCTTTTAATGAGAAGCTGAGGTATTTTGTACCACTCCTTCAGAAGAGCTCTTTCCATTTCTTGGAGGGTTTCTGGGGATAGTAAGCGTCCAGCAATTCGTCTGCCTAGAAAATCCTAAAACGTCCGTTGATTTCATGTCCAGGATAATCCAGTCGTATGATTCCCTCCTCCAAACGGAAATGATTCACCAAGTTAGCACGATGTGTCCTGCATTTGTCATCCATTAACATGAAGTCATCTCCAATTACTGCAACTTAAGGGACTACAATAGGTCTCAGAATCTCATCCCTATATCGGCTACTGGTTAGGGCCCCATTTCGAATAATATGGAGATCGGTTCGTCCATCAATGGAGATGCCAGCATAAATCACCACTCTCTCACCGCCAAATTTTGCACTTTCATACATGAACGCAGGACTGTTTCTAGTGCTACATTCCTCCAGATGAAAATGCGCCTATTATAAAGATGGACGAAAACGAAACTAGAGAACAAAAAAATTGCGCCATTAATTTATCATCCAGTTCACATGTTTTGTTGCCCTTCTCTACGGGAGTGACGGTGCTTTGCTATTGGCACACACCATTGGTCGCTAAGCATACAGATCAACAACATGAAAGCAGTTTGGTGCAGTTCATGTAGAAACTGCGGTGTCAGTAGCCAAGCGAATCTGTTGTCGAAAAAGAACATTCATATTTCAGTGAATCCGAGCCCTTAGCATTAAATAACGGTCATCATTGGGGAGTTGTTATACGTCTAAGCACTTGCAGAATCTTCAGCTTGCATTTCCAGACGTCATACAACAGCTCCAGATCCTGGAGTTCACATTATATGAAACTGTAACGGCTTCTGCTACCTCGGCTTGTGTTTTATTTCCCCCTCTAACAGGCCAACAACTCTCCAAGCTTCTGATACGGTTAAATGACTTCGCTCGGACATCACAATTACCGAAACAACGCTCTTCCTGAATGCCGATCACTCTTTTGAGCTTTGCTTTACATTAAATTGAAAGGCACATCAAATTCATTGTCACTAAAGCGCCGTCTTTGACGTAAAATTCAAAATTTGCATACTACGAAGTTCGAAAATAAAAAAACATTTGCATTTGCCTTATTCCATTTTATGCGCACAAAAAATGATTATACCATTATTATATAGAAGACTTCAAATATCCTTTAATTGTTTTGTGCAGTGTATATTAATGAGTCATACATATATAACAAATTTATACAGACACGCTGGTTTCTATATTTTCAGAATCGAATTTTATAATTTTAAAATTTTGTTCATTTAGTTCGTTTTATTCTTAATGTAATAATTTTACAATATTTTTAATATCACTGGCAATTTTTTTATAAATTTTATTTTTTAAAAATGGAATCCATAAAAAACATAATTATCTCAATAATATCTCCGAAGTAACATCGCAATATTTACGCCTTATTATGCCTTAAATTACAAACAGGAAAGTGGAAAATGTCTTTTAATTAGAAATCTCATAGTAAAAGCAATGTTAAAACGTGAGTTTCTTATAAAATTATTTTTTTTTTAAATCAAATTGCAACATATATTAAAAAAACCGAGTTTCTTAATTTTTAATTAAGAATTCATGTACTTTACAAAAATAATTAAAATTTCATTTTCAATTCTGATAAAAACTTCATTCATTTAAAAATTGTACTTCTGTCTTAACATTTTCGATATAGCCGTACTTTCAGAATTTTAAAATACTTGAAGTATCAAAAGTTTTTTTTTTAAATCCGCTATCTAACATTTTCGGGTTTTTTTTCCTCTTTCTATGAAAAAATACCCCAGTCACATTTTCACGGCTGCATTTAAGTTGATACATGTTTTTACAAGATTATCATTTTATTTAAAATTCATTGCATTCATTTTTTTTTTCGAAATTTAATTTTCCAATTATAACTTTTAAGATCATAAATCATATTTAAAAAATTATGAATGCACACTTTTATAAATGTACCAAAAGGTAAATTCTTTACTTTAGTTTTTATTTTTAAAATTCATAATTAAAATTGTAGATTCCCGAAATCAATTTGTAACTGCTATTTAATATCTATGAACAATACGGTAATCTAATATTATAGATTATAATTAGCTTCGCTTGCGATGAGACTTAAAATATCTGCACTAAAAAATTAATTAAAATAAACCATTCTAAAGGAAAACAAAATGCAAAATGTGCAAAATTTTACATTTAGAACTCAACAACAAATAAAAAGTAAATTCCACTTTTGTGAAGAGAAAATCATTTAAATATACATTTTAAATTATTATGTTGTTGTTTAAGTTACTTTTATACTGACATCACCGCTGTTAATTAGATAAAACGAATGAAGATAGTGATTAAATTAAAATCAGAATAATATATTTTACTTTCGTGTGGTTATTTCTGATGTTTAGGTAATCGCTTTGGTTCGTAAGAAGTGGAATCAAGCTCTCCTGATGCGTGGTCGAAGAATGTCCTATGCTGCGACAACTGTATCTGTAAGTATAGTGTTGGTTTTATACAATACCAATATTAAGCAAATAGCAATTCATATTTTTGTGATATTTTCTATGGGAAAATTGTAAAATTAGTATCCACAAAAAATATAAATAGAAATTTCTAAATAAAATGAAAGCTTACTATTACGTCCAAAAAGTACCGGAACCTAATTTATTAAAAAAGAATAAATGCAAATAAAGCATAATTATGTGACTCTTTCTTTCACTATTTATCTTGTACATTAATATATTTTTGGAATAATTCCTATTAAGTTATCAACGATGATTTGAAGTCTTTTTTGTAACAACCTGTTGTCCATTATTGTTGCAAATTATTGTCCTTTTTTAACTAAGTCTTGCGAATAATTTTCAATTTTTTTATTATATTTATTTGTTAAACGAATAAAATAATATTTTCAAAATTTTATTTTGAAATGTATTTATCATTTTATGGCTCATAAAAATATGTTTATTCATTTCATTCCTTTATTTCCTAATTTTTTTCAATATAATGTTTTATTACCTACGTTTACTATTATTATCTGTTTCACGTAATCAAACACTTTGATGTCAGATAGTTCTAGAAGCAATAAAAATGTTAGCCATGAAAGTAGTAATTAAATTAATTGTTAGTGTCAGTGACACATTTCATGTTGGTCAGAGCTTGATACTCTTTTAGCAAATTGGACTATTCTCTTCCATACATGTTCTTCCCAAAACAACGCGAAATCGTATTTTTGGACCAGACAAAAGTTCTCTGTCAGAATTCAAGAATCCTTTCTGCTTGATATAAATTTTTTTAAAACGGAGAAATCACACGAGACACTTCTTCATGTGTACAGCCGACCTCAGTGATCGGTTGTACGCAAGAACCACTGAACGACAGGATTTGTTGTGATCGACTATTGTCCTTCCTTAAGTTGACCTATCCTTTAAAATTTCTCTCAGATGTAGTTAATTATTGCCCTTCTTACCTTCAAACTCTCAAACAGTTGTCGAAGACTGTCATTTTTTTAACATGTCCTTCTGGGTTTTGAGATTACCTGGTACCATCAATACTGTACTTAAATCGTAATTTTCAAACTTCAGGTTTTTTTTCTTCTGAACTGTGAGATTTTAATACATTCCTTCAAATATTGGTAAACAGTACCAATTTCTCCACAAATACATTTATTTTCCTGCTTTTTTCCAAAACTTTGGTAATATGCAGGGAATATCCCATGCTCAAATATAATTTTATTATCAGTGGATGTTATCTTCCTATTCTTATTTCTGGGTTAGGAATAAAATCGAAAGTCACTAGTTCTTTTTTGGACATATACCATCTACATGAAACATTCTGAGGTCAAATCAAATGCAAGTACCGGATGGCTATAAAATAACTTCCCCTGTTTGGTGAAGGCTGCAGTTAAAACCAAAGAACGGAATGAAATCACAATACATACAAAGACTGTGGAAGTCACTGGAAAATGAATTCCTCGAATAAATAATAACCAAAACTTGCCGAAAGGAGAAATATTGGCGAGATTGTCTCACATGTACAAGGAAATTTATATTTCGTGATTGATTATATTACATTCCTAGTTTGAGCATGGCAGTAAAGTTGACATTCCTTGTGAAAAAGGAAGAACAAATGATCTGTTTACAGTTCGTTGTTCATTATTGATGTGTTCTTGACCACTGTTCACAATTGATTGTTGATGTGTGCTTAATATTGGCCCTAAAACTATGGGTACCTGAAATTCGTAGTACAAGTTCGTGGCATTCCAAACCTGCATATCTTGGAGCAGAATATAAGATGAGCTATTACGGACAACGAAACTGACAATTCACAGACAGTGGAAGGACATCATAAATCGCATGCAGTATGTTGTACACAAGGAAGGCCAGCATATTGTAAACGTTGCAGAGCGTACAAGAAACCAAAATGTGGATGAATAGAAGATTATTTTCTTTTATTTTCATTAATTCGTTCATAACTGTACTCTCACAGTGTCAGTATTTCCCCTATTGGCTATGTTTGGTACTATTTTCTTTCTGAGGATTCATCTTTCCATGCCTTTCTAAGTCTGTATTTGAAATGCAGTTCCATTCCGCTCATTATTATTATATTTAGCAAAGTTATTTTATGGCCACTCTTTATCAGAATGTAATCTTTTGCGAATCTTACTGATAATTTATAAATCATATAGCTGCAAAGTTTGTAAATATGACATACAAATAATACGATTAGGAAGCATTTAGACCCGTAGCATTATTTCACTTCAACGGTTCTAAATGGAACATTCAAGGCATAGTCTTCAGGTCTGGAAGAGTGTGTTTTAACTCATTATGTTTTAGTCAGTGTACAATCATATTGAAGGGGTATCTTATGCACAGTATCCTTTGCAATCGAAGAAATTTGATTCTCAATTGTGACGTAAATAAGTGTGTAAGTATTCATGGCTTACAGGCATTTGCTATTTATATTTGCACTGGATGAAATTAGTTCTGACTACATAATAGCATAATACTCTTCGTTTTTTTGTTTGTAGGAAATAGCTTAAACCGTTTATACATCGAAAATGCTATTAAATTCCGAAATTTTTTGTACTTATTAGTATATTTATTATAATGAGGTTTATAATTACCTTGAAGGATTTTTTAAATATTTTTATTAATAAAATTGAATGATTTTTTAAAATTTTTTATATATTTCCTCAGTTGTTATCTGTTGATTGGAGCACTTTCTATGAAAATATCATATTTAATAATAAAATGAAATGTTGGTAATCTGATCCGACATCTTTCTATCTCAAGTTTTAGTATGAAGTTAAGGAAATTACTGAATAAAACCAATTAATTAAAAAATGCATAACAAATTATTGCTGCTATCTAAATGTATTACCCTATCGTATTGCATATAGAATTGCTATTATTTAAAACAAATTTATAACAAAAGGCCAACAAATTAAAGAGCAGATGATTTCAAAATGAGATTAATCTGTTATGCGTTTTAGATAAATTTAGAGATAAATATCTTTTAAAATGTCCGTCTGAATTTTTCTTTTTATTTTTAACAGTCCAATTACAAAAATTTTGGAATTTAATAACTACTGTTTTAAATTCTAAGAAATATTTATTAGTATATATTTTAGATGAATCAATATATTCAAATACATAATAGAAATAGCTGTTTCGCTTAGGAATATTTTTGATTAAAATTTTTGTTTCTAAATAATTTTTAATCGTTTTTTATATATAACATTATTTGCAGTATTAAGTTTTACAGATTTTTTTTTCTAATAGAAGACATTATAATACTGTGCAAAAAATAATAACAATATATTTTAAAATAATTTATTAACTGCTTTGATGTCCTGAATACTAGCAAACTTAAGTGGATGCATGTTTGAATCAATTTGCCATAAAAAATCGTTATTTTATGTGTTTAACATATTCTAATATCATGAATAATCTAAATATCAATTTTAGATTATTCAGATGAATATTGGTGTAAAGAAAAATGGAATATATTTATATAACATGATAATATTTGAGAATTAAAGCGAAAAATGTTTTAACTTAATTTCTTCCATTTCTCTGAATTAAGCAATAATAATTGAGAAAAATGAGTTCAACTATGGAAGTCATCAATAGAATTTACTAAACAAAATCTGAATATTCAATGAGGATTCTACTAACGTTTTAAATAGATGTTAAAATATAAGCTTCCTTGATATTTCTCCTTTAAAACTATTGCTTAATTAAACTAGAAAACTTGTTTTTATGTTGAGGTAGTTAATAATACTAATACTAATTTAATAAATGAAGTACAATTAATATTGATTCCTAATAAGAAATTTTATTTTAAAGCTACAGAAAAAAAATGCAGTGAACTAAGTAATTTGCATTTTAATATAATATCTAGTCATTCTAAGAAATGTGGATATAGTTTACTTCAAAAAATCAAATGCACTTAAAATATACAGTGTTATCATTATAAATATCATAAATTTCTTCTCAGTAGTAAAAAATATAATATATACTTTGATGTAAGATTCAAATGTTATTATCGTTTATAGAATTTAAATTAAAATCTCTTGTAAAAGATTCCCTTTAGTATTGAATTTGAGAAAATAAGAAACGGATTCCTTTAAATTCTACTACCATCAATTTTCTTCATCAATCTTCCTCAATTTTCATCATCAATTTTCCTTTCTCACTAATACCCAGATTTAAATAGTAAAGATGTAGCCCACATTATAAAACTGAAGTTCCCTAATCATTAATTTAAAATTCAAATATTTTATAAAGGTAAATAAAATCCCACATTTCATTTTTATCAGAGCCTCTTAATTATAAATTTTTGCTTTTCATCTTAAAATTTTTCCTATATACCAATATTTCCACACTTTTAAAATATTTAATAAATACAAAATAGTATATATTAAATTTTTTATTAAGTATTTTCGACGTTTTTTCTTCCCAGATGAAAAATATACTTCTCACTTTTTTTAGAACCCTATTTTAATTTATGCAAGTTTTTACAACATTCTGATTTTCAGTTGAATTCCCATATCTTCATTTTTTTCCACTGTTTAATTTTTTCAATGAAAACTTTCAAAATTGTACAAAATTTGACAAAACGTTTTAATTTCAAAATTTTAATTATGTTAAAGTGGAAATGAATTTGAAATTTCATTTCTTTTTGGCGGATAATGTTATACTTTTCTGCCATAGATTGAAATTGATTAAAACAATTTATTCTCGATACCTTTTGGCAATCAACTATTAATAAACTAGAATTCGTTATGAACAGTTTAATCTAGTAAAGAAACCCGAAAACTTTATTTTATTGAAATATTTATCACTCCTCCAGGTAGGAAAATTCAAAAGGCTTATAATTCAGACACTAAAAACTGATAACATTAAAGAAGTTTAAATGATTTTCACAAATTTCTCTCTCAAACCTACTTTATAACGAATACGGAAGAAAGGAAATACTAAATTTCTGGAACTATCTTATTGTATCATGTCATTCAAACTATAATCATTTCTGGTATGTTTTCATATTTTTTTATAGAATTATTTGAAATAACGCTAATTTCCAATATTCCTTTAAGAGAATTTTTACACAGTAAAGAAAAGAAGACATGAAATATCTATTAATCCAAATTTGGATTTTACATCTAAAAGTACTAAGAATTTATTTCAAAATTATAAACTCCATTATTATCTCAATAAAATTATTCCATTTTTATAATCACCTTTGCATATAAGTAAAGTTTATATTCTCCGATGTTGAATGATTCAGGCATTATGTTTTCCTTTAAATTTATTCTATAACAAGTAATATATATATAAAAAATTCAATTCGATTCACACTTAATTCTAGAAAGAAATTTTTTAATTTAGTTATTTTCATTAAATAATTATCAAAAAAGTAATAAGTACCGAATAATTATTGATTTTAGCAAGATCTGGACTCGCATTCTTCACTTTCACGTGAAAAATACTGAAACCCTTGAATTTTACCAATCGAACTACTACCTGTCGATTTCAATTTTAATTGCAAACTGCTAAAACTCTGTTTAAAGTACGAAAAATTAATTAAATTTAATTAATAAATAAATATTTGGAAAACAAAACTATATTGCTATCAAGTGTCATCCAATACAATTTTTAAAAAAATGTATTTGCATTCGAGTGGATAAATAAAAAACTTTTACTAACGACTGAAAATTTGAACAAGATATGTAAATAACTATATGTAGGGAGAGTGTGAACTAATAGTAGAAATTGAAAAATAAAACCTTTCTAAAAAATATTAAGTAATCGCTGGGTATTTTCATAATGCTAAAAACTCCATCCTGTTTCAGCAAAATTTAAAAATTCTAAAAATACTTCACAAAAATGCCAAAAAGTATCTTTCAAACTTTTTACCTACCTCAGGTTTAGTTTAAATAACTTTCAGGAGAAATATATTCAACATCTAGCAGTTATTTTCTCTTATACATCTGAAACTCCTTATCTCTATCAATTTCACCATTCCCTGGTATATATTTCACGTCACTCCAGGGAATGTTTTTTTGATAAATATATAACATTTTCAGTTCTTTCTTGTCATTTCTTCTCGATTTCTAGATGAACGCAGGGAGAAAAACGACTGCTAAGAATTATTCTTCTACTGTGCGAAAATGGTCTATAGTGGAAACTTCACATCCCTTTCGAAAATTCTTTTTTAAGGCTACATAATTTATGTCGATCTAAAAATAGAATAAAAGCGACAATGAAAAAAAAAACGGACGGAAAAAAAGAGAGAATCTTTGGTTTTGATTTCCTGTCAGTAATGATTCTGGAATTCAAATTATAGAGTAGAAGTCGAATAGAAATTCTGTTTGATGTGCTGAAATTTACAAAGAAAGTAGATGTTCTTGGATTTTTTTTTTCTTTTTTTATTCCACCATCTCCATTTCCAGAATTTTTTCTCGCACATCCTTTGAGTTATGATTCGTCGTTTGATGGATCTGCATTTCTTTATCCTTCGTTGTCTGCTCAAATTGAACTTCGATTCTTACTACTTTGAGTGTCTTTCCCCTATTTTTCATTCAATATCCTTGGAGATCCAGAGAAGAAATGAAATCTTCTCAGAAAAAGCTCGTGAGAAAAAAAAATCAAATAATATTTTATAATGGTTCGAAGTGGTACTTTTCAGCATATTTTTGATCATGATACTTCCGATTCAAATACACTTCTTCGGAAAATTGTTTGCAAATAATATTTTTCGCATAACAGTGTCATGTTTTTCAAAGGCACCAAGAAAGGTATTATTTCAGTTAAGCGAGATTTTCAGGCAACATAACTGTCATATTTCAATTCTGGAGTTTGATTTAAAACAGAATGTACGTTATTGTCATCAGAACATATATTTTTAAAATGAAAATACCACTTCTGAAATGTTGGCCAAATATACAAAGATACTTTATGTAAAAGTCCTAAGAGAAATCTATAGCAAAAGATGCAATTTTATGAAAACTGATATTTTTCTTGGATTCACGGTATTAGAGGATTGAGATCGATATTATAATGCTTCCCTATTCATATATAGTTCCTGAAGAGATGTACCATGCAATATTCTGATTGACGGTAAATCATTTATACACAACAACTTACTTTATTAATTCTCTAAATTTAAGAGATAAATAATAAGTACATAGTTTAATCCTTTGAACGTGGAAATGTAATACGATGAATAATTATACATCTAGTACAAAGTTTTGTTTATTGCGCCAAAAAGTAAATATTATTAGGGTGTCCCAAAAGTTTCTTTCTCATGACCCTACAAATGGCCTTATCTGGCTCTGCTTGTGCAAACATGCAGGCTTATGTATCAGCAGCAGTCTAAGTCACATGATGTACGGACAATAGACCTTCAACTGTCGCAAAACCGGAACTACATCCTAAAAAGTTCTTCCGGTTAATTGGAAAAGAATTTCGGGATTGGAAAAGCTCCTTTCTCAAAATAAAACAGATTCAACGAAACACTGTCATCAACAGGATCAATTGAAAGCTGCTATATCAAAAAACACCTAGAATTAATGAACCGACGAGATGTTTTTCACCACGACTACATGAGATTATTATATTAGTGTCATAAAAAAGCTCTTAAAGTTTGGGATGTTTTACCGCATCCTAAATACTCTCCAGATCTCGCTCCATCTGATTATTACTTCTTTCGGTCAAAAATTTCTCTTCGTTAAAAGCGCTTTAAATCCATCTGCGAAATAAAAGCGCACTTCGAGTATTATTTCTAGACCAAAGTGAACCATTTTGGAAAGAAGGCATAATGAGACTTCCTGAGAGATGGAAGAAGGAAATAACAAAAGGGTGTTTATATAACAAAATAAATAAACTGTAAATATAGGGCATTAATTTTATACTAAAAATAGGAAATAAACTTATGGCTCACCCTAATATGTAATTGTTTTAAGCTGAATTCTCCCATTTAATGGATTTGCATCTTCTTACTACTTTGCAGGTATATTTAATATTCAAAATTAAATAAATAGGATATCAAAATGATGCTTCTCTTGAATGGAGAACTAGAGTCATCGCCCTAGTGCAAAGAGTTAATATACCAAGTTTTTTTTCATATAGGAAATTACATTATTAGATTAAATGGTTGCAATTGTATCAATTTGTCGTTATTCTTTCAATATTATTTTAGCTAATACACAACTTTATATCACAAAGTGGATAATTTTAATACTTATGTTCATTTTTTTCAGTATAAATCGTCCCAAAAAACTGCATTTGTTTAAATAATTTTTGTATTGCAGCAATGTAAACCCCCTTTCAAAGATTTCCCATTGATTGTATTTTTCTAGCCTTTATTTTTTTAAAAAAATAAAATAATGTTTAGATATTCGGTTTTATTCCTTTCCTTTTTTCTTTATTTGTATAATTCAGTTCCAGAGAGTTTTAGCAACCTTTCATATGGCGTTTTCTCCCTTCTCATTTTTAAATTTTCTTTTGGAAATATTTTGAATAAAACAGAAAAGAGTATTTTCATTTTTGAAAATTGGCATTAATACAGAACTTATATTCATGAAAGTTTAAGCTCTTAACAAATCATTTTTTCAAACTTTAATTAACTAAGATTCAAAAGAGCATTTGGCAAATATTTTCTCTCCTTTGCATGATTATTTGTCCTTTACCTTTTTGAAACTTTTAATTGTTGGTTTGAAAAACAGCAAGTATATTCAAACACATTTGAAATCTGATTATACTTTCAATACCCCAAAAGTTTTAAATGATGATTTAAAAACTTTTATTTCTATAGCCATATTTTTTCTTCGTGGTCTAAATCGATTTTTAAACAAACATTTTTTTTTTAATAATCGTATCTCAACCGCTTTGTTTATGATCGTATCTCAGTTTTCTAAAAATTGAAGAAGTCTATGAGATATTTATTAAAAGCAGTTTCATGAGCAAATTCGAATGAGTTTTCTAGTTTAAAGTGAAATCAGTTCTCTCATAATTTGATTTGACCTTATGCAGACATTTGTTGCTTGTATTAGTTATTAGAATTTGACTTTTATGATAGATTATTAACTATAACAATTAAAAATAACTATTACTCCTAGAAATTTAACGAGATAATTTATTTCAGTTAAAGTATAATAAAACTAAATATTTATTAACATGTCATAATAAACTTAAATTAGTAAAGTATATATAAATGGCCAATTTATTTTGAAAAATAAAACTTCAAGTTTTCATAGTTTGGTAATCTTAAATTACCATTAATTTCGTCATCGCTATGCTAAAATTACAATCCAAAGAAATTATTATTTTCATGGCAACGATGGTAATATGATTAAATTGTTACAAAAACAATTTAACTAAATCAATGTAATTAAAATACAATACTTAAATTACATTCCCTTATCAATATATTTCCTATTTGGATAATTTTGAAAAATAATTATTCCCATCATAAATACATTTTCAAAGAGTCAACTTATGATTATCGTAAAATTATTATCAATACATTCTTTAACATTCATATCAAATGAATATTTTTAAATGATTCCCCCTTTAGATATAATTTCAGACATCATTATGCCTGCCTTAACATAAATTATTTTCATATATGTTTGATACCTTCTTTTAACAGCAGATTTTCACTTAGCATAAAATCGTTAGTTAACAGAACCATCAGGTTCTTGTTCCCAAATGTTTTAAAACTACCTCATCCCTGACATTTTTTCGTGTAATCATTAATCATTCAGATAACCTAAATTATTTTGTGAAAGTATGTTTACTGATTGTCCATA
The DNA here is from genome assembly GCA_026543055.1 of Argiope trifasciata. NCBI lineage: Eukaryota > Metazoa > Arthropoda > Arachnida > Araneae > Araneidae > Argiope > Argiope trifasciata. The sequence goes on from JAPMOQ010030048.1 coordinate 3,680,523, forward strand.
TTTTTGCGTCAACGTGGGTGTGTTCTTTTCTCTTTTGTTTAATGCAAACCCCGTCCCAATGGGACACTATGGAAACAACGGCTGTATAACAAAGCACGGAGGTAAAAGACTCCAAGAACCTGTTCAAACCAAATCTCTCTAGGTGAGTTGATATAACAGCATCTCCCCAACCCCTGTGACACCCGCCCTCCCCACCCTCCTGTGTTTGTTGTGCTTTCTGTTTAGTGGTGTTCTGTGTTTTTAAAATTATTACACACACTTTTTAAAATTATACGAAATAATAGTTCAAAAATTATAGGATTTCATTTAATTTTAATATTTCTGAATTATTAGAATCATTTAATTGTTTCTTAATTCTACAGAGGCTTACGAATCCCAAATTTATTCAATATGTAGGTGGGAGAGCTTGACTTTAATGTCATTGGGTATTTTATTGAAAAAAATTTGGAAAAAAAAACCTTGCAATGACTGGTTCTTTTAAATATGATAATATGTCTGTAATTTTGATGCTTAAAATCCTCATTCATAAAACTAATCAATAAATTTTTAATACATTGATTTTCGTATCTGATGCCACAAATAAAAATCTTAAAACTCTTATTATTATTGTTATTATTATTTGCTTATTTTAAGTATTATCGAACTATAGCGATGTCTAAGGTTTATTGCTTGGTCATTTATTTTTCTTTAAAAGGTGTATTTTAAATGATTGACTTAACAACATGTAACATCGCACTTTTAATGCTCATACAAAATCCATCTATGGAATACCAGACTTCTACAACTGTGATTTTTAGTAACTTGTTAGCATGAAACACTTTTGATCCTATAACTGCCACGTTATTCTGATCATCTAACCGGGACTTAAGCCTTGAACCCAGGTAGTAGGGTCAAAAAATCAGATATGGACACTATAGGCCTTGATCCACATTTGCTGTTACGTTACTGAGTTTAGTCTTTAGAATTTTGATAAATATATTTATAATTCATAGAATATATTCGAAAATCGAATGATTTCATAATTTGAAACTGATAATTTAAGAATTCACAGAATTGAATTGCGGTATTGCTTTTCTTTTTTAAATCTTCCTTTCGTTCATTTTGCTTAGATATCATCGAATACCTATGATTATGATATACGAGTTATTATTTAGAAAAAGTAAGCTCTATTATACGATTGGTTCCTTATGGTCTAAACTCAGTTTATCATAATTTTGATAATTATCATTTGAGCAGATAATCATTGAAGGAAATAAATTCCATGCATTAAAACCGTGAAAATAAAACTGCTTGCCCTGTTCAAATTTTTTATGAATTGTGTTAGATAGATGATATGCCATAATTAAAGAGAAATTTTAGCCAGAATATAGATAGAATACCTTATTATTTTCTCTTCCATAAGGCCAGCACTTCCAGTTATCAGAAAAAAGGATTCATTATCGCTTTTAAATTTTTGGAATAATCATATTCATCTGATTTCAATTATTCGTAAAAAATGTATTCTCAATAGTTAAATTAAAATACTGATCATTCCCAATTAATATTTTGTTTTTCTATTTGCAACTAATCAATAAAGTTAACAATTTTCAAAATAAAAACTCGTTAATTGAATGATTACGCTTGTTATGAAAATCATCTAATTAAGTTAATTTTCAAAATGAAATATTAAGTTGAAATTCAAAAAAAATCCTATTTGGTTCATGCATAGATAACATTCTAATTCGATATGGTCATTTTTTTGACAAAATCTTTGTGAAATATCATTTCGTGGTCATAATTTAAATGCTATAGGCCTTTTCAAAAGAAAGTGGATTTTTTTTAAATGCATACAAATACTTATTATACAAATCTACACATGCGAAATTTTAAATCCAAATATAAGAAAAAGATATTGAACATGTAGTTTGCAATCCAAAATTATTTGAATTCCATTAATCATATAGTTCTGTTTAAATAGTTAACACATGACAAGACGCAAAGTTTATCAGTTGCATTTAAGTTCTAATGATTTTTTTCTATATCAAGCAAGATATTATCTATCTATCTATACAGTGGGTCATTTGGCAATAAAATTTGTTTCGAAATCCAACATCAAAATGTATTCCCAAGAAAATCAATATATAGCATTTATCAAATCAAAACTATCCGATGTAAACAGAGCAAAAAATTAATTTTTAATAACTATCAGCTATTTATTAAATTTTGAATTGAAATGAGTAAACAAAAAACTACTTAATGAAATATAAATATCATGTATAAATACACCTATTTTAATTAGTATAACGATATTATATGAAAAATGAATTGGTTAAAAGGTATTTTTTACATGCAGGGACATTATTTCATTTTATCACTTGATAAAATGAAATCGATATCCTTGAAGTGTTTTATGTAAAATATTTTCTTCCAGACTTAACATAGAAAATTGGGAAACTTTTGGAGTTATATCGCTCACAATTTTTTTTATCCTTCAGATACCTAATATATTTTTAATTAATGAGTATTTAGTCAAACAAAATGTGCTACAGATATCATGATACCGTTCAAAATATTGAAGTTTTAATCTATTTTTATTTTTATATACACAAAAAACTCTTAAAAATTGAATTTTATGTAGATAAAACAAGTATCCTTCAGTTTTTTAATTTTAAGCAAGACATAAACTGTATTCTTTCATAAAAATTGTACTATACATTACTGCTTGTTAAAATATAATCACCTATTTTTCAATGTGCTAAAAATTGTTTTAAATGATTTTCCCTCCATCGACAATGAAACATTCCACGTCTGCTAGACAAATGCTTAATTTCTCCGGCGGAACTAAGAGCAAAAGACTGAATGTATTTGATCCAGGTGTGCTGCGCAGTAACCTGCGCTATGTATCCACCACCTGTTGCATTAATCCTTTTTTATTACAAATTGCAGCCGATAGCAGCTGAAATTGCCCGGGCAGGCGGATCATTTTATTTGTCTTCACCTCTGGGTAATAGACCTTGTGGCGTCAAAACTGAGAGAAAAGGGTGGGCGTTTTTACTAAATTAACCAATAAAAACATATTTTTTTAATTTTATAAATTTATCTAGTGCATTGTGACCTAAAAAGAAAGTTTACATGATATAAATCTCAAAATTAAAAAATAATTTTGCACTTTTGTATTTAAAATAGGTCTTTTTCCTTGCTTTAAGACCTGTGATGCACGATTACATAAACACTGCTTAGACCTGAAAATATATATTCAGATTGTAAGGAAATATGCTCACATATTTTAAATCTTTATTTTTAAAGGTATTCAGTCACTTAGGATTATGCAAATGTGCTTTTAAACGGTTTCTGTTATGTTCATTTTTGTGGTCTGGGTGACTAAAAAGCCTTCCATATTTATAATAAAAAATATTTTTTCATTATACTAATATCTCACGAATACAATGATTATATTATAATAAGATTTCTAGATAGTACTTTTCTTCTCATTTCCTTTAATTTTAATGTTAGCTCTAAAATATATTATTCAGAACAGATTTCATGAATTTAAGAATCGCCTGTACATAAAAACTTATGGCAATTTTTAATAAATTCATTTTTTCCGGCCGATAAAGCATGTAAAATTAAACGTCCACATTAAAAATAATAAAATTGATTTTCCATTTAATTTAACCAATTATAAACAAATATATATTTTTATTAAATTAGATATAATTTTTCATGATTTTCTTTCAAACGAATCTAAAATTACTCGAGTAAAATAAGTAAAAGTAATTCAAAATATTTTAATTTATATGTATATATAAATATGGTATTCTTAAAATATTTCTTTTTATTATATGTTTGAAGTTGGTGCAGTTTACGCAAAGTAAGTTAAATTATTACAAATCGCATATAGTCATTTAGAACTTATCAATTTTCTGTCAAATTTTTTCTCACACTTTTTTTAGGGGAATTTTTTTGCATGCTATTTTATCGTCAAAAGCTATATCTTTATCATTTACAACATTTTTTTCTATCAAACACTTTAGATAATATAACAAAAATGTGATGCATTGCAGTTAAATTAGCGTTCATTCTTAAATTGTATAACATGAAAAGCATGATTATTTAATTAGATCTGTGGATGTTTTAGATTGTGTTGCATGCTATGTGTTGTGATATTTACATGTTCGTCTTGCGTTGGAATGCTTCTTGTTTATTAAGTGTGTCCTCCTACAGCAAATAAAATTATAGGTTTATTTATGATAATTCATTATTTTTTATAGGTCTACAGATAAGATGCTGATTTTGCTTAGATTTTATACTTTAATTTGGTATAGTTGATTTATTTCACATGGCTTCTAAAATATATTTAAAATATCAAAAACAATATATTATTGAAGGTGAAAGATATTTTCTGGTATTAAATTTTAACACTTGAAAAGGCATTCAAGCTTAGACACATGTGACATTTGATGAAAATATTACATTCATAACTACAGTATTCTAAAGTACACATCCAAATTTATATTTGGATGTGTATATTTATGTCAAAATCTCTATTTTATTTACTCTAGTCTGCAATACATTGTAAATATCGTGGCTGTATTTTAGAAGTTCATGAAAATAATTTTTAGCTGTGGTAACTATTCTTTACCAACAAAAGAATCTTAAAATAATATTGTAATCATCTTAAAGTGTAAAAAAATATTTTATGTGTAATGATTATAATGTATAAATTAATGATTTAAAAAACAATATTTAATCTGTATATGATAACACAGATAACAATTTAAAAAAGTGTTTGTAAATATTTCTATTGAACAAAATTTCTTAAAAATAAAAAAACATATAGAGATTAATGTGATATGGTAATTTTTTTTTCTATTTTATGAATTTCAATGAAAATTTGATAATATTTTTAAATGCCCCTTCCCAAAATAAATACTGTTACATTGTAACTCTAAAAATAAATTTTAATTTTGGAAGATCAGAATATTATTGTAGTTTATCGAAACATCAAGATCAAAATGAGCATTCACTTCGGATTTTATAATATGCCTCATATTCGAAAATAATAATCTTCAAATATATTTTACTGTTATATGTAATTAATAATATTTGTACATACGCATTTTCGTTTTCTTCTTAAGCACAAACTATAAAATTTCAAAAACAAATTTTCGTTTTGGAAAATCAAAAGAATATTTTTTAAATTGATATACAAGATAAAATTTAATATTTACTTGGAACTTTATAATATGCTTCATATTCGAAAAAATGCTTTCAAATGAATTTTACTAACTAACAAATACTTATAAACATTATTTGCTCTAATTTTAAATTATAATTTACAGTGTTTGTTTTATATGATTTCCATGTCTACTTTCATTAATAAAAATTTTTAAAAATACTATTCTTTAAAAATGAGTAAATTTTTGCAATTTTTAGATTTTATAAATTCATATTTTGAAATGAGTAATTGTTTGCAATTTTTCAACTTCATAAAATTATCCTTTGTTTCCAGAGAAATGAAAGATGCTCATCAAATGGAAAAGCAGTACCAGCCGCCAAAAGCCTATTAGCCCTTGTTTGAAAAAAGCTTCTTCAAAATTTAATCTATTCCTCTTCACCTACGCAGAATATAAAGCATTCAAAAGAACCTAATTCCGAATGTAGTCTCTATGAGACGAGCAGCCAGTCCATCTTCCACAAGCATAGTTGAATCCAAAGATCAAAACATATCCAATATTTATTTTCCATCATCACGAACGTCTATAAATATACACTACCAATGCGAATTTTGGGTATCATAACATCAGTTCAGCCTAAATTATACAATGATGTTTTCTTGTGAAAAACTGCATACAGGACTGCATGAATCCAACTACTCTGCAGCTGAACAAGACTTGTAAACAGCTTGACGCATATATTCCAGTAAACATTAGTTTGCTTCCCTGTTTGTGCACCATATGTTTTGTGGGGGATATGTGTGATTTATTTCAAAACAGCCATAATATTATAACGCCATTTTCTGTCGTATTCCCTTTTGTGAACATATCTAAAGCATATATATCTAGTGTATTGTGATTTATTGATGGAAACTCATTTGTGATGAACTAACTATTTAGTTTTTATGGACTATGAATCAAATTTCCTTGATTCGAGAACTGCTATTTTCAGAAAACAGTCATCACATATCTCGGTAAAGATTTATCATGAACTTAAATTAGTTTCTGCAGAACTATAGCAGATGTGTACAATGATAAACAGATGTGAAAACTGGCTGCAGAAAACAGCTTTCAATGTTTTTGTTATTACGTTTAATTGCACAGTTTGTTGTTGTCAATTGATATATGCATTTGGTGGGAAAAATTGTTGTATTTGTGCTCTAAATATTAGAATATTTCATATTTAGTGGGAATTTACTTCTTCTTAGATGACATTTCCTGAGCAAAGCATGAATTCTACTTAGAATTTACTTCAATTAGATATTATTTCACGTAGTAGAACAGTTGAGGCATTCAGAGCTTTTAGATTTCGTTTAATAGATTGCATTCCTATGAGTCAAGTGACTGAATGTAAACATTTTAGCCATTTCACAATGTTTATTGTTGTCAGCTTGAATGTGATTATTATTATTTCTAAACATTATTTTCATAATGTATTGAAATAAAAATATTTTGAAAGATATACAACAATACGAACTATACAAATATCTTACTAGTGTAGTAAGAAATATAAAAACACGAACTAAAAAGTGATTTTGAATAAATTTGTTCTTCACGTAACAATGAAAATTGTTTTAAAAAGTATTTTATCAAATGTAATTAAAAATTCAAAGATAAAATTCTTTGATATTAGATGCATTAGGAGAAATAAAAATACATTTTTCTATTGAAAAGTACTGTAAAAATACCATCAGTACTGTGCCCACCATGGTATAGAATACGCTCTCGAATATTTAATTATTATCTTAATATTTAATTATTTATTAAAATCAATGGAATTATTTTTTATTAAAAGTTATTATAGAATGCTAAACGATTTTAGAAATCAAATATAAAAAAATAACAGTATTAAATTAGTATTATACTGAGAATTTATTAAGGTAGCAAATATATTTTATTACTAATATTATTTGAATATAAATGAAGCTTGAAAAAATTCAAGTTAATGATCATAAACATAAATTTTTAAGACTCTTTTGAGTTTAGTTTATTTGTAACATGCTGTCCTTTAAAAGAAGTTAAATAGTAAATGTATTAAAAAATATCAAATTGCTAATCTCAAACATTTCGTATTATGCAGGTTAAGTTTCATTTGAAAAAATTACGATGAAATAATTTATTAAAAAGGGTTTGTTTAAAATAAATGGTTTTGATAACTGAATATTCGTTAGTTTTAACCAAAGGAATGATATAGTTTTAATTTAGGGTGGTATTACGTTAAAAACTTATATTATCTCACTTTGTGAATGGGTACAAACTTTTAACTATAATTTAATTTAAAACAATTTCTTAACTAAAAATGGAGAAACAAGATTCAATTTTTACTATTAGAAGTGCAAAGTTTTTTTTAAACTAAAATATACCTCAGGTTTTAATCCCATTGTATTTTGAGAAACAAAATCTATAGAATACCCACAAGCAATCTTAAAAAGAATAAAAAATGTGACTGAACACTATTTGTCATTAGATCTAGGATCGCATTTCATTCGTACAACTAGACATTCACCATGAAAAGCATGTTAACAGTTCAATTACATGTGATGATTATAGTTCTGGAACAAAACCAAGATTTCTTCATATCTGTCTATTCTCCCTTGAGAATGGATTCGTCCAAGGCCTATAAATCGTGCTAAGAGGTCCAAGGTGGGGAAACACAGGAAGAATTGATGTTGAGGTGGGCAGGACTATCTTGGGACAGAATCTCTCCGCTGCACAGATATTAATTCAATGAATTTCATCTGAAGATATGTTATGTATTTGTAGGCAATGCTGTTGTCTTCGTCTTTTCATTAATAAAAGCTAAATGTGAAAATGTACTTTTTCTTTTCTCTGTTATTAATATGAGTATATTGCACCTAAAGATACTAAAATGAATATTTTCTCTTGTATCTCCTGCGTTTGTATAACAAGTTACAAGACACCCAGTGAATTATATGTGAATTAATTTTACATGTGAATTAAGAATTTAAATTTATCTGGGTAATAATATTTCTATAATTTTAATTGTTATAAATTAAATATAATAACCAAGTTTTAGTCAGCATATTTTATTGAATGTATAATTTTGATCCATTTTCCGTTGATGTACATTTTTTCTTCTTATACGTATTAGTGTTTTTAAATAATAGCACAAATTTCTGTAATACATTCTCTTGTGTGAATTCTCATGTGTCTTCTATATTCTTTTGATTTCTATGTTGACTTTTCATATGATATTCTCTGTAAATATTAATATATTATGTACATTACTATGATTTTAATTGCGCGTGTATTTATAAGAAGCACTCTATCTGCACATATGTGTTTAGTGTTACTTTATGTGCAATTTTATTCTTGCATCTTGTTTTAACGTTGTGATGCATTTTTTTGTGATATCAGTTTTTTCCTAATTTTTGAAATGGATGTGTAATTTGGAAGGTGAATTTTTAAAAGAAGTTGTTCTCATTGATGAAGAGCTTATTGCTTTGATTGTAGAAAGGATAAAATGATTTTCTTTGTTCAGTGTAATTCAAAATTTAAAGATTAAAGATGGTGTAAACTGTTGTTTTCTCAAAAATTTCTTCATACATGAAACAAATTAAAATATGAGAAATAAATATTCATACATTGAATACATTAATATGAAAGAGAAAATTGGTTTTTCTTATATATATATATATATATATATATATATATATATATATATATATAT
>JAPMOQ010030048.1:3699420-3756879 GCA_026543055.1 Argiope trifasciata
AACTAATAAAAATTTTGATAAGTAATATTTTCATCTATGCAGATATTCTCTAGTTTCTAAATTTAATTTGTGTTGTTCTATTAATAATCGAAATTATTGATTATATCATGTAATTTTTAATGATGAAGCTATGAAAATTGAAAATCAAATAATTTATTTTCAAATAAAAGCGAACTTGTAATTGTGTAAAGATATTTGACATTTTATTACACTGCCGATAAAAAATATTTTCTGACTTTGACAACCATAAGTTTAGAATGAATATTGGTTACACTTAATGTCATTTAAATCTCTGAGACATATTCTCATGTCCACGTGTTAACAACATTTCAAACGTCTAATTGTTCAACATTATATTTTTGTTGTTTTAATAATCTTGCTTATGTTCTGTTTCTATATATTTTTGTTGTTTTAATAATCTTGCTTATGTTCTGTTTCTATATATTTTTGTTGTTTTAATAATCTTGCTTATGTTCTGTTTCTATATATTTTTGTTGTTTTAATAATCTTGCTTATGTTCTGTTTCTATACTTATCGTATAAACTTTTAATGAAGAGAAATCTGAATGCCAATGACATCATAGCATTAATAAAGTCTTAATTGTTCATTTCATATATTTTCTAAATTCCGTCGTGTTATAAAATCATTTTTATTCTTCTTTCAAACTACTCAAATATGAAACAGAATCTCTTTGTTTGGCTTCCAAAAAAAAAGGAAGAAAATTAGTAAATAACAATAAAGCAATAAGAAATTTACATATTTCTGGATAACAATCTGATATATAACCAAAAATTAAGTTAAAAAAACAAAAAAACAGTTGTGGATTATAAAATGAATATTTCTATAAACAATTATTTATTTATCAAATTATTTTTGTGTGACAATAAACCTCAGACGTTATGGAACTAAAACTAACAAAATTGAGATTAATTTGTAAGTAAAATTTTTTATAAAAGGTTTCGTGATAAATATATAGCATATATGCCAGATTCGGTATATGTAAATTAAGCAAACTGTCATGTAGGTCGGAGACACCAACAAACAAATACAGATTCGTCTTTATAATTTGTTGGAACAATTAAAAGAATTATATACTATAAGTGGGAAAAACCATGATATTTTTGAATTCAAGAGGCTGAATTTGAAATAAAGGCAATAAGCCTAATTTGAAGCAAAATTAGTATCGAAAAGCATTATGAAATAAATAACGAATGATTAATGACAAAAAATTCAATCAATTGAATAAAGGATATTTTTATCTGAAAAAATTTTAGAACAAATTATAGAAATCTTTATAAACATATGTTGTATTCAAAAATGTAAATAAAATAATTCAGATTTTCAAATGAATATTTTAAATTATACTTTATTCTCAACATAAAATCCAAATATGGATATCATTAAACACATTACAATTAAAGAACACCAAAAACAGCAATTTATTAAATATTACCATCAAGCAAGTGCAATTTCTGTAGAACTTTAAGAACTAAAATTAATTTTCAATTTACTGTCATTTAAAAAAAGTTAAAAACAACAAGCAATTAAGTTAAACTTCTGCAAATTTACCATCTTTCGTTTTTCTTTTATTTTCTCAGTCAAAGTGAACCATCCAGTATTTATCACAACAGTCGACAAACATTTATTCAGGGCACTTGCTTTTAATTTGGGAATGGAAATTCCCTTGGGTGACAGTAAAGTGTCTTTAAGAATCTAATAATAGGTTTTCAAGAGGGAAAACTTAATTAAGAACTTATTGTGGTGAAATTCGGCTTTAACGTTCAGGAGCCCGTGAATGAAGGGAAAATTCTGTTTGTATTTGCGTGAGTTAAAAGTAAAACTTGTCGAGTTTGTTAACTCTTTTTTTTTTCAAAGATAAACTTATAATGATTTCAAAATGATTAAAACTTATTCATTCTTTAAGTAACTGCAAATGATTATGATGTTCATAAGGTTTTCCATTTTCTAATAGAAAATGAATACATAGTATTTACTGATTAAGATATTTTTATCATGTGAGATGTTATATTGTTTTGATTTGTGAGTTTTGAAGCCAGCCTACTCAATGAACAGTTTAAGCTGGAAATCGGTAGACAATGAATAAAGCATAAATGGCAATATTTGTCAACAACTTTCAATCGCATATATTTTTCACCTGCTTTTATCAGTATTGCATTATCATTACGTATGCTTCATTGACAGCAGGTGCGTTTTTAAAAAATTGATGTAGAGCTACGGCATATAGCTGTTATTTTCATGGAATTTGTTTTGGAAGGAAAATAAATAATTTAATTTTCTAAATATCTTCCAAAAGAATTTCACTGGCGTTTACAGATAGTTCTGATAAAAGTTTTTTTTTCTTTCTTCCAATGGGGTAATATTGCTTTATTCATTCTTGACGTAAAACAGATGGATTTGACTCCTGTTCTAAAATTAATCCATTATAAAACTGTTTTAGGATCTCAGAAATTAAGAAATGACAGTCTGTGTTTAAAAAAATTGTTTTCATAAAAATTCTTTACAAATTCATGTGTTTAAGAATTTATAGGTAAATAGTTATAATATTAGGTTATTAGTATTGGTGTATATATCAGAGAGAGGGGAGGGGAGGGATAGAAGCCAATAGAGAAATCTCGTGACTGTTTGAAACCGGTTTAAAATGGACATTGACTTTAATTAAGACAAATAATGAATGAAAAATAATTTCACATGATAATATGTAATAGGAGATTTCATTTTTATTTATTTTACTGAAAAAGATTTTTTTTTGTTCCATTTCCTGTTCTGTCTCTCAAGAACCCTCACTGTGCCATCTTTCCAAAATTGAAGAGTTTTGGACAAGAAATAATAATCGAGAATCGATTTTATTTCGCTTATGGATTTGAAGTACCTTGATGAATTAATTTATTTGTCATGATGAATACTCCTCGTTGGTTCATTATTTCTGGCCGTTGTTTTGTTATAGAAGATTTCAATTGATCCAGTTGATGACAAAATATCGTAGAATTTATTGTTTCATTTTAAGGAAATATCTTGAAATATTCACATCACCAGTCCCACCAAACGGACAAAAGAACTTCTTGGGTGTGTAGGGGGGTGTAGTATAGCTTTGATACGATTGAAACCGATGATAAAGACGATTAATTGATAAGCCTGCTTGTTTGTACAAGCAATGCTAGGTAAGGCATAGCGCTATGAGAAAAAAACATTGGGAAACTGTAATACAAATATTTTTACTTTCTCGTATAGGTAGTATGGAGAAAATATTGTAATGATCGAAAAATTCGAACTCCAGATTTGACGAATCTTTCCATTTCAGACCTCCCTGAGACCGAAAAATACATTTTCTAAAATGTCCACTTGCCTGCGGGGACAAAGATAGCGCTTTCATCAAGACGATTGAAATTTGATATACAATCATTACACCAAATTTGAAGATTTCTATCAAATTTTGAGTAAAATCTGTTCTCAGGAAGTCCGTTTGTTCGAATATATGTTAACACGATAACTACAAAAGGAAGAGATCTGTATAAATAAGATTCTATACATATATTTAACATCGATAGTCTAAAAGTCTTTTAAATTTTGAACCTAAACCTATTAATGGGTTGACAATCAGTCGGTTTATACTTTCTGAAATATGTAAATGCAATAATTCAAAAACTCAGCGACTTAAACATATCAAATTAGGTATGGAGTTTTGTGACCACAATTGCCATTTTGTGTGAAATCTGTTTTTTTTTTAATAAACTGAGGAAAACAAGTCTAAAATACAAATTTGAATTTCGTATACTATTAACCGCATGCCATTGATTATTCCGCTAATAACTCATCAAGGACAATATTCTAACCAGCCAAAGTAAAAATTTTAAATTCTCTCCAAAACGTAATATTAAGTAACTATTGTACAACAGATCCATGCATAGCATTTTCTGGCATGAGAAAAGTATTAAAGAGAATGCCAGAAAGTTTGGGGTGAGCATTCCCACTTGTTCATTTAAACAATATAAAAATACTTATATGCATTATTTTAAAGAGTCAGAAATTTCTCTATTTATAACGATATATAACTATATTTCGTTTATCGAAACGCCGTTTTAATACAAAAATGTTTTTAGTACAAATTTCACTATAAGCATTTTTCCATGTTCCCACCCTTTTTTTTTCACCATCAAAATCGATGTGATAAGAAAAAAAAATTAATTTTTCTTTAAAGATTCCAAAATTTTCCTTCTGACTTAATGTTGAAATTTTTCTCAACAAGACTTTAAATGAGTTATTCAAAGTAAAATTATTTTTTTCTGAACGAAACTTATCAGTTTTGTTTTTCCGTAAAAAATGGACCAACATTGACCTAGGATCGAGAATCAGAATTATGTAATATACATTTTTTTAAAGTTTTTTTTTTCTCCATTCTCAATGATTTTCGAGAACTTAATTATACCTTGCGGGAACGAATCCTAAATTAATTTCACCCAATTACCCTTTTTTTATAAAACACCTCAAAAATGAGGCGAATTTTTTTCTTGAATAGTGGAATTAAAGATATCGTAAAACACAAAAAACAATTATGAGTCGTCCTTTTTTTAAGTTATTATTTAATTATTATTTGAAGTTTATACATCCATATGATAATTTTTTTTGTTTCAAGTGAATACGACTTGTAATTTTTATAAAATGTCGCACAGATATATATAGCAATGTTTTCGCCAGGAAAATAAAATTCTGTGATGATAAATAAATCTCAACGTACCCAATTTCAATTGGACTGGGTATTATTGATTTAAATGGCTGTGTTAGTTAAAAATTTTCAGTCTGAGAAATTCTTTCCTTATATTCCCCTGCAGATGATAGTTATCCTTAACAAATTGGGATAAACGTACGAAATTTATATATCTCGCTACATGATCAAATTCCAACAAGACAGTTCAATTAATTCATTTTTGACTCTTGTTTTAGATAGGCCTTTTCACAAGACATATAAAATCTATAATAATCGTCGGAAATCGTTTCCTAATAATGATATCACTATACTTCTTTATTTTCTAGAACCTTCCCTTTTATAGACGAAATTGCATCAAGAAATTCTTTTCCAGATGTCACCTAGTTCGTTTTGAAAGTCAGGAGTAAATGGAAACGCAACAACCATTAAAATGATATTTATTACTGTGAGATTAAATTGTGTAGGGAAGCATTGTGTTAAAATACTGTAAAATAGTAAATTATCCTCAAACCCCATATTTTGAATAGGATGAATATTTTAAATTACTAACAAATAGTCCATTTTGCATGAAATTTATTTAAACTTATTCGAATTTATCATTTCCTTATCAGTCCCTTGGAAAAATAACCATCTTTTACATAGGTTCAAATATCTGGTAAGAATGGCTGGAGAAATTTCGTTGAATCATGGTAATAATGATTATATTAAAATTACTATAATGGTAAATGGGACTAACTTTTTTATTTGTAAAATTGAACTGCGCTGATTATGATGTATTGCAGTAATTAAGAGTAAGAAAGTATTCCAAATTAAGTATAGTTAGTAATTCGATCAAGTGTTCTCTATTCATCTTGCTGGTAGCCATTGTATGTGTTGTAAAATACGATGAGAATCATGCATCTTGTTATTTCAATTATATTCTAATATGTATAATATATTTAGAGATTATTTGAGAAATAAAATTCGAAACAGTGTATTAAAATTGTAAAATTACGGTTAAAAAATATATACAAAAACACATTAAAGAGAATAAATATAATTTGAATTTTACAAAAGTGCGGAAATTAAACTGAAAATGACGAAAATAAACTTCAAAACACTGAAAAATATCCTTTCGATTCTAATGGGCTTGAAATTAATTAATTAAAAATTAAAATATCAAATTATAAATTGGTAGCGACATCTGCAGGACGTAATGAAAAATTTAAAAAAACTATAAATTAGTATTGTCATTTGAAGGTGACAGCAAGTCATGAAAACATCGAATAAACTCAAATAAATCTTTGGTATACATTTAATGTGTGATCTAACCTGGAATTTTTACAATCAAGATTCTTGTGAAGAATGGTGTCCAGTAATAGATCTAATAATAACGAAAAATTATTAAATACAGAACAGGATTTCTAATCGTAAGAAAGAAAATCACTCTAATCTTAATTCATAAATTATATTAGAGTCTCAACAATATCTTTTTAATAATATAATCCGTAGATATTATTTGGTTTCAGTAATAATAATTTTTGTATTTCTTTTATATCGGTTTGATTAGCCGTCTTTTGACAACTAGCTTTTCAACCAGGCAAGCTGTTTTTTCTTTATTAAATTATACCTACCAAGAAATGAGATGAATTACATTTCGAAAAATTAAATTTTATTAGAATCAGTCTACTACAAAATTATATGCTAATTTATGCTTTATAAAAATGTAAATATTAAGAAGTAAAAGTGGAAGCGAAAAGTATTCATAAATTTTGTTAATCGAAAGAAATTTTGTATCTTAATTTGAAAACATTGACTACCATTTCCTATAATGCAATATCTTATTTGCAATATAATGGCATTGTTAATTTCAATTTATGGGCCCGCAGGGTCAAAGTGACCCAAACAGTAGTCAAGGTATTAACATTGCAAAAATATACCATTGAATAGTTTCACAGGATAGTGATAAGAATTTCATCACAAAACTTTAAACGTTCTGATGGATTGAGCTTCAAATTACATTTTAAAGTTCATGAAAATTGAGAAAAAAAAATTCTTGAACACTAGGGAAAAAGTGTCCAGAAATTAAGTTAGTTTTTTTTTAAATGTAATGATTTATTTTCAAAATAGAATAAAAGACATTTCTGTTAGTGAATATTTTCAGGATATAACTGAAAAACACGAAATCAAACATAATCTGTATTCACATTTTATTGTTGTCCTCTGATATAGTTACAATGACTCGAAGGACATGTGTACCAAATTGCATTGGCACACATGCAAATATCGCTGATTTTTTGTTATTGTTACTTGTGGCACTTAACAAACCCGATAACAGAACGTTTTCAGCGATTTAAGCCTAAATAAGTGTCTCTAATTTTTTTAGTAGTGCCAACTAGGGCCAAGAGAACGGCTTAGCTACTTCATGCTTCACATTCGCTTTCACAGACCCTTTTTATAGGGAACGCATTCACACTACTCACAGATAGAACACAAAGTAACAACCATGCCCAAACCGGGACTCGAACCCAGGTCACCCAGAATAAAGGGAAGACACGCTACCCCTATCCAGGAAGTTGAGAATATTGCTGATTTAAATAAAATATTTAAGAGAGGTATATATCTTTACATAAACAAATAAAAATAATATAAGGGTAAGGTTTCCGGTGTGACAACGGATGCATAAATTTTACATGTTGATTGAACTCTGTCTTTAAACCGAGATCAAAATATTCAAACAACACTGCTAAACATAGCTGCGTTTGCCATAGTGCTCCAAGTCTCTATTAGAAGTTATCAGTGACGGATATATGGTCATGAAGTGTAAAAAGGTTTGTTTATCCAAAGAAAACATCCCCAGGTATAATCCATCGTCAGTTAGCGGTAGTTTACGGATCGAGGGGTCCGGGAAGCTAGTGTGGCTTCGGTGAGAAGAACTTGAACCATTCTGAACAGATATTGCAGACAAAGTATGGATGGGGGAGTCAAGTCCATTTACCACATATGCCATATCGAAAGTCTGCCTCGAGACGATCCTCTTATTAACTGGAGGAAGATTGCACACAAAGTATACCCGTTGGCAACGTCTGACTATCAGGGAGAGGGGGGGCTGTCCTACGGGAAGACGTGCTCTCACATTAGCAATTCTTAGACGGCAATAAAGCCACGTGATTTGGATTTGTTCTTTGGCATTTAACGCGATATCAGCTGAAGGTACTTTTTTGTTGCATCGTATTACGGGGCGAAATATAGGTTCACTATCTGAATCGAAGAAAGCAATAAGAATTTATGCAGAATTCGTTAATTCCTGATCTTGACGCTTTTTTTTTCTTTTTTTTTTTTTGTTATTTTAGATTACTGGTTTAAAAATGACATAAATGTTTGAATAACCATGGTCACTAGGCAGAAAAGAAATCTACATAACTAACTTTAAACTTGTATCTACCCCGCTTGTTTCAAATAAATCTTACCTTACCGGGCCTATTGTTTGCCAATGGATTCTAAAATCCTCCATGATTTTACGCATGCTTTACATTGGATTTAATTCGACAAAATAAGAATTGTGAGGAATTATGTAAGGGTATATTTGCATTTAACAATAAAGTAAATTGAGATGTTCTTATCGTCCGTGTCTTACCTCGAAGTGATATAGAATCATCGAAAATTCACTGTCTCTGACTTTGAAACGGTCTTTTTAACAAACTCGCATGCATAAATTATGATTTCAAATGAATATTTTTGTTTTTCTTTAGTTTCATTGCTCTTGACACTCGTGTTTCTGTTCTTCTAAAATAATATTTATCCATAATGTTATTCAATTTATAAATCTCCTACCAAAAACTGATGGTTAAAACATGATAAGGCCGAAAATGTGTGCTATTCTAACAAAGTCTAATAACTAATACCCAGTTTTCATTTCTTAAATTTCTTTAACATTTCATTACACAGTTTTAAAAGCTCTATGTTTTAAAATAAATGCATGAATAAAGGAAATCATTTGAAATAAGTAAGATCTCTTTAAAAATTAATTCAAATCCTTCTTAGGTCGGCAAAGAAACTTTTTATTTCTATTACTTTTTATTACTTTCTATTTATTAAATAATTATTTAAAAAATTATTACGTATCTAAAAAATAAATTGCAAAAATTGTTGATTTTCACAAGAATGGAACTCATATTCTTCACCTTTACGTAAAAAATATTAAAATCCTTGAATTTTATCGATTGAACTACAACCTGCCGGAATTCAACTTTCATTACAAACTGCTAAAACTCTATTTAAAATTTTTAAAAAATAATTCAATTTAATTAATGAATTAATATTTGAAAAAAACTGTATTAACATCAAGTGTCACCCACTGCAAGTTTAAAAAATGTACTTAAACTCGAGTGAAGGAATAAAAAGAATTTTATAAAAAATTGAAAATTTGGACAAGATTTGTAAATTAATATATATGGGGAGAGTAACTAATATAAGGAATATTATATACTCCATATAATTAATATATATGGAGTATATAACTAATATTAGGAATGAAAAAAATAGACTCCATCATCAATCTAAACAAAAGTGAACACAAACTATCAGATATCTAATAAATTTTTCTGAATGATCTTTCATAAATTCTTAGCTTAAAAAAAACAATGATTTTTAATTTTTGAAAAGCTTCCAAGCACGAATTGCATGAATTTGGATAAATTAAAGTCCTGACTTTCAAACTTTTGACAGTTTGTATCAAAATTCCAAGTATCCACTTCTCTGAAAGGAAAAATCGTACAAGGTACTATTCCGTTAGGAAAACACTCCACACCGCCAACACATCCATAAATCAAAAAATATTATTGTTGATTTTTCGCTGTAAGTTTCCTTTGAAAAGGAATGGCAGAAACCCTTTTTGATCGATGTTTCTGGTTAGCTATATGCTTGCTTTATATCAAAGGAAACAGTTTACAAAGATAATCCATCGACAGATTAAACCAAATGAACGAGAAGTTTTATGAAATTGTGAAAATATAAGAATTTGCCATGAATAAAATTATACTGAATATCAGAATAATTCATAGGCAAAATGTTAACTGAAAATATTTTTAAAAATTATCTTGTTATTCGCAACATTTGATTATAAGAAAATGTATGCCTTAATTTCAGACTTATGTATTTTACGCGTTTAGTGTTTTATTCGAATAATTGGAAACTATAATAATAAAAAAAGTGTCAGTTTCTCAAGATAAATATTCAGGCTCTCTGAAATTGCTTACATACATTTTTTTTTTTAGTTCTTCTTGTTGGTTAGTTTCGGTTTTTATTTTTCCCTTAAATGAATAATTTTTAAATATTTTATTTGAGTTCGTATAACTTGTGTTTTACTTTTAAAAACTTATTAAAAGAATTCAAAATTATTTATTTAAAGGTATTCAAAAATACTTGTTATTTTAAATACTGGAAATGTTGACATATCCCAGGACGTCACCATGATCTGTTTTCAGAAATTTTATTCAATGTCTATATTTATTTGAAATATGTATGATTATAAAATTTGAAATAATCACCAAAACATATCCAAGCAATTTTGTAAAAAATAAGACAACTATGGAAATTCTAGAAAAATTTTATTGCGTTCACATATTACAGATTGACCGTATTCTAATTTGTAACTTTTTTATTTGCTTTATTATTGAATATAATTTGGTGATAATTGTTTTTTGATAAATAAAATTAACTTATTTTTGTCCCGTCATCTACCTTTTTAAAGATTAACTAACTTATCATGTAAAGAGAATTTCTCGCACATGTAATGGGCGATGAATTTCTTTTACATCCGAATTTTTTTTAAAAAACATAATTTATTTAATAGATTTTTGAACGAATTTCAGATAAAAAAGGTGCTTGTTTGTCGATAAAATTCATTTGCGTCGTATTTTTGTTCTGAGAACAAATATTGGGCTGGTGATTTTTTTTCTTTACCAAAAATTTCTGTACCAAATAAATATAATTACTACACTGAGGCAAGAATGTTATTTGAGAGATATTCCACGCTGTCTCTGCCGTACTTACAGGGCAATTCTTTCCGTCAACATTCTCTTTTGGATTGCGTAGCGCCATCTAGTTGCATAATAAGTAACTACAGTGGTTTCAATGGTAAAAAAAAATTAAATTACCTATAAACACTTTCTTAAACCTACTGACTTTCGCTTAGTGCCTACAGTAATGTATAATAATGTTGAATATTGTAACGGTATTCTTTACTTACTGTAAAATGATATAAATAATTTTAGAACATTAGAGAAATAAAAATTAATTGATTAGACACTATATAATTTTGTGAAGCTATTATCGGATGTCTTGATGTCGCTGGAAACTCAAATATTAATCAAAATTATATTTCTCTTGACAAATGTATGGACAAGAAAAATAAATTGTGACAGTAGAGAGGTTAGAATTTTCTTAAGCATGTTGAAATCTTCCCATTCTGAATAAATAAGAAAATAAAAGCGAAATGGAACAGCAGAGGAAACCGGAAGGCAAGGGTGTGGAAATTCACTGAAACCAGCTCAATGGCTCGTCGTAGAGATAAAGCATTAATGCATTGTTACAATTGAAAGTGAAATATAAATAAATAGCTGAGAAATAATACCATAAGTCGGACTCAGTTCACGCAAAGACATTACCGCTGATTAGGGAGTCGGAATAAGGTTACCCCCCCTACGCCACTGTGGAAGAGGAAACAACTGGGCGATTGAATATAGAAATTGCATGTAATTGCTAAACATATGAAAGAGAATCCGTTCTATTATACAAAGTGAAAAAGCAAATTTTAACTTCAACGATAAATATCTGAAAAAAGTAAAAAAGAATGAAAATGAAATGCTATAATAAATATCTCCCATCTTTAATTGCAATTTCCAGATTCTAGATTAGTGTTCTTAAGAATCAAAAAGCGTGTGGGTTTTTCTTTCATGAAATAAAAGTTAGAATCCTATTATTTATATAGAAAGTAATCATGATTCGTATAATCTGGCAGCAATAATCCTCAACATCTACTTACACTCCACAAATGCAAATTTGGGTATTTTTGTTATGCGGGAGAAAGATGTCTCCAATGTGAGCCAAACGTGAGTCAAGTTGCAAAGCTAAGTGAATGAAAAAACAAATGGCTCCAATGTGAACAAAGTCGCCAACTACAAATTCTTGGAATTTAACGTCATTAAATATTTTTGATTACCTTTTCCTACTAATGATTATTTGGCGACTTTTTGGCTATTTTTTTCGTTATAATCGTATAACGGAAAAGTACCCATTTAGTACAGAGATTTAAAGGAACACGTTTGAATATTTGACAAGCTAAAATTGAAAAAACTATATATATTAGATTTATATTTTGGGGGAATTAAATAGTAGCTTATTTGAAAAATGGAGGAGATTTAAAATATTTATTCTAATGAGGGGCAATAGATAAAAGCACAAGCGATACACCATTTTACAGAGAAAAGATTAAAGTTTTATTCTATTAACGCTGAATGCGAGTTCCATTTGTTATGTTAGAAATGTGGATTCGGAAGACAATTTTTTTAACATTCATAAAGTAGCTAACCCAAGGTTACTGATATCACTGCTATAACAAATCAAACTGTTAGTTTCCGAGTATCAATAACTGAGCTTTTAAACATATACCATATAATTAATGAGAAATTATAAGCTGTCTGCTTTCTTTATTTCTGTGTTTCCTGAAGTTACCGGTTACGTTTGAAAGCAATACTGATTACAGCCAGTTTCATCTTCTCAGATAACACAAAATGCTGTATATATTATATATAATATTATATAATGTATATATATTATTTTATAATGTATATATATTATCATATAAGGTTATGCAGTCAACAATGAAATAATGCGAATACTTATTAATATTACACAGTATAGCATATGAAATCATAGAAGAACTGTAGTATATGCAGCATAATGTGCCAGAGCAAATGCTTTCCGTTTTGTATGATCAATCCTTTTTATGAATTTCTTTCTTCTGCAAATTCACCTGAGCCGAATTCACTATTTATCGAACTTACAACAAAATACACGTTTTAAGGCAATGTTATCTTTATTTCAGTGTGCAGCACATAAAATTAATTTCTTCGAAGCATTGCTATTTTCGCATCAACTAATATCAGCACCACTTTTATCAAGATCATCTCTATAAAAAATAAAGACTTTTCTCAATGGGTCGAGGTTTCATACGTATTTATGTAATATCGATTTAACGAAAACAAATACTTTAAATGTGTTCAATTATTTTTAATAAATCTGCTATATGCGAAACAGGGCATTATAAAAAAGGCCTAAGGCAATTATAATGAAAGAATTTTATTACAAATTGCTTGATTTTCAAAGAAAAATATTATATGAATTATGGTATAAGCATTTAAAACATAGGTATTAAATGTGTTAAGATGCAACAGTCACACATTATGACACAGATATCGGAATTTATCAAAATCTTAATCAGTGTCTAAGTCCTACAATTAAACCGACGTCAAATAATGATAGTCAATGTCTGTTATTGTCAATATCTAGAATTGTCAATTCCGGACACTACTTCTTGTGTAGCAATTTGTTACAAAGTAGTTTAAATTTTAATTTTTTTAAAAATAAATAAGGAATTTGATTTAAGGTTTCTCTCCAATGATTACAAAGCATTTCATTTTAGAAAATCATTTCCTCAGCAATTTCAAACTTTACAAAGTAGACTTTCAATGATACTATTTTTAGTCCCGCATAATGATTCATTCATTTTTTAAAGCATATAGAAGCATAATATAGAAGTAAACTTTTAATTAGTGCAATTATGTAAACTGCCGTTTGGATGCATCGTCCGTTTTATTCATCATCATTCTCATAATTGAAAGAGTATTTAAAAAAAATAATCACAAGGCAAAAGTATCCGCTATATTTTCATTTCTCTGTGTTTATGAATGGAAAATTATTTTCAATTTGAATTTCTTCACTGTATGGTAAAAAAATTTAATTTTGATTGCAAAATTCCTTGATGAAAAATAAAATAATTTTTAATACATTTATGCTCGACAATTTTAGTAAATTTTCATCTGAATTCTTATAAAATACAGTATATACCTAAATTATTTCTCTCAAACAGTTTTATTAAATCAGCACACAATTTGATTCTTTTATCTTCATACTGAGCAAATATTTAAGCAACATATTACTAGACAGAATACTTCGTCTTTTTTTCGTCTGAGAAAAGGAGATGAAAGAGGGTAGAAGGGGAAATGAAGTGGTCAGTTTTTCCCAAGATGACTCCAAATGCTTTGTGCAAACCAAGGGATTTTTCTTCTGCTCCAGACATTATTTACTATTTTTTTGGTCGTTCCCAGAGGTGAGATTCGAGGGGAAAGAAATTAATTTGCTGTCAGGAAGTTCCGTTCCCATTCAACGTCACCTGCTGTACCAAGAAGAGGACACTATGAATCATTCCGTGATATGCGACTCATACAAATAATTTTGCCCACTTTTCAGCGAAACTTGCATTACATGATAATAGTTTTATTCCTCATTAAACACCTTTGTCAAACAGAGCCGTTTCTCTGGCTTTGATGGCTACTAAAATTTTCATATAAATGTTTATGTAATTCACTTTCAATGGCCTCCTGACTCCCATTGATGGGAACCAATTAAAAAATAAGGATGAGAAACTTCCAGAATGGTGGTTGGTTCTCGCCGCCCTGGTGAATCTGGAAAAAAAAAGGGTGGGATTGGTTACCTCACATTGAAGATGGGACGTGCTTCCCATGGGAAGGGCTATGTCGTAGTCAGTAATATCCATTAGGACTCAACCACAATTAGCATTTATATTTTTCTGATACCTTCGAGAGAGACGGAATATCAGTTTATAGATAATATGAAGGTTTCCTCAGCTAAGCATTTTTAAACTTCTGATTTTGGTTAACAGGTACTTTTTTGCTATGACGCTTTAGATCATTCTGATATATAGTGCTCTATATCCCTCAAATTTTCTGTCATTCTGCATAAAATCTAAACTGATTTGAAATGAAATTAATCAAACTTTAAACAATACAAGCATTTCCCTTTTGAAACCATTCAAAAACGCATTCCATTTCGTTTGTTTCCGTTGCTTCTTTGAGAACCTAAGCTTTAATTGTAAGTATAACAGAAATTCAGAAAGTTTATTGAAAGTATACTTTAAGATTACCCTTCATTAAAAAAATAAACCACATTCCCGAGCCTGCATCATAGTTCTCTCATCGTGAAGACTGTACGCAGAAATCTTCAAACTATTGGATTTACTGAAAATGGTGGTTCATCGTCTGCGAAAATGGGATTTAGAGTTACCGATTTGTTAGAGATCTTTTTAGCAGATCTTTTAATATGAATCGCCCGTCTTCACCCACAAACACAACAGCAGTGTTTGTTTACTTCCATTTGAGCAGTCACGGGAAATGGATTCACTTTCCTTTAGTGGACTTTCTGATAAATATCTGAATACGATTCGTCCGTCTTCTTTCACAAACACAGCAACAGTGTTTATGTTTTCTCCTGTTCGCATAGCTACAAAAATTTGGATCCATCTTCCTTCATAGGTCTTGCAGATAGATATTTGAAAGTGATTTCTCCATCTTTGGTCACAAGCCTAGAAATTAGAGTTGATGTTGACGCCCATTTGAATAGACAAGAAGATCTGAACCCACCATCTTTTTAAATTGATTGTCTCATTGCTTTAAATATTCTAGGTATATTCTAATTAAATAACAGAAAGGGACAAATTCTTAATAAACGTTTTATAACTTCAAGACATAAGCTAATGATTCTTCAAAAGATTGAACAAAACTTATCAAGAATTGTTGGCCATATATCCCATTCATATTTGGCACAGGCGAAAGTGCAGCAACGTGTATTTGACCGCTTGCCAAAGAGAAGCATTCACACCGCAACCTTTATATTCTTTTCTTCTGCATATGTAATTTAATCTTTCATAATTTTTTATTCATCTTTGAAAATTATGATAAGTTTATCTGTCAAATACATTTCGTAAAGTGTGTAATACGATTTAAAAATTGGCTTATTTTCCCAGTACAAGAAAAAATTTTATTCGCTTTTTAATAAGAATTAGTTTTCAATAATTAGAGGTTTATCTTTTGTATTATCACCTTTTTTCAATTATTCATTATAATCTATCATACAGTACTTTAAGCGACGTTAAGAATTGCTAGGAACTCAATCTTTATGACAGGTTTTACATTTGATTTTGTTGCATAACTAAATATTATCAATCAAACTAAATGCTTATTACCCATTTATAAAAAGTGCTGACATTTGAAGCGATTTTACTGAAAGAATCAGAAATTATATATTTGTTCTAAACAAATGGTTAATTCGTTATAAGTAATATCCTTTATATTGATTAAAACGAGTAGAAAATTATTACTTGAATTAGTTTTTCCTAACGACAGAAAAATAATCATTGGAAAATTATTGATCAGAAAAATCTCATCCTAAAAGGAATTATGAGTATTTTATTTTTCAGTAAAGTACAACCATCATCTTTCTTATAATGTGAGGGTAGAATATTCACAACGAAAAAGTAAAAGCAGTAATTTCTGCAGAAAATCAATAAATATGATTTATTATAATTTCATATTATGTGTCTTAAAAATAAATTCTCCTTCCTTTGTCATAAAAAGAAATTTCCAGTTAGAAAAAGTTTAGCTATTTAATTAATCTGCATAAAATTGCTTTCTGTTTTTCAAAACTTTTTGGAGATTTTGGTAGCTAAATTTCAAATTTAGGAAATTAATTTTTTAATCAAATATTCAAAGACAAGAAAAATTCATAAAAGGTGGAAGTTGTAATATAAACATTATCAGAAAAGTTTCAGAGTCTTTTTTAACTCTTTAATAATATTCATAACTAGTTAATTTTTAATATTTTGCTTTCTTTTGATATTTATTGTGGAGTCGATATATCCGTATCTTAATATATAGCTTACATCAAATGTCTGAGTTGCTTAGAATTTTAAGAAAAAAAATTGTCTTACTATATAAATAAAACTGTTTGCCTAAAAGTATTTTTAATTATTTTATTAATTCATAACTTTTATTCCTTAAATTAAATTTTAAAGCCTTGATATAATCATTACTGCATTAGAAATTCTTTTTTTAAAACTCCCCTACAGATGGTACCTTTCACATTGAATAAGAACTTAGTAAAATAACTCATTTAATTGATAATTAAATTAAAATAATATTAAAATATTTGTCATCTGTAAGAATCAGCAGAATTTGTATGGAATGAAAATACATAATCTACAAACTGATAAAACAGTTAGGAAAATATTTGAAAAGTTGTATAGTCTTATTTATAGTAATGATTTTACACAATTTCAATGTTCTCGTCAACAAGAACTGGTAAAAAATCATATATAAAATTCCATTTTACATGCAAGTAAAAATAAAATGGGTATATGAAAATATTATGCAAAACAATTGATAATTTCATTAATAATTCTTATGAATCATTTAATTTCAATTCCAGGAAAAGTAATTCACATATACAAGTACTATATCAAATGGACCAGAAATCAAATATATTCCAATTCTAATACGAATGAGCAGGACTTCTTGTGAGATCAAAATTTTAAATGCGTCTTTTTTACATAACAGTATTAACGCGCACATAAAAATTTATTCATAATAATTCATATGTCATAATAATGTGTTGTCACTAAACATTATATTATATTATTATGTCTATATATATATATATATAATAAGCTTAGCAAAAAGGAATACAACCGAATCAAAACTATAACCAATAGAAAAAAAATTCGGCCTGAAAACTTCGTCAAGGGCCACTTTCAAGCAAGGATTCAAAATAAGGGATTTTTTTTTCTGTGAGGCATCGGTGGACAGTGGTCAAAAGTGTTGACACCTCGTGACCCGAAAATTACGGCAAAAGAGACATACCAATTTAAACAACAAAAGACGAAAACAAAGCAAAACATTAAAAAACATCACCGAATGAAACAAAAATATATATAAAAAGTAAAATTACATAAGAATTTTCAACCAAAATTAATAACTCAAATTAAGAAAACAAAGAGAGATAAAGACCTACCACCACAGGAAAAACTACCGATCTGCCTTTCTAGTTATAATACAGTGTAACTTTAGTTATATTAAGGTATCTATGTTAGCTATGCTTAGTTATATTAAGGCTAAATGTTAGCTATTAAAAAATTCCTTATTCCGCAATTTTTTATTTTTGTATTTTGTAATTTACCTTTATAAATAAAAATGAATGTTTGTATGTCTCTTATGCCTTCCTAAACCGTTCATCCGATTGGAATGAAACTTGTTCAGCTTATTGTTTACACATACAAGATGGTTTTAGAGATAGTACAATTATTTAATTATTTTTTTAAATTCGGATTGCAACCACATCTATTTACCAAAGATTAATCTCCAAATAACTCGCAGAAGAAATGGTAGATTCAGTAGAAATGATAATTCCAAGTAAAAGGTAAATATTTTGAAGCTGTAGGACATAAAGTCATTCTCATTTTCAGTACATGTCATATAGTGCCTAAGTAATTCTCAGAGGTAACAACTTGATTACAAATTATTCGCAAAAGTTTTGTGGAGATCAACCTCAGAGGTTTTTTATTTTTAATTACATTTTAGCATTTTTCTCAGTAACTACCAAAAATATTGAAGAACAAATAATTTTGCACCATCTTAATTTTAAAAAAATTATTTTTTCAACAAAATGAAATATTTATGGCATAAGTATATTTTCTATTTTGAATCAATTTTAAAAGAAAATATTTTAATAATTTTTTCTAAAATTAAATTTGGGAATTCTGAAAGAATCACTAGATTCCTTAAATAGTTTTTTTCATTGCCATTCTGAAAGAATACCAAGTTTAACAATTCTAAAAGAATATACAAATCTAGCATATGAAAATCAATATTTGTTTGTTCGTATTTTATATACTGGGATACCATTCATCCTAATTCGATAAAACATTGCCAAATTATTGATTGATTGAACTTAATATAATTTTTTTCGGTGGTAGTAACTCACCGGGTACCAGCTAATTAACTCAGAAAATTGGGGAATGCCACAGAATTTTGTATATAAGAAGCATACCCTTTGGGCAAATCTTCACATTGCGCTGTAGTATTTGAAAAAAATTAAAACCTTCTTGTATCAGTTAATCACAGTGTCACTTCAAAACTGAATACTAGAAGATAACATGAACACAAATCATAAATTTAAACTAATAGCTTTTCATTGGTGAAATCTCCCAGTATTCCTCCGTCATATATTACTCATCCACGTGTAACAAGACGTTTAAGAGAAATCTCAAACAAAACGAGTTCTGAAATCAGGTGTAGAGCTGGAATTGGTATCGGTGGGTCAATGCATTAGAAATTGGTTTAGTATTTCTTAAATTACATAATTCCTTGTCACTTTGGGGATGCGGAAATCTATTGATAGTGCTCTGGTAAAAAATGTAGGATTGTTCCTAGGAAAATTTGTGTCTTTGCGATGAAGAATGCTATGTACTTATGCAGAAAGAGTGTATTATGTTGTAATTATGAATTCGGAAGAGCATTCAAAATTTATAAAGGAATATTTGATAGCATTTACGCATACCACTAAAAAGTGTATTTTTCAGACTAATACCTTTATTAGGAAAAAAATGCAAAGTGCGTGTGCGTGTGTAATGATAATTTCACTAATTTCTATTTGAAATAATGTCCTAAGTTTTATCATAATTCAGTCCTTAATAACTTCAATCTAAAATATTCTTTTGTTTTCCTGATCGAATTTCACTTTCTCTATTTAATTAATTCCAGAGAAACTTTGCAAAAATTCTTTAATCGGCAGAACCCACTCTACGAGTGAAAGGATAAAAATTACTGATCTATAATTCTTTTCAAAATATATTGGGTTCAAATACTTATTATCACTGTATTCATATACTTTTTCAAAGATTAATATATTTATCTTATCAGAATTGGCATGTGTCAAAATCTGTATCGGAATCTTAATAGCCTTTTAGCACTGTAAAAAGAATAGTTCACAATCAATATCTCATATTATACAAGGCGGGGATAATTGGTTTCCACTCTTTTTACACCACTTGTCTAATCTCTTGCTACGAGCGGACATGGCTTGTTCGCCCCATCTGGGAATAAATCATGCCTCACTGAGATGGATTACAACGAAGTTTAAAATTTCAATGAGTCTTTCTGTCTTTGAAATTGTCATTTTCTTTCAAAATTTTAAACTCACACACGTATTATATACTAGAATTGCACAAAAACAATTTTTGCATTATCCTAAAACTGAAAATGAAAGCTTTTTAATATGAATTTCATTGATATTTTTTAATAAGATCCTTACACAATGCAATTATGATAAATTATAATTAGTTCACATTAATTTTATTGAATTATGCTGCTGGGAAGAAAACAATTTTGCCACCAGCGATCCTTTAAACGAAGTTGGGCATGCAATTTTTGGTTTATCCACACACAATTAAGAGTATCAATTTGTGTTTTAGGGCACAAACTTTGGCTATTAAGAGTGCTTTTTGGACAAAGTACTGAACATATTACTCAAGAGCATCGTCATCTATCATAATACTTTATGTTGTTGCCAATATCAAGATAGAAAATTGCATTACATTAACTCCAATATAAGATTTTCACTTATTTTATTTCGCAAGAAATACAATTTTTAATTTGCCTGCACAACGCACATTATTAAAATACATTTGTCAAGTAAATTAGAAAACAGATTTTTTTTAAATCATACCATATGCTTAGTTTAACACCGACAAAAGAAATCTGGATAATTTGCATTTGTGTTGATAAGATCACTTGATCTAGAGTTATCAAATTTTAAATATATATTTTGAGGGTGCACCTTTGATTTTTTTGTAAAGTTTTTATTAAAATTTTAACTAATTAAAAATTAACGAAAGTTGAAAGGGAGTTTTTCTACAGTAACGTCAAAAAATATTTCAGTACAAAAAGTATTTTTACACCTTTCAAAATTTTAAAAATATTCTTTCCATTATATTTATTTATTGTAAAACTCATTTTATAAACTTTTAAACAATATTTATAAATATTATGAATAAAACGAAAATCTCTTTCATCATTTCTTCAAATATTCAATCGCGTGACTTTGCTTCTATTGCTGAAAGATAAAAGTTTGTATCTAAAATCTTTATCGCTGAAAAATAGTGTAAGAATGTGATAATGATATTACGAAAATTATTAGATGGATAAAACGTACACATGCTCTAAAGCATTATAATGTCAATAAATGTCATAGGACTTGGCTATATTAGTGCAATTCTAAGATATAATGAGCATAATCAATACAACACTATTGGAATGGCTTTTTAATAGCTTTACAAACTCAAACAATATTCTCGTGAAACCAGGTGGCTATTATACAAAAGGTGTTCAAAGGAGAATGTACAAAGTATCGTAACAATGTAATTGTTGACATATTCGTCTATGGGAGAACATAGCGAGACATCTAGGAATGTGATTTAGATCGGTACATGCGCTGTAACCCGCATGCGCAGGAGAGATCAGAGGCTCTCATAAAAAAGAGCCATCCAAGTATGGCTACTTTTTGAATTCTTCGAGCACAGAAGAACCATTAACTTCAATGTGTACGGTGAGAGAAACTCCGAAAACTATATAGGTCAATCTAGAACAAAAGTCAGAGGATACTACAAGAGGGTGAGGTCCTGATCCATGATAAATCACGTTTCGCACTTCTCCAGGGCCAAGTTAAAGTGGAAGCAGCTAGACCATCTACCCTACAATCCGAGCACGTCACTGCGATTTTCATGTGTTTGGTTCCCTGAAAAATATCTAAAAAGGAAGATCTTCAACTCTGATGGCGAACTCAAGGATGTTGTGAAGGACTGGGTCTCGTCACAGTCACAAGAATTCTGGGAACAAGGAATCGGTTTGTTAATTCTTTGGATCGTTGGATGAGACCTATGGTGTATACTTTTGAATAAAGTCTTCATTTATACAAACATTACCATTTCGCACTTTTTCATTTGAACACCCCTTGTAACAATAAAAATAAGGAGAGTTTTTGGTGATTGTTCACCACATTTTATAAAATGAGTATAGAATTTTAATACTTTACCAACATAAATATAATTAACATTTTCCTGATTTTGTATATAGAAAGTGTAATTACTTTTCATTTCTTATCTATAATTTTCCACTAATAATAAAAATATCCAAAACCCAGGTTAAAATTTATGTGTTGTTCTAGGACACATTCTGTGTTATGACATTTGATTCACCACAAATCACAAAATGTTATTTCTCGAAAGATTATTTGCTGTAAAATGTAGAAAGAAAAAAGAATAACAAGAAATTTTAGATAGATCGATCTTTTCAATTTTTTTTATAAATATTCATTTATTGTTTGAGATAAACCTATTTGGTCGTAAAAATTATAAAGAAGTTCATTAAAAATCAAAATTAGTAAAGAAAGAAGTTAGAAAATGGTTTAAAAATGAGGAAATGAGCTTAAAAAATTAATGTTCTTATTAACGTTTATACAAAAACCGACTTTTTTGGGTATCGGTTTTTGAATTTAAAAAAAAAAAAATGGTTTTCGAATTTTAGTAAAAAAAATAGAATGGGAAAAATATTTGATTTATATAAAATAACAAAAAACGAAATCAATATCAAAGCCAAAATATATATAAAAAAATTAAGGATTACATATACATATTACTCAAAATTACAAAAACTAAAACAATTTCGAATAATATGTATATTGTTTTCATTAATTTAACTTCTAAGAAAATAGGATTTTTGAAAAAACAAAATATTCACTGAGCGGGGCTTTTTAAAGTCTTCCTCTTATTTTAGATGCAATATTAACTGAAATTGAAAATACTCGTTCACTAGCTATCGAGCTTGGTTGTTTTTGTTTGTTGCTTGCTTTCATGGCATCAAATGAAAATCATAACATAAACAGCCAAATTTTGCATCATCGATGTATGCAGACGTAGCTAGGCAGTGCACATTGCGCAACCACTTGCCAACGCAACTTATAATGTTGATAAAAAATATGTTTACTGCCCATTGCATAGAATGAATCTCAAAATAAATTAAAAATTCATTTTCACATAATATGAATTCTTTCAACTATTTTTCTTAGTTTAAATAATGGTTTTCAAATGTAACAAATTTACTTTAAACAACTGGATTTTTTAAAAACCGGATTTGAAAAACCGTCAAACCCTAGTTTCTAAAAAAAGGACACGACAAACTAATAAGATTTAATTGGTCTTTATAATTTTACGGAAGAACTGCATGGGAAATTTGTTGCATGATGATTTACATATGCAGACCGATAACCTTTCAGTTCATGTTTCTTTTCTCTTTTGGAAATAAAGAAATTTAAATGTAATATTCTTCACAAATTTGTAAAAGAAAACTAAAGAATTATATTGAGGAGCAATTTCTAATTTTGGACACTCTTTTAAATATAACATAGTTGTACCCAACAAACAATTTAATAGATTAATAATATAGATATAACAATTATGTAAAAATGAAATAATAAACTTAAATATATGGTACTTTTGAAAAACACTCTTTGTATTCAAAACTATTGCAGTAATTAAAATTATATCACAACCAGTGATGTTTTAAACCTTTAAAAAGAATCTTTTTATCTCCCACCGCTAACTTGTTTCTTCGGTATTTTTGGTATAGAAAAGATTGTTTAAATTTAATTAAGTATATTTAACTCTGTTACTTAAACAGAAAAAACGTAGTTATTAAGTTAAAATAAAAAGTTAAAAGTTAATTAACAGAAAAACATAGAATTAAAAGAAGTACCAATTTGTATCACATTATAAAATCTTTGCAAACCCTAAATATCTAGATATAACTTATGTCTGTGAAAGAACTTTATCTTTTTATTGCTGAGTATTAAAGTAAAGCATGATATAACAGATATAAATGAAAAAGAAGAATATTTGAAATACTCTCACAATATTTCTTGTTTTCCTTTGTGACATTTACTACAAATAGCATTTGCAATTGATGTTTCAATTTCATGTTTAATGTTTTAATTTCAATTCATTCAAAAACATTTGAATTCATCAATTTCTTTTAATTCTATGAATTAAAAAATATATTTGGAAATTTATTTATCAAATTACTAGGTACGTTTCTTTGTAATATACAAATATAGTAGAGAAGAAGAATTAAATACATTCCTACTTTTCATGCTAAAAATGCTACAAAAAGCCAAATATATGAACAATAATCTAACATAGATGCTCACACTTTAAATTCGAATACACACATAGCTCGAATCCAGTTACTCACAAATCGTTTATAAACCAGCGTAAATGACTCTCCTGAAACACGTTCGCATATTCCTTTCTAAAAATGATGAACTTAGCATATGTATTGTAACCTTTCATGGTGGAGGTGAACAATAGCTGTGAAATAGACTTTTGGTATGAATCTAGCATATTAACTCAATGAATGTATCTTGCGAATATGTATTTAGGTAACTGAAATTCCAATTTGATATAAAAATAACAGTTGTCAGAAGATCAGATATGGAATTTCAATTTTTATTGCTTTTACCTCTTTTACAGACAGCAACTGTGGTTCAAAACTTTAGAAATATAGAAATCTAGAAAAAAGCATCTAGATTTTAAATTCAATTTTATATAATCTGTTTAGCTTTTTACGTTCTCTTGAACAGATAGATTTCAGGATGAATCGATGTCGTACAAAACTGGATAGAAATCTACAAATTTGTCCTAAAATACAAGAAATAATTTGTAGTCCAGAGCATATTTAAAATTAGGTAATATATTGTTAATTGAATGCTTTAATTGAATGCTTCTCAACATACGATACAATAAGTTCACATGCTTCCAGAATCTCCATATTTCAATAGGGGATTAATTTTCTTATTATCATGTGAGAATATGATCCTATTTTCGTATAACTGAAGGCAACAAATAATTAAAATTCGAAATCACGTAAGCAATGAATAAAGCATTAATCAATACCTTTTCATAGCATATTTTTTTTATCTACTTTTACTTGTATTGCATTATTATTATGCATGTTTTGTTGAAAGCAGATGCGTTTTTAAAACTTCGATCTATAGACAACATGGCTTTTATTTTCATGGAATGTAAATTTTTTCGGAGGAAATTAAATAATTGAATTTTTTTAACATGTTCAAAAAAATTCCCTCTCATTTCGTTTCCTTCATTCATTCTTAAGTGGGAAACATTGAAGAAGTTTACTTCTATTCTAAGATTAATTCTTTATGAAACTATTTTATGACATCAGAAATTAGAAAATAGCAGTTTGCTTTACCAAAAGTATTGTTTTTATAAAAATTCCATAAAAATTATTTTGTTTAAGAAGGTATTGTTATATAGTTTATCATATGGAAATAGCATATTATATGAATATGCATAAAGAGAGAGAGGGTGGGGGGGAGAATATTAGAGACTAATTTAACCTGGTAAATAAATTTTTTAAGACAAATAATGATTTTAAAAAAGAATGATCTAACATTATAACTTGAAATTTTTGATCGTAGATTTCATTTTTTATTATTGAACGCTCTTCTGACAAAATTTCCTCCACAGAATTTTGTTACGACACAGAATGCAGTTCCATAAGTTAGCTGTGTTCTTTCTCAAACGCTTCAATGTCCCTGCTGTTTATCCACATCTGGCCAAATAATAACCAGAGACAAAATCTCGACGGTTATGGCTCCTCAAGTACTCGGTGTCGCATTCTATAAGGCTATCAAAACAAAACGTCTTACAGGTAAATATAACTTCATGTGGGGGAGCTCAACACAGAATGATATGAAGATAATCCAGTATGTGACGTCACTCTCTACTCACTACTGGTTCTACGCTCTTTAAATGAGCCACTTCTTTACATTTTGTTTAATTATTTTGTTATCAGTTATTTTTATATTTTTATTTCATTTGTTATTCATTATGCGAAGCGGTAGTTAAGTGCGGTTTGACTGAACAATCATTTGTAACATTTTAATAATTTACTTTTATGTATCGATATTAAATGAATTTTCCGTTTTGGAATTATGAGTTTCATAAGAAAATATTAACAGTAAAAGATTAAACTATGGTAAAAGTCTCAAAATTCCGTGAAACTATTAACATTTCATAGTTTAGAAAAATTCGTTTTTGAAAAACAGAAGAAGTTGTTAAATTTATCTTAAATTCTCCATTATAGAAATGTTCTTTTTAATGCTAAAATATAAATGAAAGCTAATATATGTCATACTAGCTTTTACCCAGAACTTCGTGCTAGTAGAAATTTTGCTGTATATTTATAAGACGGTTTGATCAATTTCGTTAATCCAGTCCCTTTTTATATACAACATTAAGCGATTTATTGTTTTCTGTTATCACATGCAGGTTTGGGGAACATGAAACACGTGAACAGGCAACATATAACTGACCATGTGAGAAGTTTGAAGTGCTCAAATGAGTGTCTGCCACCTTTAAGGTTTGGCCCTGGGATTTGTTTATCGTCATTGGAAAAGCTAATTTTAATGGAAATTGCAATCTCTTGAAAGCAAATGGCAAATTGTTTGGGATAACAGGTATGCGGGGAATTAAAACGCTGTCACCTTTAGCAGCTCCTATAAGAATTGTAGCTTTTATAATATTACTACCAAGTTCTGAGATACGAAACCTCGTGCGTTGCATAGTTTGGAAGCATCAATATTTCGCACCGGTAGAACAGGGAACACCAACTTTTCTTCAGCTTATGGGAAGGTATACCTGTTAATTCTAGGTTTGAGGAATTCTGTGGGGTAGGCAGTACTATAGTCATTAGCCAAGATAGTGCTTATAGATGTATATAATTTTGAATTTTAGATCATCATGTCTAAAATATTTTTGTTTGTTTTATTGACCAACTCATGCTTTGATGAAATCTGACCTCTCACACAACCCCTCATAATTATTTCTATTAGTATCAAAATCGGGAAAAACTTGCATGATCTGTAGACACTGGATAGAAAAATTCTTCGGAAAATAGAATTTCCCCATCTGCGTCCTTTTCTAGACGACCCTCTCCAATTTGCAAAAGCTTATTTGCAAATACATCCGATTCATGGTCATTTTACAA
Organism: Argiope trifasciata; assembly: GCA_026543055.1. Lineage (NCBI taxonomy): Eukaryota > Metazoa > Arthropoda > Arachnida > Araneae > Araneidae > Argiope > Argiope trifasciata. The sequence continues at coordinate 3,726,376 of JAPMOQ010030048.1, forward strand.
TTGGACCCGCATGTTACATGCAAGATGGAGCTTTTCGATTATGGGCCATAGAGGCGACGCTTTGAGACCTGCATTAATTTCATCTGCCGGTGTATCCCTCTCAATGACTGGCAGTGTCTGTATAAAATCATCTGCAAGCAAAATGACAACGCCACCCATCACCGCCTGGTTGCTTTGGATATCCTGCAGACTGCTGTTTAACACCTCTAATGCATGCTTATGCAACATTGTCTACTCGTCCCATACTATTAACTTGCACTGCTATAAAAGGGCACCCAAGGCAAAAGTATTATTAAACACAGAATTTTAAAGTTTTTATTTAAAATGAAAATATAGTTATCAACAAATACAGCAACTGTACATGCGTGAATTTTCTACGCTAGTTTGAGTAATGCAAATTAGTGATTTTTTATATCAGCTGGGGTAACGCAATGCAGATTAGAAATTTTTAATTTTTTTAATTCTGTTTTATTATAATTTAAAAGTACTTCAAAATGAATCCAAAAGATCGACATTAATTAAAAATGTGAAATTTTAAAAGCAAACACTATGGAAATAAACAGAATCGTCTAGTCAAAACCCTAACTTCTCCTTAAACATAACCTCATTAGCCTGAAGAAAAAAAACTGAATCTTTATTCGTCTGGCTGACTTTTGGTGGGAATGCTAGTTTTAAATTAATAAAAAACTAACCTCTCAATTAACCGGAATAAATAGTAGCATATGACTTATTCCATGCTATAATCTATCTCCGTGCCTAATTTCATCCATTGGTGTCAATTCATGTAACATAAAAGTCTCATGTAATGTACTCCACATGCGACACTTCGGTAGATGAATCTGTCATTAATGTTTTTCACTGTGAACCTAACGCGAGCCTAATCGTCAAGCAAAGCGAATGACACATGTAAGAAACTTGAAAGCAGTATGCGATTGGAATTTCTATCACTAAACACAAGAGCACGCTCACACAAAAATAAAGTTTAATAAAAAAAAAAGTGAAGTTTCAGTCAGTTGACAATTATAATACAAAGCAGTTCCGTTGATGCTATTTAGTCAATTCCGTACAAATTAATCAGAATAATCATTGTTGCCAATCAGAACACACTGCACACGCGTGAATTTTCAACACCAATCGGAGCAACAAAAATGAGTGACTTTTCAAAGCCAGTTATACAATTGTACAATGCAGATTAGAAATTTTTTATTTCCTATATTCGGTTTTATTTTAATTAAAAAGTACTTCAGAATGAATCCGAAAGATCGATTAATTCACAACATTTGATTTCAAATACATCAAACACTAAAAAAATAAACAGAATCGTTTGAAATAATCGGTTGAAATTCTTCTAAATCTAACCTCAACTCTGAAAAAAAAAAAAACTGGAGCCTTGCAGGATTTGGCCTCAGCTTTTTGGCTCGAAAATTAGTTTTTAATTAATAAAAAGTTAATCACTCAGTTAACCGAAATAAGAAATAGCCAATGTTTTATTCCTGACTATAATATATCTTTGTGCAAAATTTCATCCAATTCTGTTCATCCGCTCTGGCGTGATGTAATAACAAACATCTATCCATCCTTCCAAACTTTCACATTTATATATTAGTATAGATAAGCTCTTATTTACTCAAAAGAAGGGAACTGAGATCTTTTATCATGAAATTCTGAAACTCAAAGAGTTTAACACTAATTCTATGCTATTAAGTCACATCGATCTTCTATTCTAAGCTTAATACGAAACTGTCAAATTCCTTATCGGATATCAGATTTCCTAGTCAATAGACCCATTAGAAATTTCGGACTGGAATCGCTTTATTTATATCACTCATTAAATTTTCCGGAAAACTTGCCTTTACATCGAAGCCTTTTGTGTTCTAATGATAGCACAAGTTTATTTAAAAGAGAAATATATGGATCAATTCTGAATTCTCCACCGTTGAAAATTTTTGAGATGTATTGTCACAAAGTCTGAATTTTAAATCACATTTCTTTACATAGTTATCTACTTCTTTCTTTAACATTAACTTATTTATTAAATGAATCTGTCTGTAGTACTTATGTTAACGAGGTCATATTTACTTCATTTAGACTTGTTCAGAAGCATATTTTCTAAATTGTCGCAGTGGGCGAGATCTATAATCAGTGAGAGTGGCCTTCCTACAACTTTCTTGCACATTCTTTAATGAAGATGTTATCCCAGAAAAAACCGTGCATAGCATTGATTAGTTCAGAAATAGTAGCCTTTGTCCTGAATTTAGTATTTGTACTCAATATATCGCGTAATTACTGGCGTGATTTTTTTTGATGATTAATTCATGTCAGCCATGAATGTTATTCGAAAATCATTCTTTAGACAAATCTAATTTTCTAAACAAGTTTATCTGAATTGACTGAAATAAAATTTAACACGTAATTAAATTTTCTCACACCAAATATGGAATATCTGAGACATAGCGAGTTTCAATTATTACATTAACACGTTTCTAAAAGCTTGTACCGATAGAAGTTAGAATTTTCGATGGAGTTGACGCAGAATTTTATAAGCGTTTAGACTACAGTTGTTCATTTGTGAATCGAATTTTATTTATCTAGTTCACTTAGGTTTATAGTTATTACATTAAATTATATTGAAATAGCCGGACAGGCATACATCACCTGTGCTGATTTTTCTGAAAGCTTATACCAAATTTGTAGATTTCTTTTATCAAAAACTATACTAATTCCCAGGGGGCGCCTCGAAATGAGGATGAGATGATTCCCGCATGGTGGATGAATTTCGCCAACTCGGTGTATCCAATAATAGGTAAGGGCACTGACCCTCCCATCGAGGACGGGACGTTCAACCTACGGGAAGGGTTGTTGCGTGACCGGTAATAGCCCTTAGGACTCAAACTCCGACACTGTAGCTGTTAAGGCGGTCTGGTCATTCAGTCTTGCGAGGTTAATCCGTGTGCCTTATTGGCGGTTAGCAGGTCAGTGATGCTATAGTATTTGATGTATAGGTCAGCCGGAGGTAAGTATGGTATTTGATGACTTTATCAAATACCATACACTAATTTTCATCCGCCTGGATCAAAATGTTATCAAGTCATATTTATCAAGCAGATAGAGAGACATTTTCCAAAAAAAGTGTATTTCTGAATTCAGGGAGGTATAAAACATGGAAGTTCGTCAAAATCTCGCCTTCGAATTTTCGAACGATTACTATACTAAGTATACGTAAAAGTAAATAAGTTCAATGTCTATGCGCCAATGTAGTACTGGATAAACTCAATATTTTTTGAAATTATTCCGCTTTAAAATATATTTTAATTAAATTCCAGCAGCGAAAATTCTGCTTTTCTTTGAGTTGTTATTTATATTCCGTTCTTTCCAAGACGAATGGAGAAAGAACTAATTGGGTTAGCGAATAACTCTCAATTATTCATCCTTCCTAATTCGATTTATTCTTAAGTATCAACTCGAGTATCAAGATGTAAAAAAGCGAGAAAGGCAGAGCCTTAAGTAATAATATATGAAAGCAAGAAAACAAAATGCACCTTAAAATGTTTTCTGAGGCAATATGATATTATTAAGAATAGATTTCATTCTTTTTCCTGATTAAATTTTTGTGGATAACTGTATTTATATGATTGCATTTACGAACCAATTTATTCAGAATTAGTTCAGAATCCTTAATAAGGGAATTGATTTCAGAGATTGATTTTTTTTCACTCGCTGCTTTAATCTTCCCTCATTTAAATTGTTTCATATTTTAAATAAAAATGTTGAAAACAATATTTTCAATTTATATTTGGAATAAACGATAAAAAACATTTTAATTTAATTACCTAAATAATTGTAATATAATTTTCAAATAACTTTCTACAATTTGAGTATATTATAAGTACAAAATAAAAAAAAGACTTTAAATATTTTAAAATTAAATAGAATATTATAAAAGTGTTCGTATTTTTAATATCAGGACTGGGGGACTGGTTCATTTTATGATAATGTTCAAAGTGTGAATTGAAAAACGGATTATTTTAGCGTACTGCATCTTTGATAATGAATACAACCATGCATCTTTTAAATGACTGATTTAACCATATAGCCTTTAAAAATGGTAAATGTTTATTTTATGTTTGTCACTGTATGTTTATAAAATAAGTCAATTATGTGAAAGGGGAATCTTTATTAAATGTATATTTCTTGTAAGAAGTCTGCTTTTAATTATTTAGTTCGAGATTCCTTGAAGCTAACAAATGGCAAATGAGGAACTACAGAAATTACAAATTTATTGATTCACCAGCTCCCATTCAAGATTTGAACAAATTCTCTAACATATGTGAATATAATTTCAATGTTTCGAATTTTGTAGCCCAGGGCACTATCTGAAATTCTACGGCGTCTTATTGAAAATCAAAAGAATCAAAGGGTTTTTTTGTTGTTGCAAATTTGAAGATTTAGCCGTTATGCAAAAATTATGGGTACTAAATTATCTAATATCCTGATGTGAAATTCATAAGATACTACTGTTAAGGGATGCGAGAATATCTTCGTATTACAAAACTGCGTTTCTCCACATTTCGATTTAGAAGATCTTGCGCAATGTTTAAGACCTGTCAACAAACTTCCAATAACGCAATAAGTGGAAGGAATGAACTTTTATTTCATGTGATGAATTTCTCACTCGCTTTAACGTTTCACTATTCAAGGTATTTTAAACACTAGGACATTACCTTTAAAGTTAGTATTAATATTGGACAGTAACGATTAAATTAATGATTAAAATGAAGCAAAAAATGCAGCAGAAGATTTTTTCATAGTAAGATGCAGCATATAAAGATGCATTGCTCCTAATGCAAAGTATGATACATAGGACATCAATCCACGTTTTATCACTATTTTGTGAAAAAGATGATCAGCTAGGAAAATTTTTATCACTTCAAATACAGGAGAAGGATAAATTAGTGTTATCTCCCACATCTTATATATTTTAATGATGTTTCTAGCAGTTGATCTTGGTTTTGAAATCCACAATTTCCTTCCAGGAATCGCAACAAAGATTTACGAAACCAGCATGATAATTTTTCTTTCGCAAGTATTCTATTAATCACTGAGAGCTCAATAATTCAGATGGACAATTGACGATAGAATTTTTGAATCTTCTTTAAGCTTATTAACTATCTAATTAATCTTTACTAAGCCAAACTATCTATGAAATGTCTACGACATCCAAAATGTGATGAGATAAGCAAAAAGAAAAAAGATAAGCTAAAAGAAAGAACATCTGAGGGATTCATTCTACTCAGCTTCATGTTCTCAGTTATCTCAAATACCTGAAGGATTAATCCTTTTTTTTAACTGGATTTGAAATAAAAATTAATAATTCCATGTGATTCTTGATCCAGCAAAAGGTTTATGTATTCTATCAAATAATTATTTAAATTAAGTATATCTATTGATTTTCAAATCGAATTTACTACCTGACACTCATGAGAAATAGGACCATGTTTCTAAAATCAATTTTTGAATCCATTGTTGGCAAAAGTGAAGATTAGTGAGACTTTTTCTGCTTCAAGGATACCAATTCGGAAATAAAGATGGCGGACAAAATAAACACATCTGTGAAACAATTATGGTTACCACTTTATGCATAAAAAATATGATTTTTACTGATAAGTAACATAATTATTTTAATCTGAGATTCATTTAAACTGTATCTGAGATTATCGTTTAATTTTATTTTTACCTTCGGGATTATTAACGCTACTTATCTAGACAATTTTGAAGAAGTTTTTCAAACCTGCGCCGGTCTGTTGTGTATCAAAGAGCAAAATTTAGAGCACTAGATGCCTGTCGACATCTGTAGAAGGCATCGAAATGAATTTTTTAACTTAGAAAAACATCCTACGACTTCGTTAGGGGCGGGAGCAGGAACCTAGTAGCTTCGCCAGCTCAGTTAACACAAGAACTGCGAGGATAATAGGAACAATACAGACAAACAAACATTCTTTCCTAACTTCATCAACTCATAAGTATTATATATATATATATATATATATATAGTCATAACATAATAGCTGTTTATATAGAAAGTTGATTCTGGCTCCAGATTAGAAAGTATTTCTAAACTCTAATCCAGGTATGGAGATTAATTTACCTTGGGCTTAGCTCTCAGCAGATATGAATTTATTCTGGAAGGCGATCTGTCCTAATAAGAAGCAATCATCTTTCAAGTTCCGATTTTGAATTTGTCTGATTTTGCTTTCAACATTATTTAATAACCAAAATGTTTTTTAAACATTTGTCAATTTATTGGGAAACCCAAGAGGAGGAGATTAATCACATCACAGTTTCACCATCCACGTTCCTGGCAATCAGATAATAGGTAAAAAGGTTGCGTATTTATGATAATGGGTCCAAAATCAATTTTTAAAAATTGAATCCCGTTAATTTTTTTGAAATTTGTCTATAATAGGACAAAGGATATGCCAATCTAACTTCCATAATAGAACTAACATATCAGTGTTGTTCTCATATTTTAAAATATCTTCAATTTTGAAATAGCATACCCATTCCCACTAAATTAAAGTTTATTTTAGTAATAATTTCTTAAGCCTGAAGACGACTGGATCAATTTCCTGCACATCCAAAACCTTAAATGCAGTTCTTCCATCGACATATATTATAAAAGTAATATATGGCAAGTTTTTGATAGTGACAGTTGACAAAAATGGGACAGATTTTTCAAACAGTTGATGGCAATACCACCATACTAAAAAACACCTTAAGAAGAGGTTTTGAAGAGACTGACACTTAGTTGTAAAAAAGCTAAAAACAGACAAACAGAATACACATGAAATATATCTATAGATTAGGCTCTCTACGATCATTAATGGATTTACTACTGTCTTCAGCGAATTGCCCAAAAATATGGTTTACTTTTGTTGTAGTCGAAGCTAAGCACTAGTTATTAAGAAAGATAATAAGCATCGCTTTTAATATCAACCGCAGGACCCTTTGCTCCTCCCACTTATCAAAAACAGTCGAATATTTCTTTCAGCAATTTTTCTCATCTATATGTTCATATTATTATTTTCGATATTTTCACACTTCCTCATATGCCTTTTAAAGGTTAAATGTTTACAATCTAAATTACTCTAATTTTTACAGATAACGATACTTTTATAACCCATTGGAAAATCTTCCTGAAAATTACCATATCTTAATATTCTAACCGAGTTTTAAATTTTATAATGGATCTCTGATATCTATTCTTCCAACACAGAAGTACAGAGTCTTATGTTAAAAATCTTACATATACACTTTCTGCAGTAACAAGTAAGAAAATTTCCCCTATTTGGAAATAATTCATTTGCTTTGTCAATGAAATAAAACCTAGCATAGTTTCAACAATTAAAGCAAACTAAAAACAATAACAATTATAAAATTTTATATTATCCTCCAAAATTACATTAATTTCAAAATTTAAAAAAATCAAATCAATTTCTTGAGCAGAGTTATAGAACTCGAAATATCTCATTTCTTTGTCTCCATCAAAATTTGCATTTCATTAACACTTGGGACTTAAATTTTACAAGAAAAATTTTCATCTGTAATCTTAATCACCTCAGCATATAAGAAATGTTTTATTGGGTCTGCCTTCTTCCATGGACAAACAAACCATGGATATTGTGGGTTTTCTTGCCACTGGACTCAATCGCAAATTGTCAAGTTCCTGTAGAATCAGATAAGAATTACTAAAGACCGTATGTAACAAACAACGCAAAACTCCACTTCTGCATCATTATAATACAATTTTAAAATCATTTTTATATGTACAGATTTGTTATTAAAAGTCCAATTTAATAATACTAATTTCATCTGTCTCTTTCTCAATTCACCTCTGCTACATAATAAAGTAAGACGAGTTTTTCATTACAATTCTTGTATTTTAAAATATTTAATAAACAATAGCAAGCCTTGTGGTTTTTCTTAAACATTTGAATTAAATGAAACTTAAAATACTCTATCACTTAATGATATCAGTTCATTTAAACATTTGAAATCTAAATATTCCAAATAAGTAAGACTTAATATACTTTATCATTTAATGATATTCGCTTATCAGTATGACTAACAAAGCTCCAACAATTAAATAAATTTTTACTTACCAATCTTTTTTTTTTCGTATTGATCAGAGCAGCATTTGTTGCCAAATATGTCTCTTTCCACACCGGTATAATTTTTGACACTTTGAATCAACTAAGACAAAGCTAGTTGCACCATCTCCTTCGCTTCGATCATCTTTAAGAATAATGACCTCTATTTGTTAAAAGAGATAGTGCGATTTTTCATTTGCCGACGAATGTCTCCACATTTCTTCAAAGCGAGTAGTTCTGGGAGGCTTAATTTGAAGAAAGGCTAGATAAAATCTGGGAATTTCTTCATTGTTCGGGCTGAGGATAATCAAAAGTTAACGGTTTGCTTTTCAAAACATCGTAGAGTTAAATTAAATCCAATTTAATTTTATTACATGCATTTTGCATTCCAAATGATAGTAAATCGATATGAATTTTCAAGAATAGATTATCCTGCTGAAATCTTTTTTTAATTTGTTGTATACCTTTAGCATAGCTCTCTCATTTATTGGAGAAAAAACTATCTTTCCAATCTTAGAGCTCTGAGTTGCACAATGCAGGTCATCCTCATCTCGAATATCAGGATTGCAGTGAATTATTAAAATGGTGACCCAAAATGTTGAATGTTCTTCCTTTAACCACTTAATTCTGTCAATTCCATCTTGGATAGTTTAAACTCCTACATCACATTTATGTAAATCACAGTTTCATCATCTTAATCTATATGCAACTAACCACTGATCAGAAGTAATACCGAAATCTCCATAAGAATAGTATTTAGCTTCATGACTTTTTTCATAAACTGATTTTGAAAGAAACACAAATCCTTTAATGTGGTATTTCCAGTCAATAACATTTTTCTGTATCAGTGTGATGCATGGTATAACTTCTTAGCAGCGACATTCGCTATACTCTCAAATTGTCTGTAGCAATCTATAGTAGTCATCATGAAATATATGTTGTAAACAGAGTTTAGAAATAAACGATTTTATAGAACCATTTACTTAAAACGGCTTCATTGGGAAAGAAATACCATTAAATTCAAATAATCAAGCAAGTTTCCCAAAAACAACATTTTAATGCAAGCACTTAACAGACAGACAAAAACGAGTCACGAAGCTAAGAATGTTTGAAATTAAAAGGTTCAGTTAAGCCTTTATTTTTTTCCAAGTTGTAGAAGGATAACCTCATTGGCATAGTGAAGGATAAAATTTTAAGTAAAACACAACACTTACATTTGCGAAAATCTTTTAAGATGTCGATAAAAACTTGATTTCACTTTCTCGTTTTCATCAAATCATTCGAAATCGAGATTTTAACGAATTCACCTTTCATGAAATTCAGAAAAACACAATTTTTGAATTATATCTGTCAATATATTTGTGAACACGATAATTCAAAAAACTATTTGAGATTGAAGGAGGAAATTCTGTATATATTCATATGTATTAAAATTGATTTCTGTAAAATTTAAACAAATTTCTGTTAGTGGAGGTCTATATGTCTAATTATCCGAATGCAAGTAGATACAATGACTACAAAATTTAAAAGAAAATTAAATGTGGTACTGTTTTATCATTTACTGTGAAGATCTACTACATCAAATATGGATCCAAATCCGTCTGGGGATTATTTATTTGTTATTCTGTGCTTTCACAGACCTACTAAGGTGAATGAAGTTATGTTCACAGATTTAGTATTTAAACCAGAGATTATAATCAAATTTAGAAATAATTCTACCAAAAGGTTGATCGTCTATTTATCTATAGTTTTTAATACATATAAACCTGATTACAAAAACTGCACTTACATAATGAAATTTGATAAATGATTCATGACTACAGTTGCAATTCTATGTCAAATTTTGAATAAGAAAAAAAAGCCGAAAATATAACTTGTTTTGTTATATTTTGGGTACTTGTTTTTCAAACTGAAGGTCAGGAATTAATTGCTAAATGTAAGAGTCAAAAATCACGTTATATTCAAAATATTCAATCAATCACGTTATATTCAATCTCGCAAAAAAAACCTGGATTTTCTCCAAAGGTAGATCTTTCTAGACTGTTAATCGCCATTTGCATGTAGCTAATAGGCAAAAATTATACAACAAAATAAGCTTTATTATACAACAAAAAAAAAACTTTTATCATATCTGAAAATTAATATCTGAGCCCAAATCCACAGCTTTCTTGTGGGTAAAGCGGTATTATGCCTTTATTAGAAAATATTCGAGGAGCTTTTAATGTGATTATAAATAAATATTTCTTCACTTAGTCCGGAAAAATCAAAGGCAAATTAAGAATCTCATTGAAATCAAAATCTTGTATAAAAATCTATTCTGGTTTATTTTATGCCCTTCATAATTAGTTGAAGACACACGTACAATTCTCTAAAATGATTTATGGCAGAAGTATCTGCAGAATAGGAAATTTCTTCGAATGTTTGCCTCCTTACTTTAGAATAATGATTTAGAGCCCAGGCAACATATTAGCATCCAATTACACCCTGTATAAGTATAATTTTTGTCTAATTAGTGTTTTTAGTAGTTCAAGGCATAGTGTCGACATCTAAGACGATATGTGGATTATGCTCTAAAGCGAAGTAATTTCCTTTGGAACGACCCATGAAATTTATCACGATGGGTTTAATTACTCATTTGATGTATCAAATAAGTTTAAAATACAGAAGAATTTCTAAAATTTTATGCTTCTTTCCAGAATGTAAGACCCAAAACCTATAACCTATATGTATATAATGGACTGTTCATCAAAAATTCTACATTTCAATATAATTATAACTTACAAGAGATCGATGGATTCAACTGTTACATTAAATTCTACTGTCAACTAATATTTACTTCTAGAAAATGAACTAAGGTAATGTTTTTCTGAATGGAATAGCTCTCAGTGGCTCTTATATATTAACCTGGATTTATATATTTTTAAAAGATAATAAAATTCTAAACCTTCAACATGTTCGGACTTATTTCTTCATTTTTTTACTCAATATTACTCGAACAGTTATATTGAAATGTTTTGCTACGAGATTACAAAAATAAATGAAGTATTCGAATCTTTATTCGAAGTGTAACTATCCTTGCTTGCTCTATAACTGCCTTATGAAAGATATGTATGTGAATTTTAATATCAGTTAAGATAATTATGCAATTAATACAACAAATTAATAAGCAATTAGTTTGTAATTAATCCTATAAATTCCTGAAAATCAGTCCTTAAAAGCAATGGGTAATAAACATGTCGTAGAAAATTTGAGAAATTTAACAAACTAGTTAGACTGCCGATTTTTTACACACTGTAAAATATTGCATTAATTGCTTTTGAAATAATTTTTTATTGAATACGATACATAAGATAGATATGATTTAGTTATTACAAACATTTAATTTGTCATAAACATTAACTGTTCATTTTAAGAGTTAAATCCATTGTATCCATTGCAATGCAAGAAAATCAAATTAAATTTATCAATTAAATTGTAAGATCGTGAAAAAATATTTGAAAAAGAATTTTGATAATCAAATTGTATTGATTCATTATATTTACTTATTAAATTTAATTTTAAAAACAATACAATAACTTAAAAAACTCTGTTTAAAAAAAACTAACTTATTTTCAGAAAATTACATAATGTCTTTATATTTCTTGAAGTGTTACAGAGATGCAGATAATCTTCAGAAACAGAATTTGTATCAGTATGTAATTACACAACCGATTGTGTTTCTTTTAAATTAGAGATAAAATTAAGATACATGTATCTCTAAAAATATGTATGTAATTTTAATTCACAGTATCTCCTAAATTTTTAATCAATGATTATATTTGCGAAACTGCCAAACACATTATTGAATTCCGAAATATCTGTTAGCAACATCAACAAGAATTTCTCATGGAAATCATATGATACATAATATTCATCAAATCTGCACCCTTTTCTTAACAGTGGGGCTTTTCGACATTGCTCTCAAAAGGAAATACATCGGCAGTGAAATTTTTTCCATTTCCAAATTACAAGAAATATTGAGCAGATATAGCAACTTTTTGTCAACAATATATATTTACTTTATCCTGATTTCCTCTAAGGTATATTTATTTCCTTAAATTAATAAGTAATTAATAAATTTTAGAGTATTTAAAAGAAAATCTGGTAATTACAATATTTTTTTTTATTTGATGACTTCCATCTGATATTCGAAATTTGAAGAAAAGCATCTCGCTAAAAGCATGTTATTACGTGTAAATCAATTAAATTTTCAAACGTAGATACTTTTCTTTAGTTCTACTTGAAAGCATTTTACATAAATATCGCCTGGTCGGTGAACGATTATAAGTTATTACTTTATATTAATAGTCAAATTAATTTTAACTAATTTTTTAAAACTCTTCCCAATATGAAATTTACTAAGGATTACTTATTAATAGTTTTAAACATAAATACAAAGGTGAATTTTATAGGAAAATTTGTGAGAAAAATTGTATCTTCGATCTATAATTACTTAGGGTCGCAGTTTGAAATCGAATTTGCCTAATTTAAACTAGATGCACCGTTAGTAGTCATTATTTCCTTAATTATAATCTATATGTGAAACGAATCCTTCTGCAATAATTATATTAAAAGAGCTTTATATTCTCGTTCAGAAATGATCTGAAAAAGATTGTTTGAGTTGCAGCAACAGACGAGTGGTTTCTTCAAATATTTAAATGCTTCTAGGTCTTTGTAGTACTCAATTAATTCGATATTTGTCGAAATGCAGCCTCTAAGTAGATATCATTCTAATTAAAACCAACATAACTTTATCGACAATGCCAATTCAGCCTTTACTAATGTCGTTATAATTATTCCATTCTTTCACAGTTTTAGAAAGTAAGTTTAATTGTTAGCAAATAAGTTCTAATTATTCCTCAATGTTGATTAGATTTAATAGTAAACTTCAAGCTCATTTAAAACCGTCTCTAAAAAGCATCATACGTCTTTTCTTTTTTTTTAAATGAGAAAAAGGGGAAGAAAAATAATAAATATTACAATACAGAAGAGAGTAGAAAATTAATAAAATACTCTCCTTTATTTGCGAAGAAGAGCTGATGATATTACTGAAAGATTGCCTAGTTAATCAATGTTATTGTTTTTTTCTTCTGATTAAATGTAAGTAATTGTATTTGTATGATTACATTTCAGAACAAGGATAGGTATATTTCGATGAAGTTTGCAGACAAGAAATTTTAGTAAAACTTGACTTTGGAATCATTTTAATTGTATATATAATGTTTCAAAAACTCGTGTTTTCGTTTTTTATTTCTTTTTTATAAATCTCTTCTTTTAAAGAAGTATATGACTTTTAAGACTTATCTAGACTACAAATTCAGAACAAGTAGAGATACTTCAGATGTCTGTAGACAGACTACAAATTCAGCAATTTCCTACTTCAGTTATTTGCTTAAATTTCATTTTCTTTACTATATGAATATTTATTTCTTTAACTACAGCTTATTTATTAAGAGAAACCATTGGATGTTATTAAGTTAAGGGTATTGTGCGGGGTTCTTGGTCTTTCTTGCTCTAAGAATATTCGGCATTTTCCAAATCAATCTCTCTGAACAGATATTATTCAAACTAAACACGTTAATGACAAACGTCAAAATTGTGTTATTGTCATTAATTATATTCCATTCTCTTCTAGTCCTTGAGTTATTAATCACGAATAAAGAAGGAAGATTTAATTGAGATCCTAATTGAGTTGAGGAATACATCTTGATGACCCATTCTAGCAGATTTGATTTAATAAAACGCAATGATTGTATTTCATTTCTAAGAGATTCTACATTTGGTTCATCCAGAAAACTGTCCTGTTTGAAGCAAATTAAAAGAAGCGAGCAAAAAAAAAAAACACTTTCCGTATAATTATTTTCCGAGATCATTTGTAATAAAAACTATACTATTATATCCATTTTTGTTGTACTAATATGAATTATGAATGTTCATATAAACGTGGACAGTAGAAATCGTGTATGTCCATATACGCCAGCCTCCTAGCATATGGTAGTCCGTCTTCCTCGTGATCTGGGCGTCCCGGATTCGATACATGGTTCGAGCATGGTTTTTTTTTTCTTCTATGCTCTATATGTGAAGTGTGTTAATGTGCCTTTCTGTAAAAGGGGGTCGTTCAAGGGAAAGTGACGCATGAAGTAACTGCTGTACTCTTGAATATAGTTGGCACTACTGAAAAACCAAGAGATGCATACTAGGCTTTAAATGCTAATAGATCTGTCAGTGGGCTTGTAAAGCTTCTTAAGTAATAACAACAACATATTTTAATAAACGTGAATGAGAGTATAGATTGTGTACGTTCATAGAAACGTTAATATGAGTATGAATTGTAAATGCTTATGTATAGACTTAGCTATCTTTCAAAATATTGCATCCGCGTTTGAATTTTGGCAATTAGAAATACCAGGAAAAACTATTAATTGTTATTAGGCTATTAATATTATTTGTTTTTAAAATATTTTTTCGATAAATTATACATTCCCAAGCCTTGAAGCAAGTGAAAAATACTACTTCATTATAAATGTCTATAATATATTCATGTAACACAGAATGAAAGATAGAGTGTAGTTAGAGATAATATCCAATGAAGTGGTAATCAAAAATTTGTATTTTTTTTTTACCTCAAAAAATCGTATTGATGGTAATTCAGCTTATATTTCATATAAAATTATAAAATTCATATAAAGTATATATGAGTATTTGATATAAAATGGTAATCGGGGTGATATTTCAGACATCTATTATTCAATATCTTTCCTAATGAAGAAGGTGAGGAATGTAAAACTGAACTCAAGCATTACTGAATGTAAAATTATGATCCGAGTATAAGTTAAAGTGACGAGCTCATTAATTGGCAAAAAGAACAACTATTGTTACTTAAATAATTTGTACTGACTTTGAAAACTATTTTCAAGAATGATTCTTGAGATACTTCGAGGGTGAATGCTATTCATTTATTTAGTAATAATAGGAATAAAAAAAAATCAAATGAATTTAATAACATTGTAGTAAATATACTGAACTAATTTATGACAGTAAATGATACTTTTTAAAAAACTAAACATGAATTAACAATATAAAAATAAATATTAAATATTAACGATCTTGAAGTTATCGAGGATTAGAAAAGGATGGATTTTAAGAACACGTCATACTGAGGAATACTAAATTATAAAATTTCTGCTATGTAGATTTCTTATGGTTAGATTCAAAAGCTGTTTAGATATACACAATTATTCAATCTGAAGTGTGAGGATATGCAACTATGTTAAATGAATCTCTTACACTAATTATTAATTTCTTATGCCGAAGAGATTCTTTGTTGAATTTTTCAATTCAATGCAATAACAGATTCACTCATTGAAAACTGCAGTGTATAAAAACGACTTTTCCGAAGTATTACCATTTTCATCACATATAAAATAGAGTACCATTTTTCAAAATGCAAAAAATAAACTTTTAAACTTTTCTATAGGAGTTGACTTATTTTAGCCATTCACTATCAATCATCTTACATTCGTACATTAATATAAAATAAAATAGTAAAATCATATTCATTTTAGTGTAAATCAGTATTGTCACTTTTATATGTAATTATATTTTTGTAATTTGCACGTCCCTGCTAAATTAATTGGAATATGTGCATGTGTGTGGAGAGATAGAGAGAGATGATGATGATGCATTCCAACTATTCCTATAATATAAGGAAAGCGATTAACACTGAGAGCGTCGAACAGATGACTAATTAGTTTTAAAAATAGATCTCAATCATTAAAAGTTAACTTGCATCCTTCTGACTGAGGACTATCGCACTGAATAGGGTCATATGGGATGAGAGTGGAGAAAAATTTCTGTTATGTAAAAGGCGGCAAGGCTTGAGAAGGCAAAGAATAAATAACAAACAAAAGAAGTGAAAATAAAAACATAAAAGTAAAATTAAAGATAAACCGGAATGGAGAAGAATGGTATCTAAATATATAAATAAAATGAGAGAAAATATAAATCGCAGATAGTTTTATCCTTTGATGAGCAATTAATTAGCTGAGAGCTTTATTTCTTTTTTAATCTTTCTTATTTCACTTTTTACTTCGTGCTTCATAATTGATTTATAACTTATATGTTTGTATCCTTATGTTTTTTTTTTTGCATTAAATGATGCATTTTTTTCCCACAATGTAAAATAGGCATTATATAATAATAGGCTTTAGGCATCATGTTCTACTGAAATTGATAAGAAAGGTTTACTCTATACTGATAGAAAGATGTGCTTTTTGTGAAAAATAAATTCAAAGTATTATGCAAAGAAGAATCTGAAATCTTTTTAATAACAACTCATGAATTCCTATAATTCAGAAGGATTTCATTAAAAAAATAATGATGTCTTAAAAATGATCATCTTTTTCATTTGATCTTTAACGAAAAGATTATAAATCTTTGTACTTGCATAACGGAATATCATCTGAAAATTAATGTTTTGTTATATAATCCAGCAATCCAATAATTGAAGGTGAGAATCTTGTTCCTATGTTAAAAATAATATTTAAATATATTAAATAGAGATATTTTAATGTGAACGCAACAAAAATCATTAAAACATGATTAATATAATTTTGTTTTTCATTTATTTCAAAATAATCAAACTTATAGAATAAAAATGATAATGAATGAATGCCTGAAAAATATTAGTATTTTAAAAAAGCATAGAAAAATAAGATATTTTTTTAAAAACTGAATTAAAAAAACTTCCTTTTATTAATCGTGATTATCATGCAAAAATCTTAAGTTTGGAAAATTCTTTTGATTAAAAAATATGTACATATAATATATGAAACTATATTATGTTATTTATGTTCAATACTAATTATATTGAAAAACGTGCTTTTCACTATTAAACTATTGCTGAGTTTGTATTTTGGAATTTAAAAAAGTTGTTGGGAAAAGAAAATCTCATAATTTTATTTATTTTACCTAGGGTTTGAACGATGTAAATTGAGATTTGAAATACATAATTTCCAGACGGATGATTTTTTTTCCCATTTGAAAATCTCTAAGCTTTTCTTTGGGTTTCTTAAAGATGTTGAAATTAAAACCATATCCAAACTGGCCGAAGAACTTCACTATTAAAATGTGAATAAGTCGCGGAATTTCATAGAGCTATATTTTCGGATTCAAATATCTTTACAATAAATCTCACGTTCTCGAATTCTTTCTCCGAACAACATCGCTCTGCACTGTTTGAACATACTAAAACATATTCCGGTATCACAGCGAGACTCCAAAATTGAATACAACTAGAGATGTAACACGAGCGCAAATCATAAATATTTCAGCGGCAGCTTAGAATTCGAAATTGGCCTCAACTCCAAAGAGAGCAATCGAAAATTTAACTGCAGGCTTGGCGATGAATTATTCATCGGAGAAATCTTTCAGGAATCTGTTTCATATTATTCATTCAAGGGATAAAAGACTTTTAACAGAAATTTCAAAACAACTACGGGGGAGCTTTTGGTATGAAGCTGGAGTCGGAAGATGCATTCGGCGAAGAGAGAATTCGTTGTGTATTTTTGAAATTAAATTTGTGTGTTCTTTTCTCGATTTGCGATAATGGAAAGCTATTTATAGAGCAAAACTCTTTTTTACAACACTGTTTCTTCAGAAGATTGCTTGACCGGAAAGAAGAATGCCTTATGTTTGCTTAAAAAGAGAGTGGATTATATTGTAATTAGAGGACTTGTAATACTAACTGTAAATAAGTGTACTAATCTATCCTTCAATATTACAACGAACTCAATAAACGCAAGAAGTCAGCTAAATAATTTACTTAACAGAAAATTAAAACTGGAAAATGTTAAACATGAACATTTCTTTTTGACTAAGAGAATGAAAGCCATAACAAAATTAACAACTATCTTTGTGTAATAAGGAGCGGCTTTACAAGCATGCGCAAGGGATAATGGAAAATGGCTATAACAATAATTATGTCGATTACTGAAGATTCTTGAATAAAAGATTTGATTATCTCAGAAAGAATACTTGGTAAAAGTGTAGGATATGTATCTCTAAATAGCGGGCAAAAAAAGATTCTGCAATTTTTTCTAAAAATGATTCCTTAAAAAACGTTTTTGTATCACAATTATTTAATTATGATCTGCAAATTTAATTTATCAGTTTCTTAAATTCATATTAAGAAAGCAATTAATCAAATTTGTATCTGGATATAAGTTTGTATTTTCTATATAAGCCAATACTCTATTTCTTTCTCTCTCTCTTTAGTAGTTTCTTGAAATTTTTAAATTGAAATAATTAAAGAATCAAATTGAAATGGAATAAAAAAATGCTACTATCTTTTAGAATATTTTTTCTCCGTTTGCAGCCGATACATTTTATTGCAATTTATTACTGAAAAAAACGAATGGATTTTGCAATAAATATAAGAATCAATGCAATATATTTTTTAACTTTACCTTTGATTAAGGAAGGACTTGTCTTTATTTTCTTGGGACTTTTCAGGGCATTATATCTTATAGTAATGCATAGGTTTGAAAAGAGAACATAAACCTGCATACCTTTCACTATTAAGGAAGCTTTAATTCTATACTGTGGTATTGCAAAAAAGCCTAATAAATATGCTGAAAACCCATGTAAATATATGGGTGTTTCAAACTAAATTATCTATGTTTGAGTTGGCTTTGCGAGAGAACTAATTAACGTAATACTTTTATATTTTTAATATGTTTCAAGCAATGGGAAATTGATTGGTGCTATAAATATGGTTCAAAAATTATTATAAGTAAAATAATTCCCTGTTATTGGTTTAAGGTCATGGTTATGAAATATGATGCAAATAATAAAGGGAAAATATAATTACAACAAAATGGAGACTTTTGTTACTACAGAAATTTCAATGATAGCAAAAATGGAATACTACAAAAATGGCAAATGAAACTTTCACAAATGGTTCTCAATGTACCCACTTTCCTTTGAGGCTAATATGTTACACAATTGTTATAACATAATCCACAGACACAGACTAGATATTGGCTGCATGCAAGAAAAGCTGGTTCTTCAGATCCACCAGAGATTTTACCGCGATAACCTTTACCCTTAAAGTAACCCTCAAGCCAAACTCACAAAGGGTTTGTTCAGGTGAACGTGGAGGCCATTTTTGTGACAAATGATTGGTTGATAATGCTATCCTCTATAAAATAACGTCGATGTAATTGTTGAATCACACGTACTAGGTGAGGAGGAGGATACTGGTTGGAACATTGTTGTAGTGAGACATCCACGCCGTTGGAGTTATGGAATGACAAAAATTTTCAACATATCCCAAGGGGGTTATAAAGACAGTTGTTTGTCCATGTGAGGGGATTTACTCAAAGAAAAATGACTCTATCATAAAAGTCGCAGTGAAGATAATACAAACAGTAACATGTGATAAATGCGAGGGGATTTGTTTAACCTGGTAAGGATTCACAGTGCATTAGATACGGCAATTTTGAGCGTTCACACTCCCGCACATGTAAAAATGAGCCTCATCATTCCATAGGATGCTCCATTTCCAATTCAGTTCAATCTCCGTCAGTGACAAGAAAATTAAGGTGAAATTTTCAAGTACATTATTATCGGTTGATTTTAAACCTTGCAAACGGTGCTTTAAACCGATAGCAGCGCCACATTTAACTTCGTGGCATTTTTCGAACTACTTATTTTTATAACACCAATCAATTTCCCCTGGCTATCCTCCAAATATGAAGGCGTTAAGTCAATTGATTTCCTCTCTATGCAACTACCAAACGGGGATACTTTAATTTGAATAATTTATATATGAAGTAGATACCTTTATTATAATTTTTAGTGCAAACTTGGAGGCGTCGATAGCCTCAATAATAATAATAGAATGTTTATCTTTATATATTTTGATATTTTCATATGCCGTATTCAAAATTCAGTAAAAGGAACAATCAGATTATCATTGTAAATTTTAACTGAAATGTAGATCTCCACCAAATGCAAACAATTCACTGCCCTTCTCATATGTCCTACTATATATCCTGCAAAAAAACCGATTTCACATTTTTGAATTCAGTATATAAATTCTGAAAGCATAAATTCTATTTAAGTAAAATTAAGTGAAAATAATTACTATGCATGAAAAAGAGATTTGACTTGAAGTATTCCAGAAAATTTCCAAAAATACAAAACTTACATTCTTTATTAATGTAAACTTACATTATTCCAAATATATAAACTTACATTACATGAAATTTTTTTCAACCTTGAAATGTATTTGAAATTAGAAATATGTAATGTAAAAAAGCATTTACTCAAATTAATTTTTAGGTTTTATGTCCGAAAACTATAAAGAATACAAAACAAATTTCATTTCCCTCCTTTTCTTTTCTTTTTAACCTTCAAATCAATAGCGTTATAAAGTGTTCGATTTTGCAGCTAACAGAGAAATTGGAATTTCCCTCTTGAAATCATATAAAAAATATAGCAACCATTAATTTTTCAAAAAATCTAGACTTAACGCTTTAGTCTTCAATCATTTAGTTTCATTTTATTAACAGGCTACCTGTACGAGTCGAACTAAAATTCGTTCATCTGAAATCTTTGCTAAATGTTGAATGTGTCGTAGTTTCACATTTAGAAGTGTTGTTGTTACTTATGGCCCTTTATAAGCCCTCTGACAGAAAACTGTCAGCGATATAAGCCTAAATTAGCGTCTCTTGTTTTTTCAATAGTGCCAATTAGAACCAAGAGCGTCAATTAGAACCAACTTAGCTACTTCATACTTCACATTCGCCTTTTTACAGGGGGGCACATTCACAGAAAAAACACAGAATAACTACCAAGCCAGAAATGGGACCTGAATCCGGGATGTCCATATCAGGGGAAGACAAGCTACTCCTATGTCAGGATGCTGCATCATTTAGATGTACTAACTTATACCAGATTAACTCTTAAATATCTCTTAAGCATTTAACTACCATCTATTTACAAAGGGAATCTCTTAATTATAATTATGTTAAGTGGGTTGTGTTTGCTTCCTTTATAAGTATCCAAAAGAGGTACGTTTCAGTCACTGGATCCAATGCCCCCCCCCCCACAAAAAAAGTGTTCCTTAGTCTATGCAGCTCGAAATCAGTTCGATATTTGTCTAAATGCATTCACTGAAAGGATGTTACTCTAATTAAAATCAAATAGATCTTTCAAGATAGTGACAATACAACTCTGTTAGCGATGTTATTAGCATTCCATTCTTTCCTAGATTTAGGGAAGAAGATTCAATTGGGTTAACGAATACATCTTGATTATTCATCCTAGCTGATTAGATTTAATCTTTGGTGTCGACCAGCACTCGTTCTGAAACGTTTCTTGAAGGCAAGAAAATTCTTCAGGCTTAAGAAATAGAAAGAAAAATAATATGCTTCCAGCTATTTTCTGAGAAAAAAGATCTGGTATTATTACTAGCTGATTGCTCAGTGGATCAATATTATTTCTTTTTCCTGATTAAGTTTCTGCCAGTAATTATATTTGTATGATTACTTTTAAGAACAACGATAATTATATATTGTTGGATATTGGTTACAGTTAATCCTTAATCAGAGAATTATTTTTTGAAATCTTCTATAAATAAAGTGTCGTTTTATGCCTTTGAACATTTGTTTTAAATAGAGTAGAGTATTTATATTTCTGTTTTAAATAAAAGATGCAAACTGTTTTTAATCCCTATTCCTAAGTAATTTTTCAATGCTTGGTAATTATTACAATTAAAAAACACCGATAAGTGGTTAAAATATTTAAAAGTGAAATGAATATTATAATAACAGTTAGCAAAAAACCTTTTAATAGTTTTGTAATACATAACCTTAATCATCTTCTTTGTAATAATGCAAAAGCAATAATGTGCAAATTTTTTATGTATATTAAACATGCTATTATTCCTAATATTTTTGTCTGGATTTAAACATTTCCTTGCATATGAAATAAAATATTGTAATCGTTAAAAAATTCGACGTGGCGGATTTTTATGAGACTTTCAGTTTCACACTTCACTAAGTATTATTTTTTGGAGGGAGGGGGGGATTATGTTTTATTATTGTTCTGTCTGTCTGTGAACACGATAAATTTAAACTCTGCAAATTAGAGAAAAAGAATTTTGTAGAGGAATTTTTACACTAAATTAGTAGATGCTTGCAAAATTTTGAATGAAATCCGTTTAAAGGAAGGTTACTGAAGTGTAATAGAGTATACAATTTTCAAAAAGCACACATTAAATCTGGTATATAGTTTTAGAATCTAAAGTTTATATTCGAATAAATTTTTGAACGAAGTCTGTCAAAAAATTGACTATCTATCGATTTTCACTTTTTACACAAACATCAATCTACATAACATAATTCCATCCTTTGCTCCAATTCCTATAATATGAAGATATCTACCAGTTGGACGAGCATAAAATTGAAGGGAAAAAAGAAAAGGAAAGGAAAAAAAGAAAGGAACGTACAGAATAATAATAGTCGATGTGGTTCCTTCATATAGAATAATAATAGTCCTGTATTGTTTTCCTTCGTGATAACTGCACTTTTAATTGATTAATTTAATTGAATTCATCAATTGGCATTTTGGTCTGCTATTGTGGAATCTTGAAGAGGTCTTGAGATTTATGTATATAATTAACTTTGGAGTAGATCTTGCCACATGAAAAGGAAAGTGATTCTACTCTCCAGTACCATTCTTAATTTAGACTATTCTAGCTTTCTCATGTTCCATGAGAGAGTCAGAGAGCATTCGGCAGCATAGTGAATCGGGAATCCTACCTCCCCTACACCGATCTACACATGTATGTAAATGCAATACTCGGAGAGCTTAATAATTTAGTATGTAAATGAATTTTTCTCTGTAATTTTTAATTAAAATAATGTTTTGTGTCAAATCTTGATTCAACTCAGTTGGCAAAAATGCATATTCAGCTCTTTTGATTCCCTCAAAAATATATGGGACTCTAAAAATAAAATTAAAAAACCTGAGTGTTCACAACTTTGTCCACACCCTGTACTTCTCTGTTTCAAGTGAAAAATGGATAATGTTTTTGTTACTGGATATGAAAGCTATTTAGGAGAAACAACATACCAGTTAAACGTTACCATAAGTGGAATAAGGCAATTTATTATAAAGTGAGTCCATGTGGATATATAATTCGTAATAAATACTGGATAAAATTTGCTCTGTAAATTTAGATTAAAATAATAGTTGTGTGTCAAATCTTGATTCCATTTGGTTGGCAAAAATGGATATTCAGCTCTTTTTATTCACTTAAAAATACATGCGACTATAAAAATAAAATTAAAAAACTTGAGCGTTTCGTGGCATTCTCAGGTTTGTTCAAGCTCTGTAATTTTCTATTTCGAGTAAATAACGGATAGTATTTTTATTACTTGATACGAAAGCTATTTCGGGAGAAAAATCTACTAGTTAAACTTTGCCGTAAGTAGAATAAGGCAACTTATTATAAAGAAAGTCCATGTATATATATTATTCCTAATAAATATTGGATTTTACTTTCCATATCTTAATATGTAATTCTCTAAGTATTCCTCAATACACTTATATCATTTAGGTACTGTATGGTATGGATGATTAGATTCTGTCCATGATCAATACACTTAAAAGATAGGAAGTAATCTCACAATTACACCTTTGCATTGGTGAATTGGATTGTGGTAGTAAATGTTTACTCGAGCTCTAAAGTTTACAATGAGCATGTGCCAACATCGAGATCAGGAAATGATTATAGGACTTCACTTTATCAGACATTCACAACACATTATCAGATTTAGTACAACTTATGGCTTAAAATGTATCGCTTCTGAAAAAAAATCATATTTTGTGTTGTTTAAATATCATTTATAAAAATTATTACTGTTAATTGTTTCACTCAGAATAATGTTATATTCTCTAAATTTTTCTATCTAGTTAATTTTTGAGATATCCTATATTCCAAATCACGAGAATTCTATATTCTGTTGTATATTTACAATCACGATATCGTTATTAAATAAGTTAAGAAAATTCTGGAAATCCAATTTGAAAATATGTTAAATATAATGAACTGGATATTCTTTTAAGAAACTGTATCTAACGCTGTATTCTTTAAAGAGCTTTTACTAGAATTCCATAAAATGGAGAAAAGTCAAAAATCCTTTTTTAACCTTTAGAAACGTTCTCGTAAAACTTTCTAGGGAATCGATGCAATTTTTTTCCTCCTTTCTAGCTTATTTAAGTAACGTGTGATGAAATTTCTGGAAGTCTCTCACTCCTTCTGGATATATTTCTTCGAATTGTTCAAAATTCTTATTGATAAGTTTGGCGCTGGGATAGAAAAAAATGATACTCCCTTCCTTATTTCGTAGTCGAAGAGCATAAACAGTGGAAAATTCTCGATGTTTTATTTTATAAAGAAAATCGGTTTCTGCCAGAGAAAGAAGCACACCGTGAATTTCATTTATAAAGTATCATTTGATTTATTCACAATTGCTGATTATTCTTTTGAAAAACAGTAGCTGACATTCACTATTTACAGACAAGTACCCATTGAATGTGCGAACGATATTTGTTTATCAACTAGACTAAGTGTAAAATTGTGAATCTAAAAACGATAAGATTCACATTTACTTTTCCTAAAAATATGAAGAAAAAAAAGGAATTTAATTTTTAATTAAAGTGCTAAAAATAATGTTCCCAATATTTTCCCAAATACTTAAAAAATATGGTACAATTTGGGCTTCCTGGTATAGTGATGAAAACGTTTGCCTCTCAAAAGTAAAGATTCGTACATGTTTGAAATTTTGGAAACAAGATTGTTTGACAAATTGCATTTGTCAATTACATTGAGAATTATATAGTGGTCGCATTTATGCAGACGAACAGACAGCTCATTCTTTGGCCAATTTGGATTAATTGGACATAGATCGAAAATTCTAACGGCAAAAATTGAGTGATTTCCTAAAGATTTGCTTTCCAAAGCTGTCATTTCAGCTCAAAATTTCATATAAATATGGATATCGGTATAAAACTCTGATCAAATTCCCAAAATTCATATGCGTCCAGATTGTTCTACTTTTTTATATTATCTTGTTATAGAAAGATAGTAGTATTCTTTATTTTTGTGTAAAGAAAACGTTAAAAAACTTATAAGCGGTAATTTTTCAATTATATTAAAAGAAGCTTAAAAATGCTGTAATAAATTAAATTTGTACATAATATTTCTTAAATATTATAGCGTATAATTAGAATTCACCACCATTCAACGCTGTTATTTCTGATGGCACTTGTCTTAGACAAGCCTGTTTGACTAAGTTAGCGAATTTAAGCCGAAGTTTGCACGCCTCTCGTTTTTCAGCAACGCCATCTAGGACCAAGTGTATGATTTAGTTATTTACTCATCTTATTCGCTTGACAACCCGTTTATACAGGGGGGACACGTTCACACGTCTCACGAATAGAGCACAGACGAAGAACAACCATGCCTGAATCACGAGTCGAAACGTTAAGCCCAGATCACAGGGAAGACGTGCTACCCTATGTCAGGACGCCGGCATCATTCGTCTATTTCATCAAAATAAAAAAGTTCTAACTTATTTAAATGATATGAATTAAAGAAATTAAAATTTTGTTAAAATGTCCAATAAACCAACCTGAAAGGGACTACTTCGATCTGGTTGGGAGGCACGCGGAAAAATTGGAATTACTGGATCGCCACGACAGCAAAACTGATGGGAACTGTTGTTAAGTCTGAATAGTTATCACTGGTAGCAGTATAACCCATCCCTTAGGAAGTACGTCCCATTATCGATGGGAGGAGCCAATCTCCTACATTTTTACGTCCCCCTCAGAGTAGCGAGATCCAATCAATATGCCAGAATTTCTCATCTTGAATTACAATGTTACCCCCCCGTCAGATAAAATTTCCAATACTACTATAAAATACCCATGCACCCCTAAATAAGATTATAGATACTCTAGATTTTGAGATAAATATATATTCAACTATTTCTGTGTCATATTTGTAAATAAAACAAAATGATCTTATAATATTAGGGTTTAAAAATTACTAAATTGCTAAAAATTGTTGATTTAAAAGAAGGTGGTTTATACATATGCTGAATAAATTAAAAATACTTAAATAAAAGAAATGTATTTGCTAAGAATGCTATAATAATAATACTCAGAGGAGTTTTTCTGCAGTATTTAAGATTAAAAAGAAGTAAATTATTAAATAATTCGAATAGTAAAAACAAGCTCCTCTCCAAATGTATTCCTTAAATTTATTTAACCTTGAATAATCAATTTTAGATATATTTTACTTTCTGTACAATATCTTTGATCATGTGAGACCATGATGTTGTTTTACTTGGATAACTGAATAAATGAAGCTCGAAATCACGTAGGCAATAAATAAAACATAAATGGCAATATTCATCAAGATCTTTTAATCACTTATACTTTTTACCTGCTTTTATATCGGTTTCTTTGAGAGCAGATGAGTTTTTAACAGGCAGACGTAGAGCTATGACATCATAGATGCTATTTTCATGGAATGTAATATTTTTTTCGGAGGAAATGAAACAATTTAATTTTGATAATATGTCCAAAAAAATTCACTCGCGTTTAAGAACAGTTTTGATAAAAGCATTTTCTCTTTTCCTCAGAGGAGAAATATCACTTCATTCATTCTTAAGTAGGAAACATTGAAGGATTTGTCTCCTGTTCTAAGATTAATACATTAGGAAATTGTTTTACGATCTTAGAAAATAGCAGTTTGTGTTTACAAAAATGTTGTTTTCATGAAACAATTCTACCATGTTTGAAAATTGTCATATATAGAGATGTGGGGGGGGGGAGTGACTAATAGATAAGCATCATTTTGTTTCAAACCGGTTTAAAAAGGTAATGACCTAGATTAATTAAGACAAATAATAACTTAAAAATAATAATGTTTTCACATGATAACTTGAAATTTGCGATCTTAGATTTCATTTTCTTTTTTATTTGTAGGGTAAAATCCAGATAAATTCTTTTCTTGAGGATGGTGAACTTTATAGGAGAATTTTTCCCCATGATCTGTATTTAGATATGCAGTTACTGATACCGAATAAATTACAAATACATTCAATAATAACAATGAATGCTTTCATCTTTTACTTGAAGATGCTAAATTTGTAAGAAGACTTTTTAGTAAGTAAGTAAAAATAGCAATTACTGATGTCGAATAAACATATTTCAGATATTTCCAATAATATTTTATGCATATTTAAATCCGTGATGAACTGTGGCTGTTGCTAATGGCATCATAGATATATCTGTTGACGAAGTCAGTGATTTTAAGCCGAGTGTTATCATCTCTTGCGTTAGTTGCGTCATCTAGGGTCAAGAGTGTGTCTTAGCTATTCAAACGTTATAAGCCTTTTCATGGAGCAGACTTCATCCATACATTTCATAGATTCCTCCAAAGATCGTAATTTAGACCGGAAATAAAAAATGATCTCCTCTGATATCCCCAGTGGCATTGTTTGGGCATGAATAACTCTGAGGCTATGACAGATCTTAAGCTCAGCAGCCACCATGCACAAAGAGAGTTTACAGTCTGCTAGGTTCGAACTCACAATCCAAAGAATACGAATCCATTGTGCTGCCAATCAGGCTTCATAAATTTCAAGGTAGAATGGTAACATTTCAAAAGCCATATATACTTTCTTTTATGATGTATAACAACTTCGTGTCAGAATTATTCTCCAACCTTCCAGTACATGGCATTAAAATGCGGCATTGTACTATATTCATAAAAGTAAAACAAAAGATTATTATTATTTTTGTATAAAATCCCCTCACCAAAATTTAATGTACAGTGTATTCATTGTTCGGATTAAGATTTGTCAACATAGACGATGCAAATTTCAGAGGACACTTTTCCTATATAGCTATCAAGTAAGAGTTAAAATTATTCGATATTTACAAAAATAATTCCATCTAAAAGAATGCTATTCCAATCAGATGAAATTAAATCGATTACAACACACATATTATTTTTAACTTTCACTCTTCCTTATTATCGTTATTATTATCCCGTTTCTCCCTAGTCTAGAAACTTCTAACAGGAGACTGCAAGAAGATTTTATTGAATTAGCAAACATATCTTTCTAACTCTCCAGAATTCTTTTATTTATAAGTATTGATTGATGCTTATTCGAAAGTATTTCTGCTTTTCTTGCATCCAGAAAAGATTTCTAAATAGGATAAAGAAAAGAAAAGTAAAATAATAATATGATTCAAAAAGTGCGTAGAAGTTTTGCTATTATTGATACCATAATATTTTTTATAACAATAATGTTTCGATTTTTTTTTCATTATTATTTATGAATAATTATATGTGCAGTATGTTATTAGTATGTTTATAGCATTAGTGAATAGAAGTAGTATGTATTGAAGTTATCACATATTGAAGCTATTGAAGCTATCCCATATCATAATAAATTGTTATTAATCAATTAATTTATTTTTCCCAATTTACAATATTTTTATTGTATCCCACCCAATTAGTAAATGAAACAATACATTGATGACATAATGTTAATATAACAGTTCTAAGATTTTGGAAGATCATTCTTTCCACTTAATATTTACCGAGTTCATACAATTTTGTGACATATTTCGAAGGATTGTATTCACACTTACAGTTTTTCACGAGGCATTAGTTAATTCGTGCATTAAAAAAACCATTACTAGAAAAAATTTATTCTCAGTACCGCAGTGATTCTCAACCTGTGGGGCGTGCCCCCCTAGGGGGGCGCCAGCACACTAATGGGGGGGGCGCGAGCATATCCAAGAGAAAATGTTATTTTAAAAAATGATTAAGTGACTGAAAGGAAAGAACACACACACACATACAAAACAAAATACATTTCGGCATATTTAATAATTAACTTATTAAATTAAAGCAATTTATTAAATTAAAAACAAATTTAATAATTATTAGTGACCTCCTTGGGTACTTTTTAAAATTCTTTGCTAGCATTGATAACTGATTTTCAATGGTTACGAAAACAACTTTTGCATGTTGTTCTTTAGCCTTGTAAGTTTTAATGCAATCATTCAAATTTGCAAACATTGTTAAAGTTTCCTTGCTTTAAATTTCTGCTCCACAATTCCAATTTCCTACAAAAAGCATTAACTTTATCACTCGTATCCAATATATGTGTATTTGCTCCTTGCAGTTGAAGACTCAAGTTATTTAATTTCTCGAATATGTCGACCCTGTAGCTCAATTTCATCACAAATAAACTCTCGCGAAAATTCTCAGCTTCCGGTCTGTTTTCCTCTTCTAGGAAAACGGCGATTTCTTCTCTTAATTCATATACACGTTGCAAAAATTTCCCTAGTGATAACCATCTTGCCTCGCAATGAAATAGTAAGGCTGAATGTACTGCACCCATGTCTTTACAAAGTGCGGAAAATATTCTTGATTTCAGGGGTCTCATTTTTATATAATTTACTAAGGTTACAATCGTAGTTAACACAATATTCAAGCCAGGACATTTCTTTGGAAGCCAAAGCTTCGCTGTGGATCATGCAATATGTTCAGACGCGCTGTGGCAACTTTTGTTTCACAAGTGCTTGAATACTTTGAAATCTTCCTGACATAGACCGAGAACCATCGATGCATATTCCGAAGCAATTTTTCCATTCTATGTTTGCCTCGTTCTTGAAATCATTTAAGATAGCAAATAATGCGAGTGCTGTTGCTTTGAGTTCTGTTGGTTTACAGAAAAGTAATTCTTATACTACTGACAAATCATCACAAAATCGGACATAGTAATAAATATGCCCATTTCATTGCCTATCTGTTGCCTCATCGAGCTGTATTGAAAACAATTTGTCACGTAACTTCGACAAAAGCTGACACTCTACATCTTCAGCTACATCAGTAATTCGACGAGCAACAGTATCATTTGAAAGAGGTATAGACTGCAATTGTTTTGCAATATTATCTCCAAACAATCTCAATAGCGGCTAGCAAAATAAGCTCTTCACCAATGGTGTGAGGCTTTTTACATCTGGCTATTTTTTATGAAACTTTGTAAGAGGCAATTAAAGCTTTTTAATTCACAGACGAAGTTTTTTTAAACAATGATTTTTACTTTTCATATGATTTTAATTTTAATTCGAAGAATTCTCTGGGTTTGTTTACATACTCGCTTTGAAGTGTTTCCAAATGTCGTTTAAGTTTATTAGGTTTCATGCTGTCTGCCAC
>JAPMOQ010030048.1:3765770-3807253 GCA_026543055.1 Argiope trifasciata
GTGTGTGTGTGTGTGTGTGTGTGTGTGTGTGTGTGTGTAAATGCTTTATATAAATTCGCATAAATATAAATTAGTGTAGAAAATTGTATTGAAAGTAAAAGGAATTAAAGTTCAAATTATTACATTTTTCTTTTTGCTGTTAATGTTTCCTCTAAAGGAAAAGTTTTAGTATAAAGCTGGAGGTTTCAATTTTAGGTTAATTGAATAAACACGATTCGGAATGTATTACTTAACAGCTCCCAAATCGCATATTTGGAAAAAGTGTTGGTTTATGAAGCCTTTTATGTTCTCTTAAAATATTCTTTACGAACTTAAGAGAAAGGAAGCCGCATGTAAAATTACCGTTGTCTGATTTATTTTACTTTCATAAAAAGTACAAAGTATAATTGTTTTTCTAATTTTACTTCATAATAAAACCTCATTATGGTAAAAATATACTTAATATTTTAACAACTTATTTCAAAAATTTTGATATTTATTGTAATTTAAACGAATTGTTAAAAAATAGAGACATAAATTTATTTTTAATTTAATTTCTGCATCTGAACTAATGCTAATATACTGTTTCTTTTTTTTTTCATTTATTTTATAATATATTCCAAAGCGAAAGCAAATATCAAAAGTTACTTGACGTAATTCAGATGAACTTGTGGTGGTAAATTCATAAGCCATATAACAACTCCCGAATACGAGTGTACACCTTGGTCTTGGGGTTATGTTACACTGATATGGACCCATTGGCCCCTAGCCCCTAGTTCTGGTAAAAAATATACTTAATATTTTAACAACTTATTTCGAAAATTTTGATATTTATTGTAATTTAAACGAATTGTTAAAAAATAGAGACATCAATTTATTTTTAATTTAATTTCTGCATCCTGAACTAATACTAATATGCTCTTTCTTTTTTTTTTCATTTATTTTATAATATATTCCTAAGCGAAAGCAAATATCAAAAGTTACTTGACGTAATTCAGATGAACTTGTGGTGGTAAATTCATAAGCCATATAACAACTTCCGGACACGAGTGTACACTTTTGTCTTGGGGTTATGTTATACTGATATTGACCCATTGGCCCCTAGTTCGAGCCTCAAGAGTGCATAAACTATATAGCAATAAATTTTGAGTTATGATGAAATAACCTTCAAAGAGGTATCTTCTTTTGCACATTTTCTTGGATTATCCTTTTAGCTTATTCTGATTTTTTTTCTGTGTTTTCAGTCTATTTGGTTTAAAATTTTATTATTTTTATTATTAAAATGATGTAAAAACTGCAATTGCATTATAAAATGACTAAATTTAAATTTAAACATAATTGCAAAAAAATTGAAAAGAAAATCCTTTCCGTATACTACAATTTAATAGTACAGTAAAAATGGTATAAGTAAATAGATTGCAAAGCAATATTAACATGAAGTGGTGTATAAATTCCAAACTTACTACTCCAACCCATCGGGAGGCACACGGAAAAATTTGAATGACAAGACCCCACATCAGCAACACTGGGGAGAACTGTGGTTGAGTCGCTAGGGTCATCACCAGCCATGAGTCAACGTTTCAATAAGGGCGTGAGGAGAGGAGCTAGAGCCTCACCTTTTCGTATACTTATAGAGATAGTGGAAACCAACCATCATGCCGAAAGTATCTCATCCTAAATTAAGAGGTGACCACCCTCGAGGGATGTGACGATGTATAAAATGATGAAATGTTATGATGAAATTTATAATATCATCATAACAACCACTGATATCTTCAAGAAAAATCAAATCTATCCCCATATTTTTGCTTGGTGACAAAATTGAAGGTAAACTAATTTCATGTTGCAATATTTCAAGTAAATGTGGTTTTAAAATGTAGTTCATATAAAAAATATGAGTATCAACACTTTAAGAAATAAATAATTATATCACAAGGATTAAATAATTCCTTTAAAATTCCTACAACAATGAAAATTATTTCTGGAATTTCAAATTACTTACAAGAAAAAACATTTTGCAAGGTAGATAATATTTTTTTCGGATCTGAAAAACTCTATGCCATTTAATGAATGTTTCATTATTAACATTTTTTTTAAATAAAATATTTATGAAATACAAACCATCTGAAGTCCTTAAGTGTTAAAGTTTGAATGAATCATGATTTCTTGAAAATAAATTTTTCTGACTCAAATATTGTTAGAATAAATCATTTTTCTTCAAATTCTTCCCAAAGAAGCAGTCTACTGCGACGTTAGAATTTTTAAAAAGGCATTCAAATATCACAGCATGCCTTCAAAAATTGAACAAAATTGAAGAGGTAGAAAGCGCTCAAGCCATAAATACTGTCGCGACAGCCTAGAATTCAAAATTTGTTTTAATCTTTAAGGAAAAGAAAATTTACCACCAGCTAGGAACTATTAATAGCATAAACCTTTCTGCATTCTCTTATGTAATATTCATGCTCTTGAATATGAATATTATATAACAGAATACAAGACACAATATCGTTTTAAATATTGTGACACAATACTGTTTAAGACTTAAAGCAAGTTGCAGTTTGTGTTATCTGGGATTGTCTATTGATACTTGTTAGATAAAACTATTTTTAGCTATATTTGTAATAATGTGAGCCAGTACTCTTATTCGTTTGTTAATTAAGCAAGAATTGGCAGTTCTATTTTTTTAATTATAAATTGTACTACTGCATTGTCATAGAGTGCAGTAGTACAATTTATGGTGGAGTGGTAGAGTGCAGTAGTACAATTTATGGTGGAGTGGTAGAGTGCAGTAGTACAATAACAGTGGTTATTGAACCTAAAAGTTTCTTAATTGTTCAGATTTTCCCCAGCAAATTTCATTCTTATTTTTTAACTCACAAGGCAAATTGCAATTTTTATCGATCAGAATTGGTTTATATTATTTGTCAGGCATATGTTTGAAATGCAAAGGCAATAATACGCATTATTACTTGTATCAGTTCTTTACCTTTGAACATTTGCTGTTATGCCTAAAATTTTTCATAATGCAGGTCATTTCCATTAAATATTTGACCTAACAGAGAAGTTAAGCTATTTGATTGATTTATCAATACTATGGACTAAACTTATGCACATTCCTCTCATTATGAACATTTCAAACTTTATGCTTTTGTATAATGTCAAAAGTTATATATATTGGTTAATATCAATATTTAATCTCACCAAATCAATGAATCATTCTGTAAAAGAAAAAATCACGAAGTAATAATTCAGAATGCAAGATCACCAAAGATTTTAAACGTAATGACGGTAGGTAACGTAGTAACGGTATTTTAAACGTAGTGACGAACGGTAGTGACTAAAGGTGCCAAAAAAGGAGTATTTTAATGCAGAAGTATCATAAAACTTTTACATTAACACTTCCTTTACATATAGTTTGATTTGATTTGTTCGGTTTTTCTGGCTCAAGAGTCATGATATTAACCATGTTGAGCCTATTAATATGTAAAATTATACACTTTAAAACAATCACCGAAGGGAATATTAAGAGAAGTTAAAATGCAATCAAGATTCAAATAAATGGATAAACATTATAGACTTTAAAAATGGAAGGAGTTGGACATGAGGTACCTTATCAAGCAAGAAAGGCAATAGAGTACAAGAGTTTTGAAGAAACTTCTAACTCTGGGTATTGAAATTGGGCACTCTGACAATATACAGGGGTTGAAACTTTGATAGTGGCAACACTGAGGAAAAAATTCCATGCAACCAAACCAAAGAATGTCCCGCATTACGCATACAAGTCTCCAGAAGAATAACACACACGTTATCTACATACCAACTTACCCCTAAAAAGACTCGTCCTTCCTACTGCAAGCGCATGCGGAGTGACGCGAATAACTGATTCTTGTATTAGCTAGAGGTATAAAGTAAGTGTTGTCAGGATGTTTTCTATACAAGAACAACGAAGTTAGATAAAAATTGAATGTGCAGTAGAAGGGGTTGTACAGCAGTATTATTACACTGTATGAGATTTGGGTCAGATCGTACCAACCAAAATTGAAATGCGAATCAAATGAATGGTTTTAATACAGGTCTCCAAGAAGTTCGAAATTTCTTCACAACCACAACAATGTGACAGATATGCTGATTCTCGTGTACGACTATGATATGTCAATGGTGTCACCCTAAAGCGTAGCTTTCCTCCACAGCAAACTGTCCAGAGATTTTAGCGGCTGCATACCGGTCCATTCGAACTATAAACAAAACAGGTACTGCTACATGTGTTATGCAACTTCCACATTATTGTAAACGGGTTTTACATAAACATGGCGACTATATTGAAGTACTATAAAACATGGAAACATGAATCACTTTTGTATTCCATGTAAATAAATATTTGCCACTATTAAAGTTCCAACTCTTTTAGGTTGGATATATATTTGACACTGACATCGCGAATACAGAGGAGGTTGTTCACCTACAAAAAGATGAATATGGATGAATCTAGTGTTTCCAATGAGTAAACGACTTAAAATAGTGTCTGATTTTCTATTCGCTAATAAGAGCCAAGGTTGCACGTGTGGTTTGATAATATGAAGTGTGTTATTTGTTTTCAGGTTTTAAAATCTTTGCAATCTGGATTCACGTGTTTGTTTATGTCGCTCTCAGTAATAGTGCTAAAGATTAAAGTTGTTACCAATTGTCAGGCATATCAGTTTTTTTTTGGTTGGCAACTTTGTTCAGTATATTCGTTCCTTAAAATTCCAATATGGGGTGATACCCAACAGAAAAAATAGTATAACTGGGATAAATTAATGAATTAAAGTCATCTATGACTTTGAAAGCGAAAGGATGAAAATGACATTATTTTAAACAGATTTATATGTAATAGAAGAAAGAAGATTCAATTTCATTTCATCAAAGAACAACGAATGACATTTTCTTTCTTAGTATTCACAGTTTCTGCGATGGATGATACTTTTTCATTCAATTGTATTGTTAGCTTTGCAATTATATATGCTCAAGAAACATGGATATTTTATGTTGCTTCTTTGCTAATTAATTATTTTTAAGTGCACATAAATAACCCATTCGTGTACTTGAAGTTTATCATTCATATCATACAGTTCTTATATTCATTATAGGAGTTTCTATTTGAATGCTAATATTTTTCTTTCTTATTTCTTCATATGAATTTTCTGTTCCAGAAATAACTTTTTCTCGTCTTATTTAAATTTTTACATTATGTAATTTAATTAACTAGATCCCATAAAGTCCTCTCTTAAAAAAGTCTATTCTCAGCAAGAAAGAAATTTCTTTTAAAAATATATTATGTATGATATGTTCGAATTATGCGTTATTCATATTCTAAAGAAAAGATTCTCTTATACAGAACTATTTTATTTAATTAACAGACAGAAAAAAATGTAACACTATTCTATTCCTTTCTTTTTAGTAAATGGTATGATTTACTCCATGATCTAGAATTTCAAGGAGATAGTATTATTTTTATACACACCTTTTTAAATATTTATCGTAACACCATCTTGAAGTCCATTTTTCTTTCTTGACAAATTCACTATTTTGGAAAAAATGTACACTTCATTTTCAGAAAATTCACTACTCTAACTGAAAGAAAATATATTGCTGAAGTCTCTCTAGATGTCTCAGTAAATTTTCTTTATTAACGTCTTTTGCAGGTTCTTAATTAGATGATATGACTATGCAAATAAAATAAAATCTCAAACAGCAACACGAGTAATATGATTTTTTTTAAATTGGGTTCAATTATCTTTTCAATCATCTTTTCTCTATATATAAATCACATTCAAGATGGTAAATACAATTTTAACGAATTTATATTTAATATAATTCGGCTTTTTTTCATTCTGAATCCTAATAGATTATTTTATTCTCAATATTATTCAATTGACGATTTTTTTTTTAAAGTTTAAAAACGTAAGAAAGTTTTTAATTGTTTTAAAATATTATAAAAATTAAAATTGCATTGTTAGAAACATTTTAATATTTTTATGAATTTAATCATTTTTATATACTTTTTAAAGAGAATAATAATAAATACGATAAAATATTTCTTTTGAATTTTTTTAAAAAATAAACAATGAAGTTGTTTTGAAATCTGCAAAAATATTGTAACAGAACTGCCTACTTTATATATATATATATATATATATATATATATATATATATACATAAATTAACGTTCCTCTGTCCTATTCAAGATTAGTGACATTTTCTGACAGTTGTTTACAACCTATTAACGCTTCCATTGTTAAACGCCGCCAACAATTGTTCGCGTCTGATCAATCACACTTGAAGTTCATTATGGGTATGGGACCTGTTGCATCTTTAAAAGAAAGGTGTTCCACGGCTGATTTCCGGATGATCCTGGAAACCAGCTGTGGGGCACCGTTTCCGGATTGTGATGGAGTAACTAAGACGCGTTATTGATAGACTGTCCTGAAGACACAGGTAACGATTGAGAGTAATTTTTTTCTGGATGATTGGCAGATGGCAAGCTGACGTGGGCGAATGGAATCTGAGGACGTGGACTATGGACAGCAGAAAAGTGCCGGTTGTGCTTGACAGAAAGAGACTTTTGAATTACGGACTGCGATTTCAACGTTCGACCTTGGTAGCAGCTCTGGATAACACACTGTTAACGTCTTGTGGTTTTTTCTAGGTATAACTGGAAGACTCTTTCCCTGAATTATGTCTCCACCATAGACCTTCAAATTAAAACTGTTGTGTAAATAACGAATATTTTACCTAGATTAGAAAATTTTGTTTTGTAAAATTATAAGGCTGTAAATAAAAAATTTCACTCTGTCATTTGATCGGTAGCTATCAAGTCATTGCAGTGTGTGTGTGTATATATATATACTCCTGCTCCAAATACTCCTACTTTTACAATCTTTAATAGTATATTCAGATTTTTAATCAAAAATATTTATACATTTTACTACATTTAGAAAAGGAATTTACTCAAACCTGCTCTATTTTATTGATTTAATATATTTTGTTCACGACTTTTCCCATAATTATAACAATCATAATGTAATTTTTATTATAAGATTTCTGAAAGTCGTGATTGGATGATGTCTTTCATATTGAATCAAAATGAAATAAAGGGATTTTTTTTTTTGTTTAAATTTTCCAAAAATATTAAGATATTGTGTCAGCGACAGGAACACGCTCCATAATTTTCGAATTGCAACATATCTGCTTTTGAGTGACTAATAATATAAAATTCCATAACAAAAAAGTATAAAATAGATATAAATGAAAGAATGAAATTTGCTATCTCAAATTTCAAGTTATGTGAAAACATTGTTAAATTTTAAGTTATTAATTATCTTAATTAATTTAAGACACTAACCAGTTTAAACAGATTTTAAAGAACCACGAGTCTTATCTAGCTTGTGAACAAAGTTTTTGAGCTCGACAGATTTTGAGATGGGGGGAAAAAATCCTTTTTTCAAAATACGAACACGTGCGTAATCTGATAGCCTCGTACTTGTTTCAAACCAGTTTAATGACTTAAATTCATTAAGACAATTTGTAGGAAATCAGAAAATGTATAATTTGGAAATCAAGTTGTAACTTTAGTTGGTGTTAAATGGCCAATTGTGCCAACTTTCTGCATTATTTTTAATAGCACTATTTTAATTAGAATAAGTTTTCCTTAAACCAATAATCTTGATCGATTAAACAAACAATATTGCAATTCGTTTGATACTGGGATTTCCAAGGGAAATAGTACAACAGCTGACAATAAATAATTCAAAAGATATACTGGGAAAACGGACTTCAAAATAAAACTACATTAGCAAGCAATAGATATTAAAAAAGCTATATTGTGAGAATTGACTCAATAAAAAAGGGAATAAAGGAAAAATTGATGCTTCAAAAGCGATAAATCACCAATTTGTTTCTTACTCATTTTGAGGTTCAACAAGTTGCTCCTTCACATTTTGAGGTTCAAAACCCTCAAATGTTATCATGTTCAAAAATGATAATACATCAAACTATATCAAAACGTGAAATAACATGTAAAAGAAACAAACAATCAATTAACTGCAGACATAGATGAATAAATGCCTCCAATTATCTTCTCTTAGAGAAGTTCAAGGATTCCAAAACAAATTGCTTTCCCCTTCCTCCACTTGAACGGTCTTTTATTGCTGACGTAATATGAAACTGTCAAACTCACTATCGGATATCCGATTTCTCCGTTAACGGCCCAGCCAGAAATCTCTCAATGAAATCACATAGCGCATTAAGACGAAGTCTCTTTCCTTAACTTATTGGCCTTTCGCAACCTATTGAAATTCCCAAATTGATTTAATAATGTAACTGTGTAGGGCAGTTAGAATTCTCGTAAGTCCGAAGTCTTCCGGAAATATTGACTCAGAGTCCCAGTTTAACTTAATTCCTATTAATTTAAACCAGATTTGCTTCAACATATAGTTATTTCTATAATTCATGCCTATTAGAAATGGAATTCATCCATACATAGTATAAACCGAAATCTCTTGAAAGCGTCTGTTTATATGAACCTCAAAAACTAGAGAAATAGGTGACGGATATTGGAGATATTTATACCAATTTGTAAAACATATATTGGAAAAGATTTTAGTTCATCAAAATCATATCAAAATAATAAAGAGACTATTATAATTGTGATTTTAATTATTCCACGCTTGAGCGAAAACTGCACATGTGCAAATAGCAAGAGTTGTGGTATGCCTATGCGATTCGTTTCTTTGTTTACCTTTGACTTCAAGTCTTATCATGCATGAAAGAAGGAAATACAAATTTGACCGGAAGACATAAAATGCCAAAAAGCTTCGTTTGTTATGTGATGAAGAAAATAAAGAGGGAAGAATTGTTGCGTTAGCAAATATCAGAGATAAATAGTAGAATCTGTACTTTTCACTTATCCACGCATGTGCGAAAACCTCAAACTGCGTATGTGCAAATAGCAAGAGCTATGGTATGCATATGTGAATACGGCAATTCAATTCTTATTATGCACAAAAGAGAGAAATCTAACCTTTGTCGCAACACATTAAATGCCAAAATGCTTCCTTTGTTGCGCTATAAGAAAAATAAAGAGGAAAGTAATGCCGGGTTGGCGAATATCAGAGATAAATAGCAATATCTCTGCATTGCGCTTATCCACGCATATGCGAAAACCTCAAACTGCGTATGTGCAAATAGCAAGAATTGTAGTATGTATATGCGATACATTTCTTTGCTTACGTCTGATTTCAAACAACGATCAAACAAATCTCATTATGCCCAAAAGAAGAATATCCAACATTGGCCAGAACATTCTAATTGCCAAAAGATCTTCGTTTGTCGCGCAATAAAGAAAATGGGAAGAGAAGAAACGTCCGGTTAGCAGATATCAGAGAAATAATGAACTTAAGACTGGGATACTTCTGTTGAGCGAAATAGTATATCTTTAAAATCTCATGAGGAGGGGAACAAATCTCATTTAAAATCTCTTTAATATCTCTATCATGATATCAAATTATACATAGTTGGTAAACAAATGTGGAACAATGGGTACAATGACTTATTGGTGTATTTTTGAATTTTAAAACAACTTTTCTTTTGTATATTTTTAGTGAATTGTTTTGCCATTTTTACCTTTTTAACAGTCTAAATATTTCTGAATGCGCACTATAAAAATTGTTTTGTAGCTATTTTTGATAATTTCTAAATATGTTTTTATGTTTGCTTTATATTGCTTAACATGCCCATGTCATATCCGTTGGAAGCTAAATTTGCTAAATTTAAATGTAAAGCAATTTTTTTTTCTTGGATGCTATGCCGTGCGTGTACTGCTAGTTTGTTATATTTGAGTTAAAGTAATTGTTATTGATTTTTTACAACTTTTCAAAAGAAATTTTTTGAGTCCGAATAATAGATGAGTGAATTCATCAAAAAGTTAAATATTTTACAACTTTTCAAAAGAAATTGTTTGAGTCAAAATAGTAGATGAGTGAATTCACCAAAAAAAATATTTTATAGGCTCAGAGGCAATCGGTGACATTAACAAATAAATGCAGCTTAAAGAGTGATATTTTGAGAATGATTTATTTGAGAAATAATAAAATAAAAATTATAAAATGTTTTTTTATTAATTTTTTAATGGGAAAAAATATTTTTATTATCACATATGTAGAAATAATGTATTTTTATTAATTTTCTAATGGAAGAAAATATTTTTATTATCACATATGTAGAAATAAAGTAAAGTCCTAAAATCATAAAGTGCTGAATGAAATACATTAGAAAATTAAGACTTTCGGCATTATTTAATGCTTAATTAACGTTTAATTTAGGAAAACCCTTCTTAATATATTCAGCACGACTAAATTTATTTAAAACTTTTCATATTTAAAGAATTTTATATAATATAAACTCTAGTATTTATTTTAATCAGATTCAATAAATATAAACTGATATTTCTAGAACCTTAAGCTTATACTACTCTATTCTGGTATTCGCATAAAAAAGAAATTAATTTTTTTAATGAAACTATTTTCTTATTTTTAATACATTAAAATTTTTCAACTCATATGAAAGCATGGCCAAAGAAACATATCTAAATTCATGCGGACAACAAAATACCTTGATACATAAAAGAGATTTTGACAATAAAAAGTCATGAGAGGTGATTAAATAATTAAATTATTATAAATTAAAAACAATAATTAATTCTTCAAACAAGAAACTTAGCAAAACTGATGGTTTGAATTATAATTATGCAAAACATTGTATATTGAAATATTTTAGTAACGTTTTTCGTGCAAATTAACCTATCAATTTTAATTAAGAAAAAAAATTCAAAGGTCAAATAGTTGTAACATTTTGACTTTTATAACATACACATACATATGCGATAATTATTTTGATTCAAGATTTGTTGGAGATTTATTATTAACCCTTAACTGGGGAGAGGAAAAGTTAGGACGTAACTGCGGAGGTGCGGTCTACGTGACCTATAATGTAAAATTACTAATAAGGTGAAATTGAACAATTATATGAAAAATAAAAAAAAAATTGACTCTGTGTAAAATCCGCCCTTTTTATTATCCTTGTGTGACTTCAATACCAGGGTTTTCTAGGGCATTTTAAACTTACAGGTTAAGAACTATTATAAAAATCAGCCTATAAATTCTGTATATATATATATATATATATATATAATGTTTTTCAAAAAACATTGTCGCTAGAAAAATTTATTATATTATTATATTTGAACATACATAAAAGAATCAGCTGAATGCGAGCTTTTACCGAAACACTCTTCTGTGCCATTATCTTAAACATTAAAATCACTTTTTACGTCATTTAAAAGTGTGTAGAGCACTGATTCCTAATATAATCAGTAAATTGGATGATATTTCTGAGCCCAAGTTTTCGCTCTATTTGTTAAGCCTTGTATATCACTGAGACACAAATGCTGAGGAGCGGTCTGAATGACATCACCAAAGTAAATAGCTGAATTAATCAAATAAAACCATTTGCTGAAATCAGTTGCAAAAATGCAGGCATATTGAAGATCCGGAAACAGGAAGATACAGGGTCAATCCATTCAATTGAACTAAAAATAGAATAGGGGTAAGTCCATAATAGAAAGCCAATCGCTAGCGGTCTCCCAGACCACACATCCCCAATTAAGGGTTAAAATTATTTTTGCTTCCTCTCATTCATTTTTTAAACTATATAATTCTCAAAGTAATTTGATATACAATAACTTACACATCTATATAAAGGTTTTGTATGTTAGAATGCTCCACATTTTAACCTCAAATACTGAAATATAAACACAAATTTTAGTTTGTTAAATAAATAACTATATTTATCTAGCACCAAGCATTAAAATAATTTCCTCCCTAGCGACATTTATCATGTGCTTAAGCATAAATTAGAGTTAAATACACAATTTTTATTCAGTCCTTACGGTACATGTATGAAAAAATTGCTTTAACCCTCTAACTACTAGTAACTAAGAATCGTTTCCTCCTCCAGTCCTATAGGTTTTCTCAACGTGGCGGGGGAGGTGTCACTGGGGGAGAATAGGCGATGTATGTCGAGATTATATGCTCCGGGTAGGGTCACCAAGGCGTGAAGGCTATTCCATTTTACCCAGCTAAAGCCTACAGTCAACTGATTTAAGTCAGTCCTATATCGTTGGTGCTCGGGTCTCACGACTTACAGAAACTGTCCTTTTCCTCCACCCATGAGTCATGAAGTTTTCTGATGAAATCCATATTTCCTCGCCCGCCCCGCAGATTCAAAAGGGGCGTGTTTGAGGTTTAGGAAGAGGACCTCGTCCAAAAAATAATTTACAGTCTCCTAGATTAACACTTAAAATAATCCAATGTAATATAAATGGTAATTCAACATTGGCAGCGAAATCAAAACTTGACCAAATCCTGGAGTTGGCTGAAGAACAGAGAGCTCAAATTGTCATTCTACAGGAAACTAAACTAAAAGAGAATTCTCGACTAAAAGTTAAAGGAATATAAAAGGATTTCAAAGGATAAAGGATTTCAAAAAGTTATAATTTGCCCACTGGTTCAGATTTAGAGTTGCAGGGCATCACTGTTATGTGGAGGGACAAACTGCTAAATATCTTTAATTTATATCACCCATCCAACATTGGTGATTTGCCTGGAATCTTCGTTAACCTTTTATCTGGAAATGCTCTACTCCTGGGTGACTTAAATGCTAAACATCCTGTTAAGGGATGTTCTTTCCAGAATCAGACAGGAATTGATCTTCTTAATTCATTAGATGGCTCAGGTTTCATGATCCTTAATGATGGTACTCCAATGCACTCTTCGTACAGCTATAACACATTTGAAGCCCTTGACCTGACCATTGTGAGTACCATTATTTTTCCAATTTGAACCTGGACTGTTATGAAGAACGTTGGGAGTGACCATTCAATATTAATTGAAATAAAGAAGAAACAGCGTACTTTCCTCAATCGCAGAACTTTTTGGAATTTTGCTAATTCTGACTGGGAAGCTTTTGGCGGTCTCGTTGACACTTTGGCTGAATTTGGCATTTACTCAAGTGACCTTGATACTAACTGGATTTCTTTCAAGCACTTACTCTTTAAGGCAACTAAAAGAACTGTACATAGAGAAAGAGTAAAACTTTTTGATTCTTACTTTACTCATGATTCGCAGGGTTTACTGCCACTGGTTCAGAAGAGAGAGGACTTGCGATTCGAATAGAAAAACAATAATACAGAACAAAACATGATAGAGATGAACAGGGTAAATGCAGAAATTAAGCGAACTAAGTGGAAAAAGTGGATGGATACGTATGAGGAACTTGATGCTAGCTCATCTGAGGCGAAACTGTGGAGATTGATCAAAAGTATCAACAGTGAATAACCTCAGATAAAGAGATGCAATACTATTTTATATACAGATGGCAACATCCCTACAGACTGAAAAGTGGCGGCTGCTATCCTAGGGGCCCATTATTAAAAGATAAGTGAGTTGACTTTTACAGAAATCGATAGGAAAGTGGCAAAGATATCTAGAAATCTCGCTCATGGTTATCATAGTTCTGTCTCGAGCAATCCCCTTTCCTTTAAATCTTTCTCCATGCAGGAATTGGAGATGGCCCCAGAAGATATCGATTTGACCCAAACTCCATGACATCCATGGACAGATGATTAGGCACCTTGGCATTCATGTAAGAAAAAAAAAATATGTCTATTTTGAATCAGACTTCTACCCAAAGAGTGGAAAAGAGCCAAAATCATACTGTTGGGATATCTCGCCAAACCAATGGATCTCCTGAGAGTTTTAGACCTAGTGTCCTAACCCGCATTGCATGTAAAGTCGTGGAAAAAATGATCATGGGGAGTTTGATCTTCCACCTGGATACCCATGACCTCTTACCAAAAGAACAATACGGTTTCAGAAGAGGTCATAGCACCATTGATCAATTAATATATCTCTGTCAAAAGATCAGAGATGAGCAGAACATGCGACCTTTTTAACCATACTTTGGCTGCTTTTCTAGCCTTATCAAAGGCATTTGACTGTGTCTGGAAACATAAATTAATTGTTAAACTATATAAATACTTTGAAATCAAGGGTAAAGCCTTGACCTGGATCACAAATTTCTTAAGAAATAGACTGATCAAAGTAAAGCTTAATTCCACTATGTGAAACACCTTTAAATTGAGCCAAGGTTCTGTGTTGAGCCCAATTCTTTTTTGTCTATATTGGTCTGGGATTGAGAGGCTTACATCAAGGAGATGT
Organism: Argiope trifasciata; assembly: GCA_026543055.1. NCBI lineage: Eukaryota > Metazoa > Arthropoda > Arachnida > Araneae > Araneidae > Argiope > Argiope trifasciata. Next base: position 3,780,062 of record JAPMOQ010030048.1, read on the forward strand.
GAAGTCGATCTCTTTACAGATGATATTGCCCTTTGAAGCTCTGGTCCAGATGTGAGTTAACTGAGACTGAAATGTATTTATTGAAGAAGTGTGAAGATTCTCGAGAGACCACAAATTGAGTTTTAATTCAACTAAATCTATTGTTATTTTTTTCTACAAATAATTTATAACTATCATCCAAAGGATTTTGTGAATAATTTACCTCTTATGTATGGCAATCATCCCAAATATTTCGGTTTCATTCTCGACCCAGAGATCACTAGTAGCAAGCGTATAGATGTACTATTTTATAAAGGTAGAAAACGACAACATTTTTAAATATATCTTGGGACGTGATTGGGGAGCCAAAGCTTGCACTTTGAGAACTACTTATTTAACTATCATGCGACCTATTTTGGAATACGGATTCCCGATTTACTGTTGTGCCTCCTCCACCAATCTCCAGAAATTGGAAATAGTCCAGCTTAGCGCTTCTCGCGTTATAGCTGGATTGCCCAAAAGTTGCCCGAACAATATTGCATTGTATGAAACAGACCTTCAACCCCTTAGTCTAAGAAGAATTGCAAGCCTTGTAAAATATTATAATAAACTTTTCAGTTACGGTTCCCAAAATAGAACTTTTGAATTTCAGCAGCACTGGAGAAATAACCAATGACTTAAAAAAATAGACCACTTAGTCAAATTGAGCATGTAGGAATAATTGACCGTAATATTGAACTGTATTCCTCGAAACTATGTCTAGATCCGTGTGAGGGACTACCTGGAGTCGGGTTTCATACAGAACTTTCGTTTCGGGTTTCCAAGAAAAATGATATGCCAGCTCTGTTACGCCATTCTGCCTTGGAAACTATACACGCAATTCCCGCTGAAGCTACCCTTATTTATATTGACGGAAGTAAAAGGAAGAATCTCGTTCCGGTAGTGGTGTTGTCATTAAAAGCACAAATGAAATTCTCAAAATAAAGAAAAGAAATCCCGACTTCAGTTCGGTTTTTAAGAGTGAACTTGTAGCCATTGAAGATTGGCTAAGCACCGTTTTGTCCTTTACAGATCTTAGGGCTGTATGGTTTTTGACTGACAGTCGTAGTGCCATCCAGCATCTTTCAAACTGGCGAAGAGTTGGTGATAGGGCCGGAATTGTAATTCTTGGCAAACTTAAGCAGGTTCCGTCACTTTGTAAAGTGCACCTTTTGTGGATTCTTTCCCATGTTGGTATATGGGGAATGAGATTCTGGCGAAGGAGTGTTCTGATGAACCATTACCAGTTACCAATTCACTGACATATCGTTAACTGTATTCCATTAGAAGGCATACTGACAAGCAAATTTCGCTCGTTTCCCTGGTATCAAGCAGATTGTCCTGGAAGATCCCTTGTTATTGATTGCGATAGATATGTTCAGAGAACAATTTCCCAATTCCTCAGTGGACTTCTGAAAGTGAAGTCTCAAGATGCAAAAGAATTATCCTAAATGTCAAAATGAACCGACACTACCGGCACATATCCTTGAGTGCCTGGAATTGTCTCTTGGGGACCTATACAGGTTTCCTACGCTTGTTTTCGATTTTCTGAAAGTAAATGGACTCATGAACCTCGTCTAGTATATTCCTAGACATGGAAAGAAGAAGAATTATTTTATAGATGCAAAGGTTGCAAAAATGCGCAAATATTTTTTATCATTAAACATTTCAGCTTGCGAAAACTGTGGGCTGCAGCCCAACGTGGATTCCGACTCGACGAAATCGTGATATAAATCAAGAATTGATGATCTTTTTATTTATTTTTTTATTTTCTCAATAAAAATATTTGTGTTGATTCCCAATTTATTTCAAGAGGCTTTACAGTAAATATTATGAAGTCAAATTGAAAATTATTTAGGAAATTTACTATCAAATGTCGAGTCACACATTTTTTGACAGTTAATTCAAATTAGTATATTAAGTATTTAAAATATTTAAATAACCCATTTCCATCAAAAAACACATAAATATAAATATTTTTAATACCTGGTAACTGAGAAAATAAACGGAAAATCAATAAAAAATTATGTTTCTGAATCAGAAACAAATCAGGCTAAATTCAAACAACATAAAAAGAAATCTGATTGTATTTTTGCTTGATATTTTTAAACTTCATTTAAATGTTCGTTGCTGATCATTTTATACAACAAAAAGTGACTGAATCAACTATTATAAAATCCGATTTTCCGTATATAAAACCAATCCAATTAAATCAAAATTTATAAAAATGTTGATTGAATTTGCAAATAACATTCAATCACTTCTTTTTATCAAGCAGATCTGATAAAATCCATTGACACCCTAAAGCAAATGTTTCAATATTTTCGCCAAAATAGATTAATGGTCCGCTGTTAGAAACTGATTAAAAGAAAGATGGAAAACAATTTGTTCCTTACTGTTTGTCGAGATGATCCAATGTTATTACTAGCAGATTGTTGGGAGAATCAATACTTCTTCTTTATCATCATTATGACTCTCTGAGTAATTGTATTTGTCTGTTTGTGTTTAAGAGCCCTGATAATTATGTTATTGCTATTGTATTTCTGAAATTTCTAGAGACAGAAACGAATTCAGGATATTCTTTATCAATACAGATAATTCTGGATATATTATAAAGACGGATAATTCGTATATTCTTTATCAAGACAGAAAATTCTAGATAATTTAAAAAGACGGATAATTCGTGTATTCTTTATCAAGACAGATAAATCTGAATATTTTTTTATCAAATCAGATAAGTAAAGTTGTTATTGTAAAAACCGATAATTCAAGATATTCTTTATCGTGACAGATAATTCTGGATATTTTTATTAAGATAGACAGTTCAGGATATTCTTTATTGTCAGAGAAATCCAGAGATTTTTATAATTGGAGATAATTTGGGATTTTCTTTATCAAGGCAATTAATTCGGTATATTTCTTTATTTATATTATGAATGAGGCACAAAAGTTAGATTTCGTATTAAAAAATGATTGTATTGCTATTTATACTTGATAAAAAAAATCATGAATAATAATGCACACATTTGAAAATTCGAAACATTCATAGAAACTAACACATGATAATTACACAAATGTGTGTTAATAAAGAATTAAAACAGAACCTAAACTAATTAATTTGGGCAAATAGATTCAGAAGTTTATATTAAAGTTCTGAAAACTGTATACAGGAATTAAAAGTGAAAGAAACATCAAAATACAAATAAGTTGTAGTTTTTCTTTTGCATATTTATAATTGGATACATGTTTTGTTTTTAAATTTGTATAATAAAGAATACCGATATTTGATTATGTATAAAATTATAGAAAGTATTGAAAAAAGTTATTCTGACAAGTGGAAGTTTTTTAATTCAGGTAATAAAATTTTCTGATGAAAAAGCAAAATATTTCAAATTTTAAATTCATGCGTAATATTTTAATTTCTTCATCGTTATTCAAGAGTCTCATTTAAAAATAAAATTAAAAATATTAAATAAACGAATCATGCCTATAAATTCTTAATTTCAGTTTGATTAGCAACTAGTTTTAACAATGTGTATTTCACTGTAATTTTTATAATTATGATTATTACATTAAAAAATTATTGTTCTTGAAAACGCTTATATTTTAACTTTAAAATAATATAAAAATTATCTTTATTGTGTTGTAACAATTTCAGAAACTATTATTGAAAATTATTAAAATTACACTAAATTTTGAATTAATTTTTAATTTTTTTTAAAACTAAAACAAAATTTATTTCAAATATATCCCCGTCCTTTAAAGTATATACAATTATATAAATAGTACATAGTGCCAATCCTGGTTGCTGAAGATCAAGTGATCTGACCAATAAAGCTCTAACCTCTCATAAAGCACACGAATACGGATATCCATCTTCTTTACTAGTATAGATTGCATTTTCTCACTAAACTTAACATATTCTAGATAGTTTACTATTCTTGTTAAGTAATTAGCAAAAGGATCCAGTTGTTAATATTGTTCCTGTTGCTGTGGTTTTTGAATATGCATAGAGGAATTGTAATACATTGCAATATCTCTTGAAACTGCAGGACAATGAGAGTAAGCTGATTCATATAAAACGAATATTTGCAAAACAGACAACGTCATTGTTATAAGGAATCTCAAGAATTTCTCCGAATGCATGATTGTATATTAGACCATTTTGAAATTAATTTCAGAAACATTACTCCACGGTATCTCTAGAATGATATATGCAAGCGACTGTACATTTTAATTGAATTCTTTACAAACAACTATATGTATAGAGCAATGAGCGAGTTACTTCGAATAAAATATTTAAAACAAAGTGATATAGAAATTATTTTCATTTATTTGTGAAAAGAAAAAAAAATGGTCCAGGTGTAGAATTGGACCAACTAAAAAGATTTTACAAAACTGGTCAAAATATCGAATACGTGAAAATAAAAACTGGATACATCAGGCCAATGTTTAGAAAAGAGAAAGCGGTCCTTTGATATTACAAATCATTAATTTTCTTTTTCTCCCCTTAGGCTCTTTGGATGTTCCAGAAAAAAGTAATGTAATTTGAAATTATTGCTCTAAATTATATAAAACTTCTAATTACAAAGTTATGCTCAATCAAAATTATCTAGATGCAATTCGCAGAAAGTACATGATTTTAACATTCAAAATAAACTGAGAAGTGTCACAGATCTGCTTGTATAGACACAAGCTGGTTTTCTGTTATGATTTTACAATTTTATATAACAATCAAAGAAATTTTATTAGGTTTTAAAAGCAATATATAAATATCTATAAAATAGTATAAAGTGCTTAAAACTGGACTGTAAATTATCTATCTCGATGAATATAATTAAATTTTCCTTCATATGATTTCTGAGATGGAATTGTGACTTTGTGCAAAATAATAAATTCCAATTTTCAACGCCAAATTTAATATTGAACGTATTATATAAGTCACAATTTCAAACATTTTATTTCAGAAAAATATTTTTTATTTCAGAATGGTTTTTTTTTCCCAAATAATGAAATGTTTAACTCTATTCACCGTAGTAAAAATTTGAATTTTATACAATAAATGAGAATATGTGATAAATCAATCTGAAAAACATTAATAAATTTTACTTAAGTAGGTAAATATATAAACTCGAATTAAAATATTTTTACAAAATAAAAGTATCCTTTTTTTACGTACTTAGTAACATACTCTTCAAAAATTGGAATGGCAGATTATATTTTATAATAAAGTTTCGAATACAACAGCTTTCATAAATTAGTCAATTCATAAATTTAAAATGGAAAAAATTAATTAAAAGCAATTGAAAGTATTTTCTTCTTTCACACAATTTAAAACCAATAACCAATAAATAAATCCTATAAAATATTGACAGCATAAATGTCAAAATGTAGTCTGTAAAAAAAAGGTTAACATCCATTGTATTAAAACATCTGTATTATTTACAACTTTCTTATTTCAAAATTTTGTAATAAGAGATTGTTTGAATATATTGATTAATTTTTTTTCCTATAAAGACTCTTTATTATATTTTAAATAGAAATCTTTAAAATAAAATTAATTCAAAATCTGTTTTGGCTCCACAAAAATCTAACATAAGAATATTGTGAGATGTATGGCTTTTGAATTCTTAATAAAACATTAAGATACGTTTATTATATTTTTGTTCTAATTGCTTTTATTCTTAAGCTTGTTTATACTTAGAATTAAGCAAATGAATAATTCAAATCAGTTTTTAGTTTTTGAATTATTGTCTTTTTTTATTATTTAATGAATGTTGAGATGAATTCAAATTATATGACTTGCGTATATTTCATTTTATTATAAAATGTATATACCTATGAGAAATTAATATACCTGTCATACATCTCTTACGTTCTCTCATGATAAATTTATACCCTATGCCTTAAATTCTTAATGAACAGAACAGCTTGCTTTATTAATGGAAAGAGGGAATCTATTAGTCATTAATTATTGCAATCTTGCACGTGATTCTTTCTGAGTTCCTTAAATTTCAGAAATATCTAAAACTTAGCAGATTCTCAATCTTGAACATTGATTTATAATGCACGAATAATTAATCCAAAAAATAATATAAACTAATTAATTTTAAGTAAATTTGGAATTTTTTGAATTTTTCTGAATTAGTAAATACATAAAATGAATAAATCTAATGAAATTCTGAAATATATGCATACACATTGAAATTTTATTGCTTTATACCAAGATTCTTATTATGAAGATTTTCAAAAGGTTTAAGTTCATCAATCTGCAACTGATGTGTCTAATGTAGCTCTATAGATATTATAGAATATATTGAAAATATTGAAACATTCCCTATTACTTGCTATCAATATGCTTCAAAAACGAACAAAATATTTGTTTAATTTAGTTATGCATTCTATTTATATATTTGTAAGTTGCATTACCATAAGGTACCTTTTTATATTCCTTTCTATATGCTCGAAAGATTAACTTTCACCCAAGTTCTTACAAATAATTCTACATTATAAACCACTAGATGTTTTTAAGTTTAATGCCAGTTAATAATCGATCACTAATATTTAGAAATGAACTGAAATTACCACAGTGTTCATGTTAAAATTAAAATGCTGAAATTTCAAAAGTTCATAATTCTTCAGCTCTTTCCTGAAAATTATATTTGAAAATGATAAGTTTTATGTATTTAAAGAAATTCAATTAAATGAATTAAAATTTATATTCCAAATGTACTATCTTTTAATTTTAATTTGATCGATTTTATTAAGATGATCACATAAATTAAGTAAATAAATATACATAGTTTGTATATTAAGATGATAGCTAATTTTTAATTCATCAAAAGTGATTTTTAAATATATGCAGCGTTTTTTCAATAAAATATAAAAGGCCTTTCTTTTCTAAACCTGATAAAATATTAAGCTATAAACATCATTGTGAAAAAACCCTTTAGGGAACATCTTCTTATTGGTATAAAAAAGTCCGAACCAAGAAATTATTCCTCAATAATTTCCATTTTATTAATTTTTTTTTGTATTTTTTCCCCTTGAATTAATACTATATCTAAAAACTGATTTGAAATAATCTATTTTTAATAACATCTGTAATCAGAAACATACATTCAGTTTAAAACATAATTACTTCCTAAAACTCCCTTTTTTTTTAAATACTATATCTTACGCTGTGCACAATATTAAAAAAATGCATGTAATATAAAACACGATATTAGTTGAGGTAAGTATAAGTTTATAAGTTTTAGGAAGATGGAATAAAAAAAAGCGAAAATAAGTGGCATTTAGAATCAATTAATATGATGTTCAGTGTATTTCACTACTTTTTTTAAGAATAATTTTATGTAAAATCGTATTTTTTCAACAGTAAATGCTGAATGGAAAATAACGTTCCTAAATGTAAAAGTAAATATTTTTTCAAATTCTGTACTTTTATAGATAAATAAACTAAAGCTAAAATTTTGATATAGGAAAATTAAACTGAACTTGAGAAATAATAGTGTAGATAATAAAAATTTTGTTGCAAAATTTTTTTTAGTACGAAAAGGTGCATTATTAAGAAAAACATTTTCCCTGAATTGTATTAATTTATTCATTTCGGCGTAATGAATAACACGTGGAATCAGTAAACAATTTCGTAAGTTTAGATTATAAATGTCAAAAATTAATTAATTCACATAACTTCTATTCTAAAATGAAATTTCATTTACATCTGCTTGTTTTGTTTACCTCATATGAAAAATTCTAAGACCTATTTTCTCTTTTTCATGCCACATAATTTGATTAAAAGCACTATCTCATCTCTCTTCTTAATTTTCAAGAAACCAGATTTATTTTTATCAAACCACTCAAATATTAATTATCCTTCTACTTTATTATTCATTTCCTTTTTTCTTTTTGGTCTCTTATTCTACGATAATTCATTACTACAAAAAATATATTTCATAAAGTTTTCATTTGGTTTCCTTTAACTCAATATAAGATTGCGTTGAAAAATATTTCCTCAATAATTAATTTAGCATAAGAAGGATTTGTAAAATTCTTTCATGGAAGAAACAGCATATTTTCAGAAAGAAAATATTAAAATATATATTAATTCTTAGGAAGATATTAAATATTTATAGATAATTTAAGCAATTTTAATAATACAAAATATTGAAGCCCTTATTGCAATAAACAAATTCATTTTGTGAATGTTGAAAATCGAGAAAAAATTATTTTTGCAATAATAATTGAATTTTTTATTGATATAAAACTTTTTTAATAAATTGATCTTAAACCATACAAATATAAGATTTTAGGAAATAAATTATTGTTTTTTTATTGCTTTGTAAATTACGAATTATTATTATGATGGATGTATTTAATACCATAATCAAACTGCAATGATTTTTGGCTTTTAGACGATATTATTTAAGATAATGCATATGCATTATTATTTCGAATTACTTTTTATGTAAGAAAACCTCATTCTGAATAATCTATAACAAGGAATGTTCGCTTGAGACTGACTTATTTAATATTAATTGTTCTTCTTCTCAATCCACTTTCTTTGTGATCTCGGAAATGCATCTAATTTCTCAGATTGCCAAAATAATGATACCCATTACTTGCTTTAGCATACGGGAAATTTGAATGGCCGGATTGGCCTGGAAACAAATGCGAAAAGTGTGGTAAACCTAGGATATTCTCTATTGCAGCTAATGCACCTCCCCTTCTGTTAAAAAATATGCACCAGCATCAGGGTGAACGTAATTTTTCATGATACTATTATTATACCCATCAGAGAATTGAGCTCTTGCTTGGTTATGCATAAAAGTTTTATAGCTTTTTCTAAGATATTTTCATGAGATACTCAAATAAGTCCTTTATTAGACTGTCATATTCCCATTTCATAAAAAGTCTTAAGTTTTTCACCAACACAATAAGCACTGCTTACTAATAAGTTCCCATTAAAAGTCTTTGTTATATATAAATTTAAATATTGCAATATCATAAATATTTAATTCAAATAAACACTAAAAATAAGATTGCTTATCAACACATTTAGACTCTTTTCCAAGCTCACTTTTTTCTATAAACACAAAAAGAAAGCATATTGTCTCTTAGATGAAGTTAGCATAGATAAACCGTGTGTTAACTAAAGTCAAGATAACAATCGTTAATCTCAAATCGAGACTTTATTCAAGGTACTAAACCTTTCATCGGTTTTTATCCACAAGACGAAAGGACTCAAATCTTCCAGATTTAGAAAGATAAAGAAATTATAAGAACATTCGAGAGCAGACGAGAGATAACAGAAAGCAAATCAATAACAAAACAATTGACTGCAGAGAGATGCGAACTTGCAGACTGTCGCTTTCAAGTCATAGCATTCTGCAACTAACCAATTAGTTAGAATAAGAATGATTCATATGATCAGTCATTTTGTTTCGTTACGAAATGATTGATATTATCACTCATTATTTATGGCAATACGATAAAAAATAATTCTTTAATCAGAAAAAATCAATTGCTACTGTATGAAAATATTGGTTAAGTGAATGTAATAATATTCGAATCCTAATGGTTTTATGAACAAACATTTTTTTAAATTATTTTTCCCAACATTAAATTCCCACTACATATTTTTAGAAGTACTAAACCCCATGAAGAATCGATGAAATTCAGAAAAGTATCCATCTTATTTTGCACTCGGTAAACCAACGTTTAGCAAGTAATATTTAAAAAAAGGAATTCCATTCCTACAAATAAAAATAAAAATTTTAGTTTAGTTCTTATTATTAAATATTATCAAAAAATTATTGCTTTTCTCAGGAATTAAAATCGCATTCTTCACCTTTACGGGAAAAATACTGAATCCTTGCCTTTCACTGATTGAGCTACTGCCTGTTGATTTCAATTTCCAATATTAACTACTAAAACTCCATTAAATTAATTATGTTTAATGCATGAATTAATATTTGAAAAAAAACTGCTTTATCATTGAGTGTCATCCACTACATGTTTTAAAAAATGAATGTGAACTCGAGTGGATGAATAAAAAGTATTTTATGAACAATTGAAAATCCGAGCAAAATATTTAAATAAATATATACATATATATTCTACTATTAGTATAATATATATATACTAATAGTAGAAATTGAAAAAAAGTGCAAATCAAATAGAATGAAATAGTTGTATATGCAATATGAAATATTTTTATAGCGAAACCCCTACTCTGAAAGTCTAGAAGAATTTCTTCAGAAGTGTAAGAATTTGAACAGATATCGCTTTTATCGACTATCAACTCCTAAAGTAATATGAAACTGTCAAACCACTATCGGACATCTGACCCGTTTTCCACTAACATCCCAGCATAAAATCTCGCTGAAACCACATTACACAATAAATCCATTAAATCCATTACCGGAAATAATTTCGTAAAAGTCACACCCTGTGTATTCTGTCAACAGCCTAGGATGATTTGAAAGAAAGAAATTTATATAAGTCTATATACATAGATGATACATAGAATACGCCTCTGCTTTCATATTTTCTAGAACACAAACTTTCGGTATAATACCGGATTGGCTATTGATTTTTAAAAATTCAGTTTCAACCCATAATATTTTTATAACGCAGAAGTTTTGTTTCAAAGAAAATTAATTTCGTTTTTATATTTAAGACTAGCCGCCTTTGGCGACCAGCTGGTTCGCCATGAGTAATGCGTTCTAAAATTTTCAATTAAATCACATATTCATTAGCCTTGAAGTAATTCCGGGCATGTATTGGCCTGAAATATTTTCTTTAAGATGATGGACGGAAAGTTCTAAAAGTACACCTTTTCCTAATAATATTCTTTAATTTTATAAATCAGTCAGTTTGAATCATCGGTTATGCTTCCAAAATATTAAAAAAAAAATTCGATGATGTTGCCAAAGTATTAAATATGTATATAAAAAATATTAAATTAATGATACAGATATTGCAAACGATTACATAAATATGCCATTAAGTCGGGATTTCAATGCATATCCTGTCAAAATTCAATCAGGTTTACCGTAAACAAAGAAGTTTTATTGAGTTAATGATATAGATATTGCAAACGATTGTAGAAACCTTTGCTTTGCATTTATTTTTTACAGAAAATATCACATTTAATATTTATTTTATTTTATCCAGTCACGTGCTGAAAGTTGCATTTCTTTAGATTTATTTTGCGATGATAGTTTTTTTTATTTGAACTTCCGGCATTCTTTTATTTTATCCAGAAACGTGATAAAAACATGGTTAAAATATTTCTTTAAAAATTCTTTAAAAATAGAAGCTTACGTTATAAATTAAAAACACTAATACCGTTAGAAAGCTAATTTTTTTATCTTTAAATTGATATAAAAATCATACTTGTGCAATAATATTTTCGAAAGTTATAGCGGAAAAACGTTGAAATTTCGCTTAAATTTAAATTAATTCAAATTCTAATTAAAAATTCGAAAAAAGGGCTCCGAGGTGCACATTCCGGACCTCCAAGGTATACATGTACCAAATTTGGTAGCTGTAGATCCAACGGTCTGGCCTGTAGAGCGCCAACACACACACACACACACACACACATTGAGCTTTATTATAAGTATAGAAGTGAATTTCACTATTTCCAGTAGTGTGTGGGAAAAAATGTTTGAGATGTAGTTAAAGATTTTAAAATCCCCCCTTTGCTAATGATAAAAGAGTGTGCATGTGCGTGTACCTTAGTTATGCACAAGATAGACTGTTTGTTCTAGACATATTACAATTCGATAATTATTTTCTAAAAAGAATAGAACATTCAAAATTAATTATGATTTTAATTAATAAAAATTAGGCAAATTTGTGTTTTTAGCGATATTTTTAAAATCTTAGCAGCAAAATAAATCTTTACACCATTTTAGAATTTAAAACATACCAGGTGTTTCAGAAGTCAGGACGAAATTTAAAAATTAATGATTTGAAAATGATTAACGATAAAAAGATACGGTTTGCACTAAACGACAGGAAAAGAAGCCGGGTTATGTGTAGCAAAAAAACAAAAATAGTTCTGTTGGTGGCCAACAGATGGCATATAGTTCTTTATTTCACCAAAAGAGGATTTACAAATAAAAAATGTTGATAACTTTCAAGTCAGCTTAACTACAATTAATTAGTTAAATGTTCAATGTGCTATCCATCATTCCGAAGTACAGCTATGAGACAAGTTATCACACCATTCACAGAATTTAATAGCATTTCTAATGTTATGGCAGGCATATTTTAGTGCATGTATCTTTCAGTGCTGATAGTGGTACCAGTTGATCGCGATACACTTTCGACGATAAAAATCACCATAGATAAAAGTCACAGGGTGTCAGTTCAGGAGATCTTAGAGGCCATACGTATTAAAATACCCTCTGATAATGCAATTCTACCCAATTGTTGAGAATAACAGGCGTAGCACAAGCAGAGCAATTTTAGGTGATGCTCCATCATGCATAAAGATTACTCTTCGGAGTGCTTGTCGCGCTTACTGTTGAGGAATAATGTTGTTCTGTAACAGTGATGCATATCGCTGACACCAGAGACAGAAACTTTTTGAAACTTGCTTGTGTGACTTCCTTGAAAAAAACGGACCAATTATGAAACCAACAGTGAAGCCACACCTGTCACTTTAGGTTGTTGCAAGAGTTCCTTAACAGATGCCTGTGGATTTTCTGTGGTCCACACTCGACAATTTAATAGGGTGTAAACAGCGCCAGATAGTGTGAAATGCTCCTCACTTGTCCAAAGTACAGTGTGAAGCCAGGCGTGCTGCTCTTTCATTTTATTGAATACCAAATTAGCAAAATCTCGAAGAGAGTCGAAATCAGGGGGTTTCAGCTTCAGGGGATTGTCACTTGTAGTTATTCGTTCTGTCCTACAGACCCTTCCGTATCACACTCCTGTCTGACTCTACACTTCTCGAGCACTACACTCCCCATGTGCAGAAACCACCGAGATGGATTGCAGCCGCTGCTGTTGCACACTTGGCAACAGTTACGCCTGCTGAGGGACATCCACTTCTTAAATTTGACGCCAAAGAACTTGCAACTTCAAATTTTTTCGTAATTTTGTTCAACGTAGAAGACTTTATTGATCCTGATATCTCGCATACCCTTCATGTAGCGATATACTCACAATGCCACTGTGCACTTTCCGAATTCTTATAATACAGTTTAATTACGATCTTTCTCCACTATGGTCAGCATTTATAAGTTTCGACTACCATTACCTGCGGCAGTTTCTCATTTTTAAATCGTTTGTTGCTTTTCATAATCGTACATCAGAAATCTGACAGCGCCATCTAATGGTCACCAATATAACTATTTTTGTTTAGTTGCCACACAACATCCGGCTTCTTTTACATCCGTTTAGTGCAAGCTGCAACCTTTTATCTTGATTCGTTTTCGAATTATTCATTTTTAAAGTTAGTCCTGACTTTTGGATTACCCGATATATATTTTTAATCGAATAAATTTAATAGTTGTGTAATTGCAATGTAAAAGTTGAATTTTAGTAATTTTTTTTTAATTTGTTGAATTTTAGGTAGATAGATATAGATTTAGTTATAGATAAAAGGTATGAAACGTCGTAACCACGTAACCACGTAACCGATAACATATTCGCCTATGCCAATTGAGAAGAACATAGCGAGACATCTTAGGGATGTGATTCGTGTATTCGGCGAGGCGCGAAAAGAGCAGAGACTTTTATAATGGATACTACTAATAAGAATTAATTGATATTTCTTGTTGAATTCATCGATAACAACAGAACCATTAACCCCGATGTGTACTGTGACACTCTTCGAAGACTAAGTAGATCCATCAAGAATAAATAGGCACGGGCCACTCACGGAAGATGTGGTTCTACTCCGTGATAACACGTGTCCACACACACCCAAGGTCAAACACGTAGAACTGCCCAAGTTCAAGTGTGATTACTTCGATCATTTTTCTTATATCCCGGATGCGTCACCCTGCTATTTTTATGTGTTAGGTTCCCTGTAAAAAAAATCTGAGAGGGAAGAGCTTCAACTTGGGTGGCGAATTCAGTCATGCTGTGAAGGACTGGATCACGATCATAGGAATTCCGTGAACAAGGAATCCTTCGTCTCGTTAAGTAATAATATGTTTCTATTTCTGATGCTATAATAGTATTTTTCCTATTCTTATAGACTAATTAGAAAACTGAAGAAGGCTTAAAAGAGTTAAGAAAAAAGTCTTTATTAAAGGATAATAAGATTTAACCCAGAGCATTTTTACTGATTTTATTACTGAAGTACTCTTTATTTCGTCAAACTGAAAAATCATTTCCACATTAAACAAAGAAAAAAAAGAAGCGTGCGGAAAATAACGATATATTCCAATTATTTGCCAAGGCAATGTGATATTATTACCTGATTCTTATTTAGATCAATCTTTCTTCTTTTAGATATCAATGTTTCTATAATATTTGCATTTCTGTATCCTATAAATGCAGTAAATATGAACTGATTATTATTTACAAATGTCTTTATTGCAATAATTGATTATGAGAGGTTAATTATGAGGTTAAGGATTATGCCGATTATGAAATTATTAAACGTTTTTTAAATGAATAAATATATAAATGTAATAAGATATACCTATTTCGTGGTTAATAAAATGTAGCAAACATTTGGTATTTATAAATGAGTATTTTTCTAAAATTTCAGATATGTATCCGGAATTATATATTCTATATTCTATCTCAATATTAAATTAATTTGTTAGTTTTTAGCATTGGAATATAAAATGTTAGAAACATTTTTAAAATAAGAAATCAGTCCACAATACTCCCTAAATTCCACAGAAAACTATTTTAATTCCCTTATAATCAGGCATATTTAATAAAAGCATTGCATACAGCACTGAAATATGCATACTGTATTAGTTTGAAGGAAACTACACCAAATAACAAACAAAAAAAAATTCGCAGATGAAGATCAAAGAACAACTAGTAATTAAATTAGTATTTCAGGTATTGAAAGATTGTAACAAAATGTTTCCAATTTTTTTAAAGTCTGAATTCATTCACTTTTTTTCCGAAATTTATGTATTATATTTGGCAAAATTTGACGCAATATTATTATGTGTTAAATTATACTCTGAAACACTTAATACATCGGTAGCGTTGAAAGAGTTTAAATAATATTTTCTCTGCAAAAATGTTGATGATTATTTATTTTGTTAAAAAATTATCCACTTAATATTTAATAAAATTTTAGACATATCTTAATTTTAAACACAAAAATATTTTTATACAAATTGGTTAATAAATAGTACTAAAACTGAAATACAATCGCCCATTTTCATTAATAATTTTAAAACGAAAAAGAGTCAAATTGACAAAATTATTTCAATAAAAATATTCGAAATCTCAAAGGATATTTTATATTTTTATTTTGGAATCCTGCCTCACCTTACATAAACTGCAGTCTTTGATATCTGCATAAGTCGAACAATATTATACTGATATATTTCTTAAGATAAATATCTTTATAAATCGTCTCAAGTTTGCAAATCCTTTCAACAAACAATATATAATTATTATGTTTCAAAAAATCTGAAATAGTTTTAGTAATCACAGAAGGAATTCAGAATTACACACAACTGAAAGAAAAACTTAAGTTCAGCTCTTTAATATTACTTCTGCAGCCTGGAACTTTAAACGGATTTCCAAGCACAAAGAGGAAAATTATTTCCAAATCCAACACCAAGCTTTGTGATGAATTATTTATCCGGAAAAATATTTCAGTTACAAAATATTCACCCTTTAGGAAGAAAAATTTTAATGGAAAGTATTTAAAGGAAATATGGAATGCATTTGAATGTTATGCAAGCTAAAGCTGATATCATTCTATTGAGTGAACAGGAAGTAGTTGACATTTTTCTTGAATTACTTTAGTAATTTCTACATCGCTTTGCTGTTAAGAAGAATTTTCTTGCACATAGACAATCTTCTCAATCCTTCAAAATGAATTCTAGAATCCTTTTAAATATTTTAGAGATAATTATTTTTTCAGTTGCATTTTTGAAATAGAGTGGATAATGGATATTTAGAGATATAGTGATGATGATTATTGGTAAAACTGAAATCTAGAGGATAATGAATAGAATTAAACAAATCATTGAATTTTTAGATTTTTTTCAGAAATACAATTTATGAGTATTTACATGTGAATAAAAATGCATTGTATTCAAGATGAGGATATATATAATGAAGTTGTGGCTCAGAATAAATATTGAATAAACTTTTCTAACTGTATTTTTAAAAGTCCTCAGTTTTATGTATAATTCGATTATCACCTCTGTTCTGTGCCATTGTTATTTTTTTCACAATTATGTAATCATCTTTAACTTCGTGTTGAGATCGCTACTTATAGGTAAGCACCTGCAATATAACTTAGAATATAATTATAACTGACAAATAAAAATTGAATTAGATTTTTTATATTCTATGTTATTTCTCAATTTATTCTATGCATTTTCCCAAAAATATATACTGAACTTAAGAAAATGCTGTTAAAATAGCCATGAGCCGATAAGTTAAACAGATTTCAGAAGAAATTAGATACTGATAATTTAACCTTGAATGGAAAAATATTGATTTTTTATATTATAACAGCTATCCCATCTGACAAAAAAAGAAGGAATAGATATATATTGTGATTAAACACATTCAAGCCAAAACGAATTTGAGGATATTGTTACGGATTTCCTAGACGTCATCGGGTTTGTTTCATGAGTATAGTGGATGTATGTTATGAGATAGACACAGTCAATATTCCTTTATTAGAAGAACAACGACGTCGTTTCTTTACATGAAACTAGGACAGCACAAACACGACAAATATTTACAGACTACAACTATACACAGCCTATATGAATACACAGGACAGCACAGCACAGCACAGCAGCACTCTACATCAGACAGTAACCTACATGTAGAAATTCGGTACTGGCCATGTCCACTGCACATAAAGTAGAAGGCTGGACTCAGGAGGGAAGGCTTTAGAGGGGATCTACGAAGCTTTGCTCTACGGTCTCTCGAAACGGCCGAAACTTCCACTGTCTCTTTTCGCTTTCTCTGGACACTATTTTAATTCTCCACTACTCACCTACAGTCTCGAAAAAAACCCTTAATATGATTTCTGTAAGTAGGCAAGTCTAAGTAAGGAGGGAAGTAAGCATTACAACAGATTACAACATTTGGCTAACCAAACGCTCTTCGTTACGCAAGAAATTCATTTCGCTTGTACTAATGCAGATATCCGGTTCATAACAGGTTCTTTTGAGTCAAATGAAATACAGTCTTTCCCTTCACCACCAAAATGCAATTGAATATCTCATTTCCAAGACGACCCACCCTTTGCTTTTAGGATTGCTAGAGTTTTTCTCCTGATGGTAGGCCAGTATTTCACAACCAATAGACCTCAAGACCTTACAATTCAGGATTACAATTCTCGATGACCAATTCAAAACCACTCATCAGGACTCCTCTCAGTTTGAGAGAGTCGACCTTTTATAGTTCCCAGGAGGTGGGGCTATATGCTTCTAGACCAATCAGAGCGTATTTGGACATATCTATGTTTCTAATGTACGAATCGACAAAATACTCGAAACTTCAAGAATTATCCACTTTGTTGCCGAATTCGTTGTCAAGTTCTATGATAATTGATGCGAAATCAGGCAGCATTAAACGATGACTACTGTAAATCATTATAATGAATACAGTATTTGAGCTGCTGGGAAGCAAAATTACAGGTAGGAAACTATATAAATGGTTGGTGAGTTATTTTCTGGAGATTCCTACCATAATGTTTTTTACCCATTAACACGTTCACTGCCACTACCTTCGGCTGATATCAGGACCATCTATCTAAGTAGAAGACCCTTCTTTGTTATCTTTTAACTGTAGTAAAGAAAATGTCATCTAATTACATAGATGTTTTAGTACTAAAAAAGAGAGCAATCTAAGAGTTAAATCGTAGTTGGAAATCAGCGTATTAAATATTTAAATTATTTATTTTTGAATTAGTTTGTAAATTCTTATTTATTTGCATTCACATTTAGTATTTTTTTTCTATATATCTTTGAGAAACAAATGGTATTTTTTAT
Organism: Argiope trifasciata; assembly: GCA_026543055.1. Taxonomy (NCBI): domain Eukaryota; kingdom Metazoa; phylum Arthropoda; class Arachnida; order Araneae; family Araneidae; genus Argiope; species Argiope trifasciata. The sequence continues at coordinate 3,798,265 of JAPMOQ010030048.1, forward strand.
GAATAAGAAATGTATGTTGCTTGACAGATGTTATTTAAATTAATCTCATTTTTGGCTATATTTACTGTTACTGTTTATACAGAATGAAGTTTGAAGACACGAAGATTCCCAAGTGTTTTTCCATGACTTAGAAACATCAATGGAGAAAAAAGAATCTAGATTAAAAATTGTAACTATTCATTGAAATTGATAAAATCTAAAAAAATAAATATGGTTGTTAAAAATAATAAAATAATCAGTACTCTATGTATAAAAAAAACATTTATTTGGAAAAATAAAATTTTGAAACGTGCAATATAACAACTAATTGATGGAACGTAATATCGAACTACACTGAATTTTTTATGGAGTTTGCATTTACAAAATAATAATAAAAAACCAGCAGTAGTATTCTAATCATTTGATAAAAAACCCACCAGTAGTATTTAAGAAAAAAATTCTGGTTATTTATTTATTATCTATTACCTTTCAGCAAAATAAGAATAATATATTTATGTGCGACGAAAAATAAATGTTCAAAACATGATTTAGACTACTACAAATTTTTATTCATAAACAGACTATTTTTATCTAATTATCTCGAAAATAATATTTATTTTCATTAACCATGTTTTTTCTTCATTTTTTGGTACAGTTTAGGAAATGATCAAAACAAAAACAGATTGTTTATTTCACCAAATATGCATTAATCTTATATTTTTACTGTGAATCGTTTTGCGATACATGCCTTTAAGAGATTTCTTTATATTTCGTAAATTGTCTGAAAACCAAAAAGTATCTTTTTTTTTCTTTTTCATCTCTTCGAAACATATTCCTGAATCTTTTGAGGATCAATGAAAAACAATTTTTGCTTTCGGTGGCGAAATGGAACTTCTTTACTTTACAAGGTTATGTTTCCCCTGAGTGAGCAAAAGCGATCTTATGTAAGTTTAAACTGAAAAATGCTTCGTTCCCTAAGGTCACAAGCGATGAAACAGAAGGTGGAAAATACTTGTTTATATTAAAAGGTATCTTCACACAGAATAAAATTTCCAATGGGAAAAGATGTTGTTCTCGAATTTATGGCATAAATTGTTTGTTGTAGCTTAGCATGCACAATTTAAATTTTTGCAAGAAAGAAAATAGCATGTTAAGAATAGATCACAGCAAAGTTAGAACTGAAGACGATATAGCAGCTTTATAATCTTTTAAAAGCTTGAGATAAATGGGAAAAATAAAATTAAAATCTTTATAATTAATGAGAAACATGACCATTAACTTTTTCTTCGTCTATAATAAGTAATAATTTTAGGTTAATAAAAATTTTATATAAATTTATAATTGCAAATATAAACATAAAAAATTGTAGGGTTTGCTGCAAAAAGGATGTAGTTCCAATTTGGTGTAATTTGTAGTTACATGCACTTTTTTAAATTTTCATGGAGTAAAAAAAATCCTTATTCATTTGGTGCCGAAAAGTTGTAGATCCATTATTTGTTCTCGTGTTCCTCAAGCGATGGAAATGTCTGTCTTATTGGAATTTAGAATTTCCGGACGTTTTTATGGCTTTCCACAAATTTGAAAATTGGTTCTCCCACCTTTTTTCAGCAAACCCTTTACTTGCACTCCTTTCTTTTTTAATGAATACAAACAATGAATTATACTACATGCAATAAATCCATCTGAAAAAGCAGTTTGAAATAAGATATGAATGAAACGTAATCTTCTCATATTTCTAACAGTCAATTCCATTCTATCCGTCATTTGATCAGGAGTTTGAAAAGAGAAGCTGTCCAAGAAAATTCTGATTTAGTAGTTTCTTCTCAACGAATACTAGTTCGTAGAAGGAAATACTCTTTTTAGCTAAAATTTAATGGGATATATCAATTCCGATGTGAGTATTAATAATTGTTGGTTCTTAAAACTTAATGCTATGACATACTGCTTAAATCTCTCTTATTATAAACTTGAAATAACACTAACATTTGCAAATCCTTATAACGGAATAACGTCAATGACCCATTGTTTTATTAAAAATTATTCCTTTAAAACAAACACAAATTTAAGGGAACATTAAACTTTGAAATAAGCAAAAATGACCGAAAATTTGCAATTTTTTCCACTGTTCGTTTTATTACCAAAATATAAGTTTATTTTTCACTAAAATGTTGTTATAAAATATATTGTCCAATAACATAAATATTCGATGGTTAAAAGGAAAAAAAACACATCCTAATGACATTCCTTAAACTTGATATTGTAATTGGATTTAAGTATCTTTGAAATGTTCCATGTATCTTACTTTTTGAAGAAATTTAATAAAATAATAACGATTTCAATCGAACTTTAAACGAAAAAAGGTACCCATTTTATGTTTCGAATTTTTTTAGCTCATTAACAGGCAATTTACTTCAGAAAAATTTAAATACCCACAAAAAATCAGTAAATGGGCATATTTTTTTTTTAAACTTAGCATTTAATTTGAATTACAAAATCATATGTACTTTTTTTTCCAAATAAATTTATATTGGGTAATAAAGAACAAAGTAATAGAAAAAATTAAAAAAAATTAAGTTGCCTAGAATAATTTGAAATTTTTAAAAATTATACCTTTTTTTAATTTAAAAAAAATAATATACTTCATTTAAAAAATTAAGAAATTTAATGTATTTATGTTTTAACAAATGTGCAGAAAAATGTCATAACCCGAGCTGAATAATACCCAAAAGTGTTTAATCGTCCTCTTAAGGCACATGGGTGAACCTTAGATAATATTAAAGTCAATATATTATAATTTCCTGATATGTATTTGTATGCATAGAAATAAATATTTATTAGTGGCAGCAATTCAAATACGCATACTTAAAATCTTCACAACAAATAAAGAATTCAATTGATGAGAAATTCAATATATATATGATGTTGATAATCAAGCAATGATGTTGATAATCAAGCAATGATGTTGATAATAATAAGCAAAATAATCTTTAACCAGCTACTCCAACCCTCCCGAAGGCGCACAGAGAAATCTTATTGACCGCACTGCCCTGACAGCAACACTGGCTGAAACTGTTGGCTGAGCCCTAAGTATCCTTACCATGCAACCTTTTCCTTGGAAAGTAAGTCCCGTCATCTATAGGAGATAGTTTACCCCCACTTTTTCTGTACCTATCAGGGACTTCACATGACCACGCCTACATCCGAACTAGAACGAGATTGGCTCCTTAGCAATGCCTCTTCCCAAGAAGCCACGAAGAAAATTCAAAGAATGATTCGTCATCTCGAAGAAAACCAAGATCTATTTAGATTGCATGAACATTATTGCCAAGGAGTGGCACACTACATACATATATTTATTTTCTGTTATTTTTGTGGTTGTACATAGCGTTTATCTGTATATATATTTTTTATGTGAGTTGCTCTCTTTTTTTCCCTCTCTTTTTATCTATGTCCCTGTTTCTAGTTTTCTGTAAATATTTTTTTAGTATTTTTCAGAATCAAATCACAAAAAAATTATAAGCCTGTTTCTGTAAATCGGCACGTTTTCGGTTTCTGCTTGACAGTTAGCTCAATAAACCAAATCCATTTTCCATTTAAACTTCAAAAAAGCTCATTTTTGTCGGTTTTGCTTTATCCAATATTAAAATACCCAACCTCATTTCAATCAATAAATGTCAGATGTCAAACAACAGTCGCAGGGAAGGGTGGAACAGGAGCGTGTTTCCATGTCTCTCCCACTTCATGCTCATTACACTGTTTAAATAACCAGAGGTTTATAGTTACAGGGGCATGAAGCGTTGTTATGTGTGTACCTGCCATGGTGACGAGAACCAATCACCATACTGAAAGATTCTCATCATCGTTTCTGAGGTTCCCCTCAGTGAGAATTATAAGCAAACTAAAAATTAAGTAGTAACACTAAACAGCAGGATAAACGAGAAAAGAATAGTAAATCAAAATGTACTTTTAGACATATTTTATATTATATTATATCAGTAAACAATAAATAGAGCTGAATATGTGCATAGAAGGAAAAAAAAATTCATATTCAACTTTCAATACAAAAATCAACTCAAATAAAATTTCAAACCGTAGAAAATTTTTGATGAATAACGTTTAACAATAAAGTGAGCATAAGAGGAATCTCTAGGTAAAGGATACAGAATGTGGGAAAAAAAGATTGTTACTAAATATAGAGGAAAATATTTTAAGCTCTTGAAGACTGAATACAGCAATGCAGATCCAATTTGGATGCAAGCAGAAGAATTGCTAATACGCAAAGCAATTCTCACTCGTAAATGTACCTGCCATGAATAAAAGATCAAAGGGCAGAAGCAAAGCATTTCCTATTGAATAGAATTCAAATGCTTAGTGAAAGGTACGCAATAATGAGTCACCCCAAAGTGATGTTCCTTGTCACATTCACACTTCACTGGAGCTAAATATTCGATATATTTAAATTAATTTACTCACAGAAAGCCTGACGATCTGACAAATTAATTCAGATAAAAGACAGAATAACGTTTATGAATCAGTGAAAAGTCCACTACTAATTCCACAATGAGATAATAATTAAACAATGATACTAGAAAAGTCATTATACGTAATGTAAAAAAAAAAAATTGTTGAGGAACCTTATGTCAAATGTAATATATTTACACTTTTACAACTATGATTACATTATTAATACTTTATAGTTCAGAATTATTAGAATAGTTAGAAAATATCACTTTTAAAAATTCACATTGTTTAAGCATTTCCTGGTTACTTCAATCAAACGTACCCTTAATATTATAATCTATTACTAAAATATAAAATAGAAATGTATATTCCGAATCAAAATTAGAAACTTGTTGTGATTAAAATATTTGATTCTGTGGCATTACGAACACATAACGTTGTATCAAAATCTATGAACATATACATATAGTTTGACTTTTATTATTTATATAAAGACCAAGTTTATATTATTTTTTTCATACGATTCCATATGCATCAATATTTTAGTACAATTGTATATGCATTATAACAATATTTTATTTTGACATATTCAGAATTTAATCACCAATTATTATATAAATTTCATTAAGTTTTATTTCGTTCTAGGAAAGCCGCATAGAACGAATTTGGGTATTATAGATTTTTCAGAATACATAATATGTGTTCTTAAGAATTTTATATTATTAAAAAATGAATAACAATTAATACATAAATATTGTTGTTGCTTATGCCACTTATCATAGGCCAGCTCTATGGCGATTTTAAGCCGAGTTTTTAGCACCTCTTGTTTCAGTAGCACCTTTTAGTGCAGAGAGTACGTCTTATAGACACTCAAAAATCACTTTATTTACTCATACACATCATAATTTAGGCTTGAATCAGAGAAAGATCTTTCTAATCCAGTATCACCGGTGACATTGACTCTACCTGGAGGACTTTGTGGCTACGACGGATTTATGCATGCACACTTCCATGTACACGGAGAGTCTTTTACCGGTGGGATTCGAACTCACAGTCCGAGGGTTGAGAGTTCAGCGCTGACCAACCATACTATCCCGGTCTAAATAATATTTTTTCATACATCATAAGACGCATCTAAGATTTGTTTCTTAATAAAAGCGAATTTTAAAAAAATCGTTTTCGTTAAATGTATTTAATATACATAGTTTTACGTTTGTTAAAAAGGTTTGTTTTAATTAATTTTTCATTTAATTTATGACTTTTTCTGAATTAGGTAATAATTTACATGAAATTTACTTATTAGTACAGAACTATCTATTATTTCATTTTTCTTACAGGGAGTTTCAGAAAATAAGTAGCAACAACATGATTATGATGATTCTAAATACAATCATCCAAATACGATTCTCTGCAGAAATATAATAAGGGAAAAGAAGAAATATTGATTTTCGCAACAATCTGCTTGTAACAATATCGGCTCTTCTAGACAAGGAATTGGGCTCCTGTTATTATATTCCTGATCCTCTTATCCTGTTTCTAACAGCAGAGCTGTATTTTTATCTGGTGAAATATAGAAATGGTTATGGTTGAACATTGATATATTTGATTAAACTTTCTTGGCAAGAATGAGTGATCGAAATTTGAGAATTCAATCAAGTGTTTTTATATTAGAAAAGAGGGAATTTATGATTTTTGACATTTTGTAACTTCTTTCTTTAGGTATTGTTGGAAAATGTTATACCTTTTTCTAATCCAGAAGAAAAAAACACAATCTTAATAATTTCAAATAATATGGTTATTTTAAATTCCATACGAATTCGTATTTTTTTGTAGCGAAATTCACAAAAAAAATGAATTTCAAAAATTATAATATTTACAATAATGAATTATGAAGTGAAGACTGTAAACTAGGAAGTATCTAATATAAATACATTTTCTTATTAATACATCGTTACGAAATTTTCTCCTGTAACTCCGTAAAGTTAACAGTAAGAGTATGAAGATATACAATCAAAAGGCCTTGGTGACAAACGATGGCTTTATTAACAGGAAGTCACTAATACGCAGATAAATACATAAATGGAGACGCAAATAAGCAACATACAGCAGTACGCTATACCATAACACAGCACAATAATGATTACCTGATCAAAGCATTTAGGGAGAGAATTCGTTTACCACTTTACTAGAGCTTAAAACATTGCCTCCAGCTTGAGATTGCAGGCCTTTTATAGTTTTGGGAGGTGGGCCAAGAAGGTTCTGGACAAATCAGACGTATTTCTATTCATATAGGCTGATTTACTAAACTTCTTCAAATTACCATATAATCTATTCTGTCTCCAAATCGTCTGCAAGTTTGTCGCAAAGCCCTGGGATCATTGATAAGATACTCGATCAGCGCCCCACAGAACTGATCAAAAAATGGTCTGTCCCGTGATTTAACTAACCATGTTAAAAAATAGCATTGCAAATTTGTAACAATGTTAATTAAAGGATTTAAGGAAACTTATTTATTAATGTTTCTTTCTAAGAGGCTCTACCAAATTCACGATGCTATGAACAGAAATTTTATTTATGAAATAAAATTTTCCTGGGAATAGGAATACAACGACATATCCACGAGTTATAACACGATTGATTCTATCATTAAATTAGATCATTCAATAAATTTTTAATCTGTTGAAATTACGGAAGCATTCAATTCTAAATGATTTCTTTAGAAACTGGAGCTATTTCTAGTTGCTGACGATCTGCAGAACAAGTGGTTGAACTTTCAAATTCTTAATTTCGTATGGATAGATCTCTAAATTCTTAATTCATTTGAAATTGTTGAGGTTTGATTTAATCTGTAACCTTTCCAATAAAAAAAACTAACATAAATTCATTTATTTGAAATGAGAGGTACTATTAAACTTAATAATCCACAAATAAGAAAACAAAATGATTAAATTATTCCTAACCTGCAGCAAAACTTCATTTACATGTAAATACTTGCTTATTCTTCAGAAAAAAGAGGATTCCAAGGTCTTTTTTAAAACTTATTATGATTTTTATGATTAAGGGCGAGATTTTATTAATCGCTTTGAATTCCAAAACTAAAAGCGCAATTTTTTGCTGCCTTCTTAACAATTTTTTATCCGTACTTCTTTCTTTTATTTCTTTAAAAATAATCCACATATTTGGAAAAAAAATCTACTACCAATTTAATCTTTTAAAAGATTCTGATTATAATTTAGGCATTGACTTTAGAAAATTATTGAACTTACTCTAAAATAATCTCTCCAGCAAGGCAGAGTGCTATTTCATCATTATTATTGTTTTAGATAATTTTCAGTATAAAGGATAATAAATTATGCTTTATGACATATTCCGGAGAATGATTTTCGAAAGAGCATTTCATAAAATTCTATCATTAAAGTTACTATAAATTTAGTACACTAATTAAATCTAATCAGCATACCTATATCAGTACTTAACACTTCCATTTCTCCATTAACACACCACACCTTAACACACCTCTTAACACACCACACCTCCATTTCTAGAGTGCATATGGTCACTTTCCATTTGGTACTGGTATAGATGGACTTTATTAAAAATCAAAGATTAAAAGGAAAGAAAATATTACACTACAATAACTTAAAAGATAAAATTGTGTGCATTTTAGTTCTTTGCTAATCAGACCATTTGACTTTTAGTTACCAAACTTAGAACATTTTTTAGGTTATAATTGAATATACAAAAACACAGACAGGATATTAGGGAAACGCTGGTACAGTGAACTGAATGGTGCAATGCATCTTATATGGCCCAAATTATCTGTCAACCAAAATTTGAAATTTTAAAATTTATATGTATATACTTGATGAATCTAATAAGGTCATGTAATAAAAAATGTTGAATTAAAGTTTTATTAGCTATTAATCTTGTTGAATCAAAAAGTCTCCAAAGGCGACTAGTATTACATAAAAATCTATTTATTCTCTTGATTTCTCACTAAAAAAATAAATTCTTTGCAATTGGTTTCAAGAAAAAGTTAAAGAATTTGAACACAAAGTCCAGCAACTGCCGATATTCGATCATCGCCGCAATATGAAACTGTCAAAATCCCTATTGGATATCTGATTTCTACTCTAAGAGCTTCTGCAGAAATTTTTCTCCGAAATCACATTACACCCAACATCCATTAAATCTACGGCAAAAACAGTTTCCTTATGTCATAACTTGGATACGGTGTTTACAAACCTCAATGAATTGAAAGGGGACTCCAGGGGTGAATTTTCATTCAAATCTTTTTTTTTATTTCATCAAGAAATGTTGACTGGGACCATACGTACATCGAAAATATATTTTCTTAAACCCATTTCCTTCCCCATATTTATAATAATTCATTTCTCTCAGTTTAAATTCGATTAAAGAAAAGGTGTCCTCTAAAAATAAAAGATATGTGTTTGCTCCTCGCAAGATATTCTGAAAATCGCTTTTCTTCTTCTCTCAGCAAACCAGGAAGTGTAAGAAAAAGTTAAATACTTCTTTGTATGGTTATGTG
>JAPMOQ010030048.1:3807913-3843500 GCA_026543055.1 Argiope trifasciata
AAACTTAATGTTTATTCAACTAATATTGACATAGAGTTTTTTTTACTACGCTTCTCACCTGTCCATCTGAAAATGCAGGATTATTGAAGAATCCGTATTGACAAAAGGCCAAAACCCAGAAAAACCAATGAATATTTGTTATTATAAGTACTGGCTCATATATATCCCTTCTCCTCGATGTTTTAATATAAGAATTAACACGTTTAAACAATTATTTTGACATTAAAAATTGATCATATAATTATGTCGCTCATAGTCATGCCAAATATTGATTGGTCATATCATACAAACAAAACAAATTAAGGTTCATGAATCAGCTGCAATTTTAAGGATATTTCCTTTGGGAGACAAGTTACGGGATTCTTCTTGATGTTTCGACGACCTATCAGGAGAGCTATGAAAAAGAGGGAGCATGCAAGAGAAGTAGAAATGGGATAAATTCTCCCTTAGGAGCACTTATCTTCAGATTTCCTCTAAGCACTTTCTGGTACAGCAGTTATTTCATAGTAATAAGTATTTTCGCTTGTCACCAGGCTTTTTAACCAGGTAAGATGACCCACTTGGTTATAGAAGTCCGGAACTTAGCGTAGAGTTTATGCTTGCACGTGATTGATTTCTACAAGTGCTGTCTTCATCTAAACTTCTGCTGTATTCTGTTACCTGGGGTTCTTATATCATTATTCATATTTGGAGTTATTAAAGTTTTCCCCATTTATCCACAGGAAGGATACTACGAAATACTATTTTGCATTTATATACTCATCATTTTAACACTCACTCATCGCTTTACCATTTTATATATATTTGATCTTAATTTTGCTTTTATTCTTTTACGATAAATTTTCATTTACTGAATAAATCAAATGTTTTGTTTAGCAGTTCAGTCTTTTTCATCCTTTGTTACTTCAAAGTTTCATCCCTTTTTGTGTCTTTAATCTGAGAAAATATTTCCAATTATAAAATTTTATGCAGTGCATTTCGTTCTTAAAATTAAATTTCTAATTTATGAAACAATTGCGTAACATGAATTCGGTATTTTTCAATGCCTAAAGTGTCATTTGGTTTAAATTAATTGCTACTAATAAACTTTAATTACAAAATATGAACAAAACATTTATCAGATATGTAGAGACATTTTGAATTATTAATAGAAGTAATTTTAACACGTCTTCAAAAGTGTTATAAATAATTGTAGTGAAGTGAGTATAAAAACAAACTAAATAATACATCAATTTTAATTTTTAAAGAAAAATGCAGCAAGCGAAATTAATAAGGAAAATAATTATTAAATGTTTATAAATAAATTATAAATGAAATCTACTATAGCAAATTTCAAATCATGTGAGGACATTATTATTTTTTAAGTTATTATTTGTTTTAATTATGTTAAGTCATTAATCAGTTTAAAAAGGTTTGAAACAATGAGGAAACTTTTTTAACTGTTTCTCTATCTTTCTCTCTTTGTGTGTGTATATATATATATATATATATATATATATATATATATTACCTTATACCTTTTCTTACCTTATAAAAATATAAGTAAAAATTTATTAAAATTGTCTCATAAAATAAGGCAATAATTTTATGAAGAAATTAATTTTTAATTTCCTTGAAGAAAATTAATTAAAACTTTATCACAGGGATCAAAATGACCCCTTGGTAAACTAAGAGTTAAAAGAAATATCTTGAAAATCAATGAAAATCATCTAAAAATAATCAATTTGGTTTTTTACTTTGTTATTTGTGACATATTTAATGAAAAGACTGTTGCTCTATGGTTTCTGAGCTTTCTTTAACTCCAGCCAACGAATTAATTCCCTGTACTTTTGTCTAATTATATGTAATTGCTTCCACTAGGTACTGAAAAGGTATTAAGAAGTGTTACAATAACTTAAAATGAGTTTTAACTGTTTCTAAACGAATACGTCGTGTTTGAAGTAGTGTCTATGTAAAAGCTTCCCTTCTAACTTAAGCAAATTCTATCGTTCTCAATAATGATACTTTTCTTTTCCTCGGTTATTGCTGACAATATTTTGTCCCTTACTATGCAGAGAATTTCTGGTTTTCACAACGAAAAAAGACTTGATTGAGTTAGCGAACAAGTTTTGATTTTTCATTCGTTGTGAATGAACTTAATCATAAGCATCGATTTATGCACATTAGGAATTGTGCTAAAATGAAACATGCAAATGAACAAAAAAGAAACTGAAATCTCCTAATTGTTTGCCGAACTTTTCCAATTTTCACATTAGCAACATCCCCTCTTTTCCATGATTAAGTTTCGTGACTAATTGTTTCAGCATAGCAAAAATAAACGTTGATTGTTACTTTCTTGGAATCTGTTGTATCAGGTGAATTATTGGAAAAACCTAAATCCAGAAACAATGGAATCCTCGCTTTCTTTCTTCAAATAAAAATACATAGAAGAAGAGAAAATAGATTTAATTTCCATATTAAATTGTAAAGGAAGCTAAAATAATAATACGAACTTTGTCTCCAATCAAGTGAACAACTTGTAAAATATTAGAAATATATATAATATACAAAATGTGCTATATTCAGCTCATTTTTTATGCAAATACAAACACTTTTAAAGTTTATTGACCGGATGAGTTTGTTTTTTCCCAATATTCGTATTTTAATAATACAGGGAGTTCCGTGAGGTACGCAGCGTCCAATTTTTATAGATACTAATAGAAACGATTGAACGAGTATTTTAATATAAAACATATAGTTCTTCCGAAAATAGGGTCATATTATAACAAGAAAACTATAATTACGGATCATACAGTTTGTATTCCAAATTACGATGCGCAGGAAGATTGTTCAACATGAAAGTTTCCCTAGGTGATTATGCAAATTTGTGGCAACCAATGAGAGAGAAAAAATGTTTGACAGGGAATATGAAAATTATCTAATGACTATAAGGTTAGAAAACTAGTTTGAAGAGAATTATGCACTAAAACATATTTGTGTAATATATGAATTCTTTATGGCTCTGAAATAATCCATGAAAATAACAATTCGATTGAATGTTATTTTCATGGCTGACTTATCATGAATTGCAATAATATCATAGTGGGAGGAAAACAATTCGGCAATCACCGCAGCATAAACAATATGACGATTAAAAGAATATACAAATGATTTAAGGAAACAGGTAATGTGTTCGACAAAGGGCTAGCGAAATATGTCATGCGTTTAAGTACAAAACCTTATATTCAGAAAGTGAAAATTTTTGATTGGCAGTGGCATCCCATTCTCGCATGCACAGATAAGATAAGAGATTATTGATTTATGCAAGATAATACTAGACCTCGCTGCACTCTCGAAACTGCGATCTCTTAAATGAAAGTAAAGAGATACTAGATTCCATATCGAAACAAATAATAATAGATAACGGCCACCTTTCTCTCCGGATCTTAACCCATGCTGCTTTTTTATGGGGATGTTTCAAAGACAGAGTATATCTTATATCCCTCAACATTGGATGAATCGAAAGCAGCAATTGAAAATAAGGTCAAGGAAAGAAGTTTTGGTGAAAAATTGGGAGCTTCGATTCCATATTTCGAAATTTTATTCATTCGAAGGTCGACAAGTCAAAAATCTACTGTATTGAAAGTTCTCAATAAACATTTATTTTCACTTGGGGTTGTTCTCATTTCTTAAAGTTTTCATGACACAGGCTTCACACCTCAATTAGACTATGACGCTGTATTCCGAAACCCCTCATATTATACATCAAAATACTCATCTTGACATGCTCTATGCGAATCTTTAAAAATTAGTCGCTGCATACCTTGTTGGACACCCTGTATTTACTTTTATTAAATTTTGTTTATTGTCCCAGGATATTTTGATATTATTTTATAATATACTATTGTTTCTGGTAGCCAGTTTTATTTCTGATGCCATGAAATTTGCCCTTTATGAATGGCAACGTTGTTTATAAAAAGAATTTGATAAACAAGGCCACACTGTGTTGCAGGTACATTTTTCTGTATTTTTATTTTTGTGCCTTCCTTGTCTTGAATGTGAAAATAAACCTCAGTGTGTACAAGAGTTCTCGTCTTTTAGTCTAAAGCGACTACTCATATTGTCAGTATACTAAGCAATCTGTGTAAATGTGTCTTTAAACAGATTTTAACCTTGGGTAATCATCAATCGTTCACAGTTATATTGAGAGTTATGTTATATTTAGTTATATTGAGAGTTATGTTATATTTAGTTATATTGAGAGTTATGCTATATTTAGTTATATTGAGAGTTATTATATGCACAGTTCTATTGAAGAGAACAAAAAAAAATCTTATACTTTTTAATTCTAACGGTATATATATTTCCAATTTGTATTATTAGCTGAACTTTGTGATGGTTATAGGCAGCAAAGTTTTAGAGTTTCTAACAAAATAAATTATTGCTGAATTATTATTTAATTTTTTTATTCACTCTGAAACACAAAACAACATTATTCAACTTAAAAAAATGCCCTGTTCATGTATTTAGAGGCTTTCAAAAATAAAAGTAAACAAAATTTCAAAAATATAAAAAATGCAATGTACAATCACGCATTTCAAGTTATCGAGAACATTATTACTTTTAAGTCATTATTTGTATCAATTAATTTAAGTTATTAACTGGTTTAAACCGGTTTGAAACAATCACAAGACTTCTCTATCGGTCTCTATCTCTACTTCTCTAATTATAATTTTTTAAATTTTCAGTTTCAGTTTTTCTAGCTGGTAAACAATGTTTAGGAGTCCGATAGAATTTGAGAATGGGATAAAAACACGTTTTTCAAAATATCTACGCATGCGTAATCTGATAGTCTCGTACTAGTTTCAACCCGGCTTAAGATTGATAATAATTTAAATTAATTCCCACAATTCACAAAAATTCAGGGAATGAATAATTTGGAAATCAAGCTGTAACTTTAGTTGGCGATAAATCGCCAAATGTGACAACCTTTTACATTATTTTCTAAAAGCCCTAAAAGCGAAAAATAGATGTCTCAGAAGCAATAAATCCTGCGCATGCCTGCGCATTTTTAGACTTCATGCCTGCATGCCTCATGACACTCCCATGCCTGCGCATTTTTAGACTTCAAAAACTTTAAATCAAAACAATATCATGTTCTTATTATCTTAATAAATATTGAAAAGTTTAATAATGATTTCAGAATATGAAAAAAATTAAATTAGGGAAAAGAATTGGGACACATAAAAAAAGAAAAATACTACTAAGCACAACAATGTGGCACTAAACAAAATATCAATAATTTACTTTTAAAATATTGCTTTTAAGGTGATTTAGTATGCTTTGGCAGAAGTAATTCTAACGAAGTTGAACTGACTTTCCTCAGTTATTTTAGCTCTAGAAGACGAAAGAGACTTCAAGGTCATTCTCCTTCAATAAAAGTATCTGGTTCAATTTTCTTACTTTCTAAGGATAAAATTCCTTAGAATTTTACTTTTTTTTCAAATTCGATTTCCTTAGAGAAGGTATTTGACCGTGATTTCATTTTGAGCTATCTTCACCAATTACTCGTCTAGAAAAGGGGAATTACTCGAGATTTTGGTTCAAGTGGCGTGAAATTCTGGTTACCCTCGTAAAAAAAATGTCTATGGTAGAAGCCAATTTTGTTAAGAGTTCCCCGGTTAAAAAGAGGAAAGAAAATTGAGAATAAAAATAGAACTTTTCAGGCGATTTTCAGTAAAACAAAAAAGGTTTTACCAAATTCTATTGGTCATTTACAACGGAAAATTTAATTGTGAATGTCATGAATAACATTCTTTTATGAGAATTTTAACGGGATTTGGTTTTTGTGGATTTTTTAACTTAATGATAGGTACAGAAAAAATAAAATTCTTGAAAAAATGATATTCTTCCTACCACATTTTTTATATAACTTCGTTAAAAATACACTACGTTTATTTAGAGAATTAGTGTTTCATTAATTTTTATCCTCTTACAAATCTATTAGAATTTGAAGTCTATTTTCTTTCGATTCTAATTATTCTTAAGCAGCAGAATTTACTGCATTATAAAATACAAGAATATTATGCAGTTACCCTAATTTAATTTTAACTATACCAAATTTTGGCACAATATCTGCAAGAATAAGTTCCTCAATCCCTTCTTCAGAAAACTCAAGAACTTCAAAGATTTTCAAATGTCTCACCGACCTTCTAACGTCGGGTGTGAAATTAAATTGCCCAAGCACATGACTTTCTCGTATAACATACCAGCCATCAATTTCACTTGTAATCACATTACACCTTAATTCCATTAAATCTTCTACGATAACTGTTTCCTTAGAATCTCAGCCTGGGTAGTGTGAGTAGAGTTTGCATTGATTTCAAATATAAAATCAATCTTTCATCATTAGTGCCTTGATTCAGTATTAGGTTGGCAGACTCCATTTAATTAATAGGTGAAATTCGTGAGTTAGAATTCCCAGCCATTTAAATATTCCTAGAAGTATTGACACAGCGTCACAGTTTGGCATATAATCTGTATTTTATTAAACGATATATTATTCGTGGAATCGTAATTGCTATAAGCTTATTTAGATAGAAATTCCAGTTGTTGTGATTATGTATAAACAGATGCGTTTGCACAGAAAGGCTCTGTATATCAACTGCAACAATATCAATGTACTCTATAGAATGAAAACGCTTAGATTTTAAATAAATTCAATATTTCTCGATTGTGCCAAATACAGGGTTGTTTTTTGATTTCAAACAGAAACGTGCATTTGCCGGAAGGAAAGAAAAATGGCAGGGTTAGAAAATGGCTGAGAAATAAACAGATATATAAACATTAGTCGATGCCTATTAGTTTATTAAATTAAATTCATCTTATATCCCGTGATTCTTACCATGTCAGCCAGTCCCACAGGGTAGGTGGGGGAGGCACCTCATAAATAATTGAGGATGCGAAGATTCTGGCATGGTGGGGGTCCACTCCTCCCATCAATGACGGCAGTTTAACCTTAGGAATGGGTTGTACCAGGCCGGCGTCCAGGCATACGGGTAGCGTTTCTTCCACCTGATCTGGAAATCCCAGGTTCGAGACCCGGTTCCGACATAGTTTTTTGTTTTTTTATTTTGTGTTTTATCTGGTAGTAGTGTGAATGTGCACACCCGTAAAAAGGAGTTGTGAGGGCAAAAGTAACGCATGAAGTAGCTAAGTCGTACTCATGGCCCTAGTTGGAGCTACTGAAGAAACAAGGAACTCTAATTTAGGCTTAAATTGCTTGCAGCTTTCTGTCAGCGGGTTTGTAATGTACCATAACTAACAACAAGGGTTATACCATGGCCGGTGATGAATCTTATGATTCAATTACAGTTCAAGCCAGTGTTGCTGTTGCAGAGGTCAGGTCATTCAAGCTTTTCCATGGACTTTCGGACAGGTCATATGTAAGCCATTATCTAATAAGGCTGATCTGTACATTTGGCTATAAGAATGTGAATTCGATTGGAAACAAGAGGATATCTGTCAGCAATCTTAGAATCACTTGTTACAATCTTTATATACAGTGTATATAAACTGAAAGTACGTTAGTTAGTTAGTTGTTTGAATCTTATACAGTTTCTGCAGCATCCTTCTATTTGATGATGAGTATGCTTGTCCGTGTTTCCACAGAACGGGGTACTGTAGGGTTTTGAGGATAAAGACCCCTTTGTTCCCGAAGGCAGAAGTCTGACTTCTGGCTCAAATGAAGATGAAATTCACAGACACATTCGCTATCACAGCCCTTTTTTACAGGCGGGCACATTCACACAACTCCCTGATAGAACACAGAACAACCGTACACGAACCAGAACGCCTGGTTCACTGAGAAAACGTGCGACCCCTAAGCTAGTTATCCGGCATCCTTCCGTTTAAAAAGATTAAATGCATTATTAAAAAGCTCCTACAACTCACCGTAAGGGTTTCAATAGCTGAGGTTTCAATGATGAAGAACCTTTTTAGGAAATTTAAAGATTTTATTTTTTGTCTTCGGAAGTTAGTTTTAGGTTTGCCTTTTTTGGCGTTGATGCTGCATCGATGATGTTTTAAAGTCTAATAAATTTTATATATGCCGCTAGAGAGCATTATAAGTGAGAGGCAGGGTAATATGCTTACATAAATTCGTTATATTTTCAAAAACTTCACTCAAAGCGTCCAACCATTAATTTCTATTAAATATAGGCCGAACAAGAAAATCTTTAATTTCATAAATTTAAAAAAACAATCTAAATTAAGAAGTACATTCCCTTAAAGAAATATTTAATAAATAAGTAAATCCTTTCTACTTTATTTGAAATAATGAGGTCTTTGATATTTCAAAACTTAAAATTTTACTAACCTTGTTGATATATATTATTATATATTATTGTTTTTCATCTTAAATAATCCAAAAACTTCAAAGAATTTTTTCCTGCAATAGTTCAAATCAGCTGGAATCTTGACTGTTTCGATCTAAATTATCTTGATAACTTTATCTATCTTGATATATAAATGTTTGGTTAATTAATGGGACAATTTATATGAAAATAGATTAGATTCAGATATCACTTTGGCAAGCTTCACACCTTCAAATCATTTACTCAAGCAAAATTACAGCATAATTTCAACATCCTAAAACATATTTTATTATTACAGCACGATCTTGAGATTTAATCCAACTTCAGAAATAACATTATCCAAAACACATATACTGCAGTGTATTCTCCTAAACATATTTGGGAGAATAAAAATTTATTTTTCAATTTTTACGTTAAAGCTCGAGAGATATTAGTAGTTAAATATGGGTTTTTATTTTATTTCGATAATTTTTGGAAAAGACATTAAAAATTTATGAACAAAGTGCCACGTTCACTTTTTGATAACGAGTTAAAAATATTTTTGATAGCTTATTATTTAAAAACATTTTTAATATTTATTTGTATTTAAACTCGAAAGTAATGTTAATGGTATTTAAATTCAGTTTTTTATTATAAAATTTTAGCATTTTTCTTCCTTTCAGAAAGCTGAGTGAAATAGATTTCAAAATTATTATCATATTTATAACCATATATTCATAGAATCATACTTCACAAATGTGTAAGAAATATTGCATTTAAAAAGTTAAAATACATAAAGGGACTCTTTTATTAAATAATTAAGATTTTATTGATGTAGTTGTTTAAAATAAATATTTTTCAAATTTCAAATTGATTCACACATTTCAAACATTTTTATACTCACTGAAATAACTATTTTAAATTATGAAAATAAATGTTAATCAACATGTCGAAGTTTGAAGATTCTTTGAAATTAAGGTGCATAAATTTCCTTTTAATACAAATATTGAAATATATATTTACTCAAAATATATTGCCCACAATTTATGCAAATAAGCTCTATTATTTGAATTCATTTTAAAATTACCTCCTCTGAACTTCAGAAAACTCAACCTATAATTACCGTCTTTTGAAAATAGTTAGATCAAACTTCTATTGAGTAGATTTAGAGTGCCTGAAAGTTTTAGATTAATGGTTATTATTTGTTATTAAACATTTTAATTATATCCATAGCGCTGAAAAAAACATATTAAATCGCAATTTTATGCCTATTTCTTAATATCTGCTAAATTTTAAATTGATAGTACGAAAACAAATTTTAAAATATTTTTGAAGGACTTCGTTTGCGGTAAATCAAAAAAATTTTTAACTTCTTTATATTTTAATTCATAATTTCAATTAATTATATTTACTTCATAATTACTTTCTCATACGCGAATTGCAGAAAAAATAATATACTAAAACTAGAGTTTTTGATAATTCTTACTCTTAGATCTTCGAAAAACACATTAAAAATTTTCAACTGTGACAAAGATAATTCAAAAAGGTTGTGAATTAGAAATTTAAATTTTAATATATGGTCTTAATGCCAAATTTGTAAATATCTATCAGACTGTGAGCAGTCTGATCGGATGAAGTCTGTCTGTTAAGCTGTCCGAATATATGTTAATACGATAATTACAAAACAAAGTTATATAGATGAAATTGGATTCATAAATTAAACATCTAACAAATTTTGAGCCAAATTCAATAACGGGTTGACTGCCTATCAGTCTGTGCTTTCAGAAACGTATAAACGCAATAATTCAAAAAGGGTATATGTTAAAAATATTAATGGTATAAGCTAAAAATATGAATTTTTGTATGCGATTTAATGGTTAGAAGTGTAATTTGTGTAAAAATTTTATTTTAATCAGTAGGAAGAAACTCGCCTACAATACAAACTCGATTTTCCCATACTACTAACATTTTCCAGGGATTAAACACCAAAAATCTAATCAAAGAGCACATAATAAATTCAGAACGTATCTTAATTAACGCCAAAAGTTAATATTTTATAATTATTGTAAGCCAATAAAATGCGAGTCGCTGTCTGAGAAAACTTAATCAAAGAAAGTTTTGTAAAGATCATTCCAGCTGGTTTTATAATACATAGTCAAAAACTCACAATTTCCATCGAATATTTTATTTCTTTTATTTTGGAAATAAATTTAGTTATTAATGAAATAAGCTGAAATCCATTAATGAAATTAATCCATTTAACCATTAATGAAATAAGCTGAATGTTTAATTTTATAAAACCGGTACGATATTACTAGATATATTTTGGAAATAAATATCTTTATCATAAATCTCACATATCCAAATATTTCCACGATCCAAAACATTCACAGTGCTGCTACAATAAAAAAAATATTATGATATCACAGTGTGAAATAAAGATTGAATGCAACTTTAGAAATAACATAAGGTCAAATCGTAAATATTGTAGCAGCATCTAAAAATTAGAAATAGACTTCAAAACTCAAACAGAAAACTTAGCAACAGTCTATGCGATGAATTATTCATTGGAAGAATCTTTGAGTATTCCGTTACATAATATTCATCCTCCTGGGAAAAGGATTTAATGGAAAGTTTTCAAACAAAGCGTCGAACACTTTACTGAATCAGATTGCAACTAAGTCTGAAGTCTTCTAATTTAATGGAAAGAATAGGAATCGGCTGTTGTGTTTTAGAAATTGAATTATACTTTTCTGTGTCACTTTGTTGCCCTGGAAAACTATTTATAGATTTAAGATTGTCCTGATCATTCAATTTGATTTCAGGAAAAGATCTTGGAATATGGCAGAGCTATATAGAAACCGTTTATTAGAATCGGAAAGTATTGTACTTGCGAAATATCCTAATCAGAATTAAAGAACCAGTACATTTCACTTTTTCTTTATATATATGAATTTAGGAAATGCATGTAATAATATTTTTAAATGTAATTAAAATTTTTATTAATTTATTAAATATAATTGCTTATTTTATATGAATTCAGGAAATTATATAAGGGAATTTTAAAATTTTATTAAAATATAATTTTTGTGCTTTATATAAGTTATTCACTATATACGAATCTAGGAAATGTATATAATAACATTTTAAAATCTAAATCTAAGCTTAATTAATTTATATTTAATAAAAAATATTTTTTTATATATGAATTTAGGAAAATTATGCAATGGCATTTTAAAATATTACTTGATTATTAATTAATTTATATTTAATATAAATTATTTATTATAAACGAATCTAGGAAATATATGTAATGATATTTTAAAATCTAATATAAATCTTAATTAATTTATGTTTAATAGAGACAATTTATTTCATATGGATTTAAGAAATGTACGTAATGATTATTTTTTAAATAAAATTTAAATCTTAGCTAATTTCCAAATTTTTATCCTGAATCAGCCCTTGTAAAGTTCATTCTAAAATGGTCTCTTTGTTTCTGATTCATTTTCCACTTTTTATGTAATTAATTCTGCACACA
Organism: Argiope trifasciata; assembly: GCA_026543055.1. Taxonomy (NCBI): domain Eukaryota; kingdom Metazoa; phylum Arthropoda; class Arachnida; order Araneae; family Araneidae; genus Argiope; species Argiope trifasciata. The sequence continues at coordinate 3,819,788 of JAPMOQ010030048.1, forward strand.
CACCAGAAAACTTTAGACTTCATCATTTTCTCATGCTCTGAGCTAAGGGATAAAAATTCCTAATGTTTACAACATTCCTACAAAGATATCTAAGATTCCCTTTCCTAAGACAGCACGTATTAAAGAAATCTCTATCACAATCAAGCAATAAAATCACTGAAGGGACAAACTGCTGTTTCTCTTGCTCTTTGTCGAGATGTAGACTGACGCGTCGCATGAAATTATGCATCCATAATTTCCATCTTTTCTGCCAAACACTATTATTGTACAAATAAAAATATTTATTTAGGGCATTCAAGTAACTTAAATTGTGATTAAAAAAATAAAATATAACCAAAGCATTTTTCATAAATTCATATGTTTGCGATTAAAATCGTTTTTGTATCGAGAAATAAAATTTAAAACACAAGTTGCTCAAAAATTTATTTCTTAGGGCTTATAAAAGTAAAATGTGTGTTTTCATGTTGATTAAATTTAAACATAAATAAAATATAAATAAAATAAAAAATTAAGTTTTTTGATTCCTTTTTTATATTTGGTTTATTCCTCTGAGGGGGCACTTCAGTAAAGAGGATAAGAATCTTGCGATACGGTGACTGGTTCTCGCCTCAATGGTAGGAGGGTTTATCTCTCTGAGGGTGCACTTCAGTAAAGAGGATAAGAATCTTGAGATACGGTGATTGGTTCTCGCCACTCTGTAGGAAAGGGTTATGCCTTGGCCGGTGATAGCCCATAGGACTTAACCACAGTTCTCACCAGTGTTGATATCGTGGTGGTTCAGTCGTTCTGTTTCAGGGTAGGAGTAGTCAGTTAAAGGTATACATTCGGCTTATTGATGTATATTTCTTAAATAGTGATTTTTTAACATCTACAGGTTAAAAAGGAACTAAAAATATCACATCTTTCTTTATGAGCATTTTATAAGTGTTTGGGAAATCTGAAATGTATGTGTTTTTCACCACCATGATCTGTGATTTTCATTTTCATTGTTGTCAGTAGTATAAATTAATAAAAAGAAAAGTAATAGATGATATAATATACCATCTTTTCAATCTTCACATAATGAATATTTTTTTTTCCTTCAGAGAGTTTCTGGAATACAAGGATTCCTTTGAAATCACTCATCTTGTATTATACTTTCCACTTTGCATAATTTTATCAGAATATAAAATATTTATTCAATTTGTTTGTTTTTAAGTTTTACTATAGAATTCATACTTTAGTTCTTTTCTTTAAGTGCAAGAGGCGGACATTCCTACTTTTTAAAAACTGCTTTAAGTTAAAATAAAGGGAAGTAAAGATTTGAAATTAATTGTTATTATTATAGATAGTATAATTCGTTATCATAAGCATTGCTTTGATAATTATTATTATAGACAATACTTTTTTCTTGGGGTATGACTACATGCATCTCACTCCATTATTTTACCTGCTTTATAAAAATAGTAAAAAATAATTCTATCGACAATTTTTAATGTATTTATTTGATTATTTTAAATCTGCCAAACCACTGTTTGAATATCTGTTTAGAAATTTGGATATATTATTCATAGTTTTGTTTTCATTTTTAAACATTATATCTGAAATTCAGAATTAAAAAAAAGAGTGCTATCATTCTTTGACCTCTTACTCTTAAATAATTATTAAATTTTATATTTTAGGATTTGATAGATACTTTGTATTCCATACATTATTCTTTTCATTTCTTGATTCATTTCTATTCTTAAAATAAGCTTTTTCATTAAAATATTTTGTGTTATAAATTTTTCGTTTAAAAACATATTTAAAAAATGCCAATTCAGAAAATGAATATATATATATATATATATACAAAAAAGTTATTGTACTTAACTATAATACAAGGGAAAATCCATAGCAAAAAAAAAGACTGCAACAGACATGCCACATACCTTTATTAATAATTATCTCATCTTTCAATGCCAGAGAATTTCACTAGTTTTGTCACTGTATGCCATTTATATAGCCAAGAATAATATGTGAAAGTGATGATGTTACAAAAGCATATTTTCGGATATATTTGCAATAAAGGGTCCAAAGATATATGATTGACATATAATAGTTTCTAGAATAAAGAGAGCGACGCACAATTTGGCAATCAGTTCATTAATATCTCTTCTCATTCAATACTCTTTGGCAAAGAATATTTGTAGCTTTTTCCAGTAACGATAGCAACAGAAAGCAAAAATTTCATCAAATGTGAATGTTACAATATTATATAAAACTACATCTTTCACTCTGAATTGTAGGGTGTCATTCTTATTTTGATTGAAAAAAATTTATATGTGAAATGGTTAATTTATAAGAATAAGTATTACACTTGAAACTTCTAATCCACTTAAATCTGTAAATGTATACAAATTTATTTACTAAAAATGTTTGGTAAGAATTTGATATAAGGTATTTCAGACAGTAGTTTTAAAGAAAATGCTCGTCTGAACATAAAAAGCATGTTAATGTTTGGAATATTAAATTCTAGTTACTTTTTTTCATACAAACATAATTAAAATTTTGCTCTTCTAAATAAAACTAATAAAAAACATTAGTAAAATAATGATAAGTATTGTTTCAAAAACTTCTTTTAATCTTGTAATTTTCAAAATTTGTTGCAATAAAAAACGTAATAATTCGATTTTTATAATGGACTACTTTATATCAAAATTGCTATGCTTATAACAAGTTTTTTATGTCAGAGAATTTTCAATAAATATTTCAGCACCTTTGTACCAATTTTAAAATTAAGTCATATATTTTATTTTTCCCCTAGAGATTTATAAATTCTTACCTATATATTAGTTACTAATATATCATGTTTGTTTAATTTTTATAGTCACACAGTAATAAATGAAAATTATAAAAGATAACATTCTAAAGTCGGTATAATGAAATATTATTAATAAAGCCTATATCAAGGATAGATAAATTTATTTCAAATTTAATAAAATCCAAAATTTACAAAGAAACAAAAGAACTACAAGAAAAAATTAAATGAAATACATGGAATCACACATATCTTCGTGTTTCTTTTTCTAGGCAAGTAATTCTTGAACACAGTGATAAATGAAATTTAAGCCAGGAATATAAAAAGAATTCTCAAAAACCCTTCATATAAAAAATTTCAATATATTTTGAATTGTGTTAACATGGTATCTAACTGTAGCCTATCTTAAATGAAAATAATGAGTCATTATATAAGTTGTACTGATAAAATCTTTCAATCAAACTATTATATAATTTACCTTCATTAAATCATAAGTCATTTGTGTATAGTCAATATTTTCTCTTGAAATCAAATGACAGTGATTTAAAATAAATCTTTTTGATTAAGAAATAACAAAATATTTGCAACGATCTCAAAGCTCAACAGCCAAAAACAACAGTTTTGGTCTCTCATATCGTCATCCTAAAAAAGGAAAAGCTTATTTTTTATTTAAGAAATTTTAAATGCTCTACCGTGGTAAATTATTTCAGGCAAAATTTATTTGATGTGGTCCTCTAAATTTATTTAAAATAATAAATTTTAATCTTGAATATAACTACACTTAGTAAAAATAATGCGTATTAAAGATATATAAAAATTAAGATTATAGATCCTTAGAATTAATTCCTTAATTTTAAATAAATTCTATAATAAATCTTTTTTTAAATACTCCAGAAAATTATTTCTGGTATATTGGCTTAAAATACACTGAATGCATTATATGTAACATATATCATATATTCAATGCATTATATATACAACATGTATTAAATAAAAATACATTTATTGCATTAGTAATATGCCATATATAAAATAAACCTTTGCCACTCATTTCTTTTGAAAACTGAAGCATTCTAACATAGCTTTCGAATAAGTATCGATCTGCGATTATCGCTATAATATAAACTACTGCCAAACTCACTATGAGATATCCGATTTTTCCTATAACAGTTCCAGCAAAAATTTTCTCTGGAAATCGCAGTGACACCTAACAATCATAAAATATTTGACTAAAACAGTTTCCGAATCTCACCACCTGGATATTGTATTTAATGCTGCCATTGATTTGAAATGTAATGGTTCTCGGTATTTTTCCCTTCAAACTCACTCAGATATAGTGGCTCAGTGTAAAAACAGTAATAAATATGTTGTATTTAAACCATATTTATTTTATCTTTATTTCTTTAAATTCAAATTTGGTCTAATTAGAATGAAATCCATTTAAGGTAAAAATATACTACAACTTTTTTATCAAACATTATTCAGAAGAGAATTATTTAAATTGCAATAACATATCAGTGACCTCCCTAAAAGGTTAAGCATTTATCTTAGCAAAGGTTAAGCACTTTATAATAGGATACCGTTTTCCAAAGTTATAATTTAATATTATTTTAGAAATCATTTTCTGAGTCAACTGTTTTGAAAGATTATTTATATTTATGTAGTAGTTTCTATGATCGAGAATAATTATAATAAGGTCATTAATCATTAAAAACGGAATTAATATCAAGATGATACTTATTTTCTTATTTTATATATTTATTGATACAAAATAACACAGTGTTTTCTATATAAATATTGCCATTTTGTCTGTAATTAGCTAGTAAAGCATCAAATATTTTGTATTTTTAAATAATGTTTAATATTTTATTTTTTATCATAGTTATGCGAATTCAAATAGTGTATATATTTAATTAATTTGTTTTTGTTGCTAAAATGGGAAGAATAAAAAAAAACGAAATTTAAAATAAATATTTCTTATTCTCCCCAGCATCCTAATATTTTGATTTTACAGATTATAGGTTTGAAAATTAACTTTTAAATCGAATAAAATGGCATTTATTTAATCATATTTCTTATATCTTAAGCATACCTTAACTATAAATGTTCAAGGAGACGTTCATGTAAGTATAAATTATCTACTTTTTGAATTGAACATGACTAATGGAAAACTTGGTGTGAGGGCGCTGCGGAGGACGAGAATCATCAAACGAACTGAAGGGAAAAGAAGGACGGAGTTGAACGGTGGGAGAGGAGTGAAATGGCTGGACAGCAGGTGAACGAGGTGAGAGACTTGATGTTAGGGGTTGGATGTTGTTCCTGTACTAATTTTATTTAATTTTTCTTGTCTGTTATGCATTGTTTTAAGTGAATGTCAATGAAACGTTGTTAAAAAATTAAATTTAGTGTCCTGCCAATTATTTTACTTCACATTTACTAATGGAAAGGATAGTTTTTGCCTTATTTTTTTTTTCCAGTTAGAAATTGAAAAGCTCTGCAGGGCCAACACTCGGGTTTTGCTTCTAAGAGAGAATATGGAAAAGATCCCAAACGTTACCCAAATTTTGCAAATTTATTTCCTTTATAGGCACGTAATTGCTGCATAAGCCTTGTCTTAATGCCTTTGCGCAAAATGATTCAAATCTCGTATCTCAAAATGGGTGAGAGAACACATCTAAATAAGCTCTTTTCTTCTCGCCATACACGATAATAACTTAAACGGCAGATAGTTTAACATCACAATCAGTAAATGCTTGAATTATTGGCTTTCTAACTCCATATTATTTCTGTCTGGAGTCACAGAAGAGAATGATATGGAAAAGCGATAAATGTTTCTGAGATAATTTCTTCATTAAGAAGTGAATGAAAATATATCTGATATATAAATCTGAATCAAAGTCATTTTCTGACGAAATTTCTTTTTAGATCAAAATGTTTTGACTAATTTTTAGTTATCGAAATTTGATTTATAAGGATCAAGCAAAGTTAAGTGGGGTCATTCATAATGCCGGGTATACAATTTCAACAAAGGAAGTTATTCATAGAACTATAGATGATCTTAAAAATAACTCGAAATCAGTTTATCATATCGATGATTTGGTGGGTACTGCGAATCGAAAAACTTGTACCACACATACACAGAACAAAGTTTTACACTTGCAAGCTTTTAGTTCAAGCTCATATCTGCATGCTGTCATCTACAGCACAATTGCAGCACAAATATAATACGTTAATCATGAATTGTTTTCCGGGCTGTCAAATCGTTTAAAAAATTCAAAAAAAAATATTTTTAAACCTCTGACTGCTCAATTCACAGATCGAAATTGTATAATTTTTGTTCGAAATTGAATAATTTTTCTTCAAAAATTGTATAATTTATGAGTACATATTTTAAGACTATATATATTGGAGAATTGAAAAATGCATTTTTTTTTCTTTCTAGAAAATATATTTTATATAGATTTTTATCATGAGAAATTAAATTTTCAGAAAAACCAATTTCAGATGTTATCACCAAAATATTTTTTAAAAATAAATTTAAGTTGAATTACCGTTAATTTCTATTCATTGCATATTATAAAAAAGTAAAAGGAATAAAATTTAAGGAGAAAGAATATTTTTCATATCAATTTTGCACCTCTTCCTAAATCTTTGCAAGTTTATTGAATCATGATCAGAGTCGTCCCTATTTGAGGAGCAGTCCGAAAAATCTATACCACTATCGATATTAAAACTAAAATCGCTTTCAGAATATGATAAGTCATCTGTAATATATTCTCTGTCGATTCCCGAAAGTTTTCTAGCGGCCATTTCTGTAAGAAAAAAGCGGTAAAAAGTAAAATTTAAGCTGTAATACAACGTACCTTTAAATGCCGAAATTTAGTTGATAACTAAAGACATCTATTGGCTAAATCATAAACTAAATGTCTAATATTGTATATAAATTTTTTCGATTGCTTCGAGAAGTGTTCCTCAATAAAGGAAGAATAGCACATGCCTTCGGAATTTGCGGCATGATCAGATTTTGCTACATATGAGTTGTCCGAGGAAATCTCAGGTTGATCAGCCAGATTTTTAATTTCCAATATTTCCTTTTGCTAACATGTAAAAACCAGCACAACAAACACATACATATGTTTCATGTATTCTTAATTCGCAATCGCAAGTGTTTTTTTTTTGTGTGTGTGTGTTTGTGCCATTATGTTATCGTCTTTCTAGGGTTGAATTTAGAGAAAATGCGCGTCTTATGTCGTGATCGTTCCACCAGGAGCTGTACTTAATTACAAATTATGTTACAATTCAAAAAACACTACAATTTTTTGTTGTTGTTGTTGTTTCGGATCTATAATGGGTCAATCGAACAGTAAGTTTAAAGATCTAAATCGAATTTCCAAAAATCTTCATTGATCCTTCAATACGATGTATGCAAAATTCTTTATTTTGTTTCAGCAATGAATGTAAATTCATGGCAGAATATATCTGGTCTGCTCAAAAGAATTATTCTACTTTCAAATAAAATCATGAACATTATTCAGTTTTGAATTGCAATTTTTGTATTAATCCTTGATTTTACTCTAATGATTTCCTTTATTTAACTGATTATCTTTTTGCACTTAAATAAATTTATTATCCTAGTATTTTGAATATTGATTACCTATATACGTTTGCTAAGTTCTTATTTTTATTTTCTGTTTTTTTCAATCCTTTTAAAAACTCAAAATATTAGGACATATTTTGGTAATTTTGATTTGAAGATTTGCTTTTTTTCACGTCTTAAAGAATATTTTCCATATATAAATTTTATAAAGTACATCTAAGCTTTCAATTATAATTTCCTATTTCAGAAAAAACGGTACCCTCACTATTCCCGCCTAACGTTATATTATTTATTCTTTTCAAATTCTAAGTATCGGGATTGTTCTATAAATTATGTATCATATTCTGAACTAATTATTTTAAAACTGAATTGTATAAATCTGAATCAAATGATAAATTTTAAAAAAATCCAAGAGCCTTATAATTACATATAACTATTAGATTATTAAGAGAAAATATAAAAAGGGAGAAACTGAATAGTTTGATCTTTTGTTGTTTACTCAAAAAAAACGAAAAAAAATCATTACTCATTAAAATATTCAAATTAAATAAATGTATAATTTGAAAACAGAATTTGCATTAAGCAAATGATAAACATTTTTATAAACAGTATTACATGTAAGATTACAGCAAATGATATTTGGTGAAAAAGTTAAAGCATGATATTTGAAATTCAAATTATATTACTCAAATGAACAATAATTCAGTCATAACTTTTTAATCTGAAATGTAGATATTTTTTCGTTGCTATTTTCTTAATTTAAATAATACCTTCTATTTAATATTCAATTCTTTCATAGCTCAATAAGTGCATTACACGGAAACCAATGTAATCAAAAAATATGAAGGTAAATTGTTACATTTATGATGAATTTCTACTAAATTTCTACATTGGTATAACAGAGCATTTCGATATCAAGAAAATAATTCATTATAATATTTATTCTAAAAATAAATTTCTTCAAGAATTAAAATAATATAAATTTATAATTAACATTTTTACTATATCACAGAATGTTGCTTAATTTTTCCTCAAAAGTTTTATTTATACATGAATATTTTGTTTGCTTTACATAAAATATAAAACTTCAATTGCATACCAAACTTTATTTCTGCCTCCGAATTCTTAACAATCCTACTGCCGCAGAATTCTTTAATTTTCTTTATCCTATGATTTATCTGCATATTTATTTCTTCATTCACTGGTCCGAAGAAAGAAAAAAAAGTAAAACTTATCGCATTCTAATCTTTCAGATGACTTTGGTTGTCACGCTTTCTATGGCTTTTTGATTACGATTAATAAAGGATGAAGAATTAAAAGATCATTTACTTCATTATGAGTTTAGTTTTGTATTTTATTCTAAAAATGGCAGCATAATATTTATTGAAATTTTTATAAGTCATTTCAATGAAATTAATTTAAGCAAGACACTGTTATTACTTTTAAAATTAGAATCAATAACCAAAAAATTATAACTTATCAATTTTTCAAATATTTTATTAATTATACATTTTTAAGTATTATATTAAATAAAAAATACAATTTGATTACAAATATGCTGACTGAATATTAAAACGTATTTAGCACTTCCTTTAAAGTTATTATATATTTTTTCTTCATCTCATGAATTATATATTGTTTTATTTTAAAATTTTAATAGTTTTTTTAATAATATCAAATGATAAAATGAAATATCTCCACGAAACATTCAGAAGTTGTCATCAATAAAATGATTGCAACAATAAAACTGAGAAAAAAATTAAAGAATTATTTTACGTTAATACTTCTATTTAAATAATTTATAAAACTACATTATCTTTTTTAATTCGGAAATACTGGAGAAAATTAAATTGAGTAATCATTTAATGAATGATGGAATCGATTTTCTGTTTTTGATAATGTTGGTATACAAATATTTTTATTTTACTTAAAACTTTCCTTGAATTAGATGAGAGATTTCTTAAAATAATTCTTAATTAACCATCTGATGAAATTAGGTTCGTTCGTGAAAATTTATTTTACCATATTTACATCGTTTTCTTCTACAAAATATTAATTATTTATAATATAGTTGACAAAAGATAATTCAGAAATAATTTTTTACAAAGTAATAGAGAATTTTCTACATTTTTTTTACCATAACAGATTTTATATTCTTTCTCATAATATTCCTTTTATTTTTACTTTCTGCTATTTATCTCGTCCTACTATTTTCATTTACATTGCCATATTATACTTCATAAAACTGCCTTTAAGCTAAATATAAAATAAAACTTAAAATGTAAGTTATATTAAAATTTATTTATTCAAATGAAATCATAAGAGGAAAAATAAAATTTTAGGCCATATCTCTTTAAAGTTCGATTATTTAAACACCATTTTTATTCTCTTCTAGTTCATCCAACTTTCTTTCTGTTCTAATTCACTAAACTAGATTTATTTTCCTAGTTAATAGCAAAATAAGAATTTTGAGGAAAGAGTGTGGGCATTTAAAGAAAAGAGTGTGCATTAGACTTTCGCGAAAAGACTTCATAAAAAATGTGACCAAGTTTCTTACATTAACAAGTATTACATTTAAAATCTCCTTTCTCTATGTCTTTTCATTTTTTCGACAGCAAATTTATATGTATTCGAATATACTGATAAGAAAAAGGTCAATTTCAATGACGCATTTAATTCAAAATTGGATATTTAACTTATGCTTTAGATGCTAAATACGTATCCAGTTTTACGCATCCATTTACTTATTTGCAATAATCATGACTTTTTGCTATTAATTGTTGACATGCGGTTAATACGTAAATATCAGATCGAATATCGAAGTATAAAGTATATAGAATAAGTATTTTGGTACGGATTGATTTTTTTATTGAAGCATATATAAAATCCCCGTGCACCCCACAGTATAACACGGGGCTTACAGAAGTAAGTGTTCAACACATAACAAAAGAAAATAAGAAAATTGAACAGTTATGAAGGGTTAAAACAAGAATGAAATAAAATAAGAAAATATTATTTAAGAAAAAGAAAAATTAACAGCTGACAATGAGAAATTTACAAAAACTTTCAAGAACACTTGTGGTGGAAACAAATTGCTGCAAATCTGGAGGCCACTTTATATTAATGGCTTATGGCACATATTGATTGGAAACAAAATTTTACACAGAACCATAATTTTATAAAGAATATCACTTATAAAATTTAATAAATTTAAAACATTGTGATTAAATGCATGCAAAAGTACAGACCGCTATACAATCAATCCCATGATGGATTTAGTGCAAAATTCGACAAAACTGTTTACCTAATTTTTAACATTTTCCAGTTATCATGTTCCCTTTTATTCCAATGGTTATACAAACTTTTCATTATTAGATTTCTTTCAAATTTAACAGAAACTTGTATATTTGACATATAAAATATCATCATTATAACTTATTTTTGAGATGTCATATTAGCAGATAAACGGATAATGAGGTATAGTTTTTAAAAAGTGTTTTTGGGAAAGTTGGTCAGATAAGGGAAAGTATCTCGAGTCCATTCTTTTAGCAATACAATTCTGTCAATGTTTGCTTAACAAGAACATATACATCTCATAAAGAGCAAAGCCAAATATAAAGAACAAATGACTCACTTATAAAGAGCGATGTTTCTCAAAACGAGTAGCGAGAAGATATCATGATATCGCGAACATAATCCTGCTTATACTTTCCCTATAAATCTGTATTTAATGATTGTTATTTTTTTCAAATTCGAACTCAAATTATTATACATATGATCAATTAAATCGAGAACAAATGCGAAATACTTTGATAGGCAACATCACTTCACTCTGATGCGTTAAGACGCATTTCAACAATTTGCGAGTACTTGTGAGTAATCGAGAAGCTGTAGAAGCAAGTAACAACAGAAGAGATAGCTACAAAGTAGAGTCTCCCTTATTTAATCTTACAATGAAATAAGGGAGATTCTGAAACATGGGAAATTATACAATGGTAAAAAACATCACTTTTATAACACAATAATTACAAATTAATTTACTGACATGATGAATCACTTATTTGACAAATTTTAAAGTTACACAAAATCAAGCGTCTTTAGACATCCTGCCGCAAAAACGATTTATTTATAAATTATGAATTAATTTACTATAGATTTTTTTAATACGGCGCATTAATTTTTTTTAATCATGCTTTTGACTTCGAGTTTTTGAAAAACGTAGTTTCACATAACGAAAGTTTTGTATTACGAGTAAAATTCGCGAACAAATTTTGATTATTATATGAGGTCCCACAATATTAACTACTTGACTCTTATCTAGGAAACAACTATTTCAAATATTTACGATTATTTTGCAAGTAAATCTAAATTCTTTTGAATATTCTCGTTTTGCTCATTAATCTTTTTCAAAATATTAAGAAATAATTATATTATTAAATCTTTTTCATAATCTTTCGTCTTAACTGACTTCCTGACTTAAAAAGTCTTGATCTAAATTAATTTACATTCGTTTATATCATAATGATTTCATCATTATATATAGTGTTCCTGTTGATATAGAACATCCATTAAATATTATCAAACTATTTATGCGACTTGAATCACAAAAATATCCAATTACTATATTATCAATTTATTGAAGTTTATTTTTTGTCATTATGATGCATAATCATATATTTCCCATAATATGGCATATTAAGTTACGCATACATAATGAATTTATCTAAATTGAATTGTTTCTAAATTTTAAAATAATCATGAAAATATTTTACGTTCATCATTCAGTAGTATAATTTTGCTATAAAAAAGATTGTTAAAATTTTTTATGTAATAGATTTTTTTTAAAGACAATAAGTAAAAAGAAAATTTCATTAGTATTATATCCCAAAAAAAGTGATAGTTTTCATAAAAACTAAAGAAATGCATTTCTTTTTTTAATATTGGCAGATTTAAAAAACGAAATTGTTTAAGTTTATAAATAATGTTGTCTGTACTTTTCGACTCATTTCCTATGCATAAGTTAAAAGTTTTTTTTAAAATTGTTTAATATTTCTGGAGGCATTTCCACCCTTATTTGAAAAACTTAAAAAAATTTTAGTTTATTTTTACATTTATTAAATTTAATGATGCAGCTTTTTTTTCTCCAGAATATAGAATTCTTTTTAAAATGTTACTTTGTAAATAAAGGTAATGGATATAATATATTTTTTGCAGATTAAAAAAATTCTTCAGTATTTGAGTTTGATATGTGATAATGGAGAATAATAATTTTATTATTTATTTGCCTTTGGAAAACAGTTAAGGATATGAAACAATTTAAAAGTAACAATTTGAAAAATGTTCGCCGGGATTTCAAATATTATAAAGATTTAAAATGACTTTTTTTGCTTTTCAAACAAATAGTCGACATTTTTTGTAGCGGTCTTTACTAATTTTTGCTTCTTTTAATTGAAATTATTCCACTGCTTCAGGTTATAACTGCGTTCATTTGTTTAAATAACGGGAAAAAAATGTGTTTGACAACTTTTTGTAACGTAAAAAGCATTTATACGCAATGCAAAACGAAGTCATGAAATATGATTAAAAAGAACTTTTTATGCCAGACCTTATAATTTTTTTTGCTACCTAACATTACATTATAAAAAAATTTCTTATCTTTTGTATCATGTCCCATTTGGATATATATATATATATATATATATATATATTTCATAATTAACTTTCTTACATTATAAAATTGGAGAGAATTCCCAAAAATTTCTAGAACACCTTTTAATCTAAGAAATACCCCTCTCCCTTCGCACAAAATTCTTGATCATGGCCAAGTCGTAGACATGTCGTATGCTTAGATTTTTATTACAAACTCTTGCATGAGAACTGTATGCATAGTAGTATATGAGTATATGAAAGAAAACCAATATTGACATATTAAGCTAACCGGTATTTTAATTAACTGGTACTTAAATATTAACTATTAAACGATATATATTATTTAGCCGGTACTTGTACATTAAATATTTACTGGTATATTAATTAACCGTTCTTGTACATTAATTATTTACCAGTATATTAATGAACCGGTACTTATATATTGACTGTTAATAAGTTTACTAATTAACCGGGACATGTACATTAGCTATTTACCAGTATATAACGAATCTGTACTTATACATTATCTGTTAAACGGTATGCTAATGAACAAGTACTTGTATATTAATATTTACTCGATATATTATTTAGTCAGTAATTATAAATTAACTGTTAACTGGTACATTAATGAACCATTATTTTGTATAAGTAATGGTTCATTAGTTAATGATTAGTATATTAATTAACCGGTACTTGTATATTAACTGTTAACTGACAAGCAATAGTTACAGAACATTGATTTTGAATCGTCCCGACCGTTTTCATTGAATCTAGTTTGCAATTTTTAATGAATTTTTTTTAATTAATCGCTGAAATTAGCAAGCTCCAAAAAATCGAATATGTATTTTGAACACTTTTTTAAACCATTTGATATAGAGGTACAATTGTAGTAACAAGATAACATATGAATTTCATTGACTTATTTAAATCATTGCGGTTTTGAGTTATCACTTTCACATGACCAGAAATCACAGTCCGACAGACGTCCAACCATATTTTGTTTCAATTGACGAACCAAAGTTTTATGACCTTCTGACACAAAAAGCAAATTGCTGACGAAATTTACTTCAAAATGTACCACATATATAAACTTTAAATATTATCTTTGTATCTAATTTTGTTTATTTCGCTTTTCACATTTTATAGCTATAGAGTTCATTGGTACTCGAATAGCTAGACATATAGACTTCCTCTGAATAAGTTTCATTCAAAATTTTATATATATCTTCAAATGAGGTGTAAGGTCTATGCATCAATTTTAGTTTAGTTGCAAACCTTTTTGTAATACCATATGCGAAGATAGATATAATTCTAAAAATGTTTTCTTATTTCAACTCAAATAGGTATTGAACATGGAAATTCCTTAAACCCTGGTGTTGGAATTATTATACCATTACAAAAACATTAATGTAATTGATATTTTGATCGTCAATTTTCCGCATTTGATTTTAAATTTATTTGTAACAGATAAAAAACGTTTTACAGGTAAAAAGATTTGACTGTTTTAAAAATATTTTTATTCTATGAAGAAAAATTATAAGGATTAAATAATTGAAACTTTTAGGATTAAATAATGTAGAAAAGATTTAATATCACACTATATAGATGTGTTATAAATCACAATACCGATAACTATTTCAGTAGTTTTACAAGTCAAACATTTCTTCGAAATTAAAACATGAAACGTAAAATAACATCATTTTTTGTAAACTTAAAAGTTTGAAAGATTCTCCACCACATTATCAATCCTTCGAATTCCGATATAATATGAAATTGCGAAACTCAGTATTGGATATGCTGTTTGCCCTCTAATAATCTCTCATTGAATTTATATTACACTTTATTCCCATTAAACCCTAGCTGAAAATTCCTTCCTAAGCACTATAAACCTAATTCTAGTGATCAGTTTCCATAGATTTCAAGTGGAAACGATATATGGCAATTGAAATTCTTATTTTTCAAAAATTCGTTATAAGAATCCAATGATTCAAATCTTAAATATGTCACTTGTTATACTTCACATCACATCAAGGCCTATTTTGAGCAATTTTAGTTGGTCCCTTGTAGAGGAATATATGTGGTAATTGGAGTTTCAATTGGGAACAATATAAAGCAGGCATTTACTTACATCAAATTTGTGTAGTCAAGCCATATTTACTTTAAGAAATCCTTTAATTTTCTTAAGTTGAAATATCTATATTTCTTTCAACTTAAAAGTTCGCCTTAGAAAGAGAATTAAATTGCCGTAAACAAGTTAAAAATCTGTATTTGTTTTCTCCAGAACTATTATGGATATGTTATTGCTTTTATTATAGAAACATCTACGTGACTTCCATGAAAATTGGATACCTTTTGATATGCGTTGTATTATATGAATTTGGCATTTACAGAAATATATTTGGCTAAAATGATGCTTTTCTATTTCAAAGAAAATACACCCCATCACTGAATAATGTTGACTTAAATGACATTTTACATGATACTCCTTTAATTATTCACACGACACTTTATTCACTCGATTCCTTACTCAGTATTGTATTAACAGTCTTAATTTACTTAAAAGAAAATTTCAAAGACATCCTTGGTAATTTAATATTTTCCAGATTTTTATTTTCATCTGACAACATGATATTGCTTTGATTTGATGTTTTCAAAGCAACAAAATGCACGATCGGAAAATTGGGGATTTACTACCTTTTGAGGTACTAATTTTTCGTCCTTTCAGGATTATTACAAAATGATAAAAAATGGTTGTCAGTTTTGGTGACTTACCACCAACAAAAGCTAAACAAATGTCCGCCATGTTCCTGGTCCTCCTGTCCGGCCAATAAAGGGCACAGTCGCAGGACGTTTTCATCCAAAAAATCCCAGAGAACAGAATAAAATGGGAATGAAGGCGAAACAGTAAGGGAAGGTATCGAAAGCTATATAATTTGTTGAAAAATGTATTCAGTTTTTCTGGCTAGCAAACGAGCTCGAATGATTTTGAGATAAAAAAAAAAATCATCGATTTTCTAAACGCTAATAATAGTAGAATACAACAGTCACGTTATCATTCCAAACCAGTTTAAGCAACAAAAAAAATCTGGCCTTGAGATAAAGTTTTGAAGCTTGAACTATTTTGAACTGAAAAGAAAGATATTTTTTAGATGACAGCGCAAGAATAAATTGATATTCACAGATATTCACATCATGTTTCAAACTGGTTTAAACCTATTTTTCGAGACAAAAAGAATTCTGGTTTTGATCAAAGAAATTTTAGAACTTAATTGATTTTTGAGATTGTTGAAAAACCATCGCTTTTCTACATGTTAGTGATTGCGAAAGATGGTTCGTGTAAGAATATATTTTTCTGCCTGATTGGTACCTCTTGACTTAAAATAATTGCAATGTAACCTGCATTGCATTTTGGACATATGGAATAAATTTGTGGCCCGTCACATGACGTTGCACCCAAGTGTATCCACTTCAAAATCTAGCCAGAGTTGTCTGATCGCGCCTGTTCCCAACCCTAACTAAAATAGCTCTAGGGCGACTTTCCGCTTACCATTTAGGTCCGGGGTCCCTTCTCCAAGAATAACAGACATCTTGCCGAACCCGGGTCGAAATTTCTGAAAAAGTAAGGCAGCCACCCTGAGCAGTATTCTTATGGCTGTCCTCATTGGCCAGACCATCAGCAATTTTATTTCCGTGTACATTCACATACGACCGAACCCACTGAAAGGTGATCTTATCATTAGCAATCAAGCGATTCAAAAATTGGACGATGTTTCTAGTCGTGCTTTGTCTTAACAGAATTAATCAAATTCCTACTACCCAACTCTGATGAAATAGCTATCTCCGTCAATAGACAGACAAATTCATTTCCTGGGAAAGGGGCGCTATGATACAGATAACAAATCTGGAAGAAATACTAGGATTGTAATGATTAAGATTATGATGATGTCTTTTATCTTATCAAAATAGATCCGTCTAACATCTCAGGTTTTTTTAATTTCTCAGCTTCTTTATTGCAAGAAAAAGTTAGAATTTTCAATAATGCATATAAGAAAAGGAAGTAATTCTCATTAAATCATGAAGATCTTTATATGCAGCAAAATGTTTCTTACAGGATGTCCCAAATTAAAATTACCCTTTTCAGATCTACATACCGCCGTAATTATTCATCCGAAAATTCTGAAATGTTTGACAGGCCTTAATAAACTGATGGGAAAGACATGTTGCTAAAAAAAATTTAGTTTCAAATGTCGCCACTAGAGGCCGTATTATCAACTATTTTATTATAAGAATTACACATTAGCTTGGAATTTATCCAAGTCATGTTCGGTATGATGGCCAACATTGTCGGTCAATTCTGGATGGCCTTGGAGCATTTTGGGGTCCGAGGAAGCTCATTTCCATTTAGACGGCTCGGTGAATACACATAAATGCCGAATTTAGCCAACAGAATATTCCCGCTCTACCCTAGATTTTCCGTTACATTCACCGAACGTAACGGTATGGGGTGGATTTAATGCTTCTTTTATCTCTGGATCCATACTTCTTCCAGGAACAAACTCCATCAGGTGCAGTGAGATGCACTATCACGAAAAAGCGATATGCATCGATGTTGGAGAATGCAGTTGTTCCGGCTCTACAATCATGACAATGTCTTAACAATAAGCTTTTTATGCAGAATGGTGCGACTCCACACACTGCAAATTGTGTAAAAAATATTCTGAAAACACATTTTACAGAATAAAGAATAATAAGCCGTCACTTCAATAATGCTTTGCCTGCCCGATCCCCAGACCTTAATCCATGCTATTTTTGGCTCTGAGGATATATGAAATATCTGGTTGGCCATGGCAACAGGAGAATGTTGCCTGATCTTAAAGCCAGTATTTGCGTCAAGTGTTCAATATTTCAACGCACACACTACGCTCTACTGTTGAACATGCCACTATTTTTAGATTTCAGAGGGATTTTTAGATTTCATAGGGTATTTAACAATTGTGACCATCATATTGAACATGATTTGGATTAATCCATAGCTAATATGTAATTCTTATAATAAAATAGTTGATAATATGCCCTCTAGTGGTGACATTTGGAACTAATTTTTTTAGCAAAATGTCTTTCTCATCTCTTCCTTAATTCTGAAATTTGGGGTAACAAAATTTCAGAATTTTCGGATGAATAGTTACGGCTGTATGTAGCTCTGAATAGGGTAACTGTAATTTGTATAATAATCTACCTTTCTAACTTTTAGAATTATATTGTGAATAAGAAAAAAATTCTGAACTAATTTAATAAATGACTCGTCATTATTCAGCCGTGCCGATCCAGTGTAGAACGCTCCTTGATCCGATTCTTTTTTATCTTTATTTTCTTCAAATTAAGTCTTACGTCTCGAGGAATATAAAGAAAGATAGAAAAACATAATAATGTGCATTAAGTCACTTTCCGAGTCAATTCATTTTACTATGTTATTACCAAACTAATATCTTGAATAGATATTTTTTCTTTATCTACAAGTTTCATCAAATATCTAAGTAATTGCACTTCATGCTATATTGTAATTATTATTTATTAGAAATTTCTTGTAAGAACATTAGTTTAAGAATTGATTCCAGATTATTTTATTTAGCATGATAATTTACATGGTTAATTTTATTTTTGTATAAAATATAAGTGACGGCGTCCTGACATAGAGGTATCGCGTCTTCCCTGTGTTCTGGAAGTCCTAGGTTCGGTCATGGTTTTTCTTCTAACTGTGAGATGCATGAAAGACCTCATGGAGATAGAAGTTGTGTAAGCGAGTGTGTGAGTGCCGTTTTCAGATGAGTTATAAGTCAGACCTGCCCTCGGGTGCTTAGACGTCCTAACGGCCTTCCCGTTCCGTGATAATGTGGACACATCATCATCATCAAAAAAGACCAGTATCAATATTAGATAGATTCAAGAATTAGATTCATGAATTGTATGCATGTAAAGTATTGCATTGTTTCTTAAAGGCAATTAAATACTATTTCTGAAAAACTTGTATTCATAATAAATTCTAAATATTTTATTAAAGTGATAAATAGCCTTTCGTAATTCCAGCAATTCCCTTAAAATGCATATGTAAAATATTTCTGCTATTGCTATTATACAATATCCTATATTAAAACTTTTTATTAGTTTCATCAAAAAGAATAATAAATCTTATGAAAAAATTATAATTTTATTTATCAATGACATTTTTTGGAAATTGTTCTTTAACAAAGTATTAAGAAAGTTATGATATTCAAAATTTCAGTTTTTTTTTTTTTAATAATTCAAAATACATTTATAAAATTTTTCTCAATAAGTTAAAATTTTAAGACGACTCTTGTGTATCATAAAGTAATAGCATTTTTATTCACGAATTTTCATCTATTTATTTCCGGAGTTCATCAAGTATACAATTTTTATACTATATAGTGTTATTAATAAATACTTATATTTACTTAATATGAAATATAAAAAATTTTAGACAATAAGTTTCTATCAAGAAATAAAATAGAACTATGCCGTTAAATAATAATTAAAAACACATCTTTCAGGCAACAATACTCTTCAAAAATATATAATTTATGTGAAGTTCAGATCATGATGATATTTCCTTTTTAATAATTTCAAAACATAGTGTAAATTAATTTTACGACGAAGATTATATTTCAAAGTATTGGATTACTAGCAAATGTATTGTTTCGTTTTGAAAATTAAATGATACCACTGAATCAACGATACTTCTAATTTTCTTTACTAAAAAATTCCAATATCATATCTAATAAATACCAATCTTTAAACAATATGTTTCTAGTAAATGTAATTAAAACAAAATCTTCATTTTACGGATAAAAATTGTTTGAGTTTTGCAATTGACTGTCAAATATTTTACAAAATAAATTAAACCTTTATAATCTTCATATTATTTCTCGTAACATTGCTTTAAACTTTTTAAAAATTCTATTACACATTTTAAATAAATAATATTAATAGTATATTTTATTAGTTAACATAAGAAACAAATAATATTTTAAAAAATAATTCAATTCCTCCTTAGGTCAAAAAAGAATTTTTTTATTTTAGTAAATTTTTATTCATTAATTATCAAAAAATTATGAAATATCAAAAAGTTATTTATTTTTGCAAGAACTGAACACGCATTCCACAATTTCACGTGAAAAATACTGAAAATCTTGCATTTTACCAATTGAGCTACTACCTGTTGATTTCAATTTTCACTAAAAATTGCTAAAACTGCAAAAATTGCTGGAAATAAAATGTTAAAAATTGATTAAATTTAATTAATGAATTAATATTTCGAAAAACTGTATTAACATCAAGTGTCAACCACTACAAGTTTTTAAAAAATGTATTTCAACTTGAGTGGATAGTTGAAAAGTATTTTATCAACGATTGAAATTTTGAATAAGATATATAAATAAATAAAGAGAGAGTGTGTGTGAACTAATAGTAGAAATAGAAAAACTTACAATGTTGAGCGAATAATTCATTGCCTTCATTTTTTAAACCAAATTTCAGCACAATTCGAATAATATAATGCTCCTAAATGTTCTAAATAAGCCGGCGATTCTGCAAAGACATATTTTGAACTCATTTTTATTAGTTTTCAAGTCTCCTAATGTTTTCACCAAACAAACTCGGTGCGTTGTTTCAACATTCTAAAGTTATTCAGCATGATATCTGTCATCTCAGCATGGTTTCAAGATTAAATGCAACTTCAGAAGTAACAGGAGCTCAAATCATAAATATAGCCCCGACAGCTGAGAATTCGAAATTGGCTTTTCCGCCGAGGAGGGCAATCGAAAATTTAACTTCAGGCTTGGCGATGAATTATTCATCGGGGAATTCAGTATTCTGTTACATAATAATCATCCTCGTGGGAAAAGGCGTTTAATGGAAAGTTTTCAAACAATGTATGGAACACATTTTCGAATCAGCATTGTAACAAGGTTTGGAGCTCTCCTTAGTCAAAAGATAGAACATGAATCGATTGTTGTATTTTAGAAATTTAATTAGAATTTTCTGTGACATTTTAATGTCGTTGAGAACTGTTTATAAAATTAGGTCTGTCCAAATTATTCAAGCTAACTATACGAAGCATTGTTAGCTTGACGTATGCACAATTGGTACATGTTTATGATATGTATATTTAATGATACAAAATGTGCTTTAGTCATGCAAAATAAAGCGAAAGATTCCAAATTTTCTTAACAAATGTATTGTTGCAAATAAGTAATGATGCTTCCCAGCATATTGAGCTGAATCATTGGAAAGACCATTTTACGATCAGCTCTGTTGGATATTACGTCAAAGATCTCAGAATTTTGAGACAAAATTTGTTGCTTTGACAACAAGATAGATATTAATGGAAACTTCGAGAATTTTAGCAATTCAACCAATAGGAATCGAGATATGTCTGATTGATCCAGAACCTTCTCTGTCCGTCTTCGGGAACGATGAAGTGCCGACAGTCTCGAGTCGTAGTCCAATATAGAGTTGTCGAGAGGATAACGAAGCAATGGCATATTGGATTGGATTGAATTGAATTTGGATTTTAATGGGGCTAAAGCCAGATATGGCTATGTTGCTCCAAGAAACAATGGCGCAATAGTCCAGCGAAGAACAAGCGTTATATAGAGCTCAAGCGATTGCTGAACTGAGCTGTATGCCGAGCCCTGACTTTTTTTTATTGTAGAAGTAGCATCGAGTCCTGTGAGAAGTGGCCAATCGTGTAGCAGTATGTTGCCAATTTAACACAGCTAAAGCAAGGAGATAGTGGAAATTTGCAGAAATTGTAACATAGATTTCTTCCTTCTGTTGAATTCTGCCTTCCCACTTTGTATGTTGCTTTACTACCAAATAATACTTGTGGGCTAATGTTTGTTTTAGTGTGTTGCTGTGTGTTTCCTGTGCTCGTTTCGGCTTTATATTTTTTGTCCATGTTTTCGTGCTCAATAAATGTTGTAATTGTTTTCTACTGCAGGTCTTTGTTTATTTCATTTGCCAACAAATTTCCAAAAGACAGAAATAATCCATAACAGTATTTTGATATAATAATCCGTTCATTGTTGCAGGCAAAAAAATCTTTAATACATCCTGTAAAATTAAAATACTTGAACAATTATCAGAAAATTTAACACGCCGCAGGGAAAACTAAACAATTTTTAGATTTTAAACAACTTAAATTAATGTTCCTATTGATATTAGAATCTGAATATGCAGTTCTATGAACAGTTACAATACAAAAATGTCTTAAACGCTCATACAGAGAATAACGTGGCATCAAAATATACAGAGAGGTTTAATCTGCCTCGCATTTTAGAAACTGTCACTTGGAGTGATAGCTGGATTATTCGGGTGATCAAGGGATATAGTGAGTATATTTACTCAAACAATGCTTTAATGCTTTTACAACTATGTACTTCCTTGCGCAGTTAGTTTAACAATATCTAAAAGTTCAAATGAAATTTTAGTTAACATATTCAACCTCCCCAACTAGTCTTAGCGACAAACTTGTCAACCATTTAGCAACTTGGCGAAGAATTTAGCTCCAAACATTAAGGATACCAGATATTAGAGAATCTTATCAATATATCCGTTAAAACTCGAATTTTTCTAAAACAATTTGTATCCTATTATAGAAGATTTAAAAAGCAGAGACGTACAAACGAGAGTGAGTATTTATCAGTAATCAAGTGTATTCTTTTTGGAGAGTTATCTTCAGTAAATTCAGACTGAGCACTTGTGGAGTTATTATTTAATGACAATTTGTTCCTTATTGTTATCCTAGTGTTATTGATTTATTAAATCCTGTCTACACACCGTGATTATTTTATTATCCATGTTTCATGTTTTTCTGTAGAATAAAGCTTCATTACCCCTTTCTGAAATTATTCGGGTTTCCATTGGGCATTCATGGGGAGGAATTTTCTGATTCATTGTTTTTCTGCAACACTATTATTTCTATATTATGAGGAAACTTTTTTTTTCAATTCTTACTATTGATTCACACTCTCCCTGTATATACATATATATAGGAAGAGTGTGATGTTAATACAGTTTTTTAATATTAATTCATTAATTGAATTTAATTCATTTGAATTATATATATATATATATATATATATATACACAATTTAAATCAAAATTATTTTCTAAAGTTTTATCTTAATTTAGCCCATATCAATATCATTCTAAAATAATTTCTTATTTCCGGATCCGATTCTACTTTCTCTATTTAAAAAGTGTTTTATGTATTAAAAGGTACTCAAGAGAATCTTTGCAAAATGCTGAATCTGCTAAAAGCATAAGCTGTACCCACGCTGTGAGTGAAGTGATAAAATTGTAACCTAAATCAATACTTTAAAAAATATATCCCTGTTTCTCTTGCTTCTTAATGGCATATGCGCCAGAAATCTTACTACAAAATACACCAAAATATTCCCTACCAAAATATTTTATATAAAACAAGGGAAAATTAATTTATCTACTTTTCCATCACTTCCGTTTGGCCACACGCTGCTGGTAAATACTCCAGCGGGTTTTTTTTTTTTTTTTTTTGGAAACGGAATAAAGCGAAACTTGAAATAAAAAGTCTTCTTCAATGTCATCGAACCTACCTATCTGTTTCCAAAAATTTAAATCTTTACACACAC
>JAPMOQ010030048.1:3863670-3926788 GCA_026543055.1 Argiope trifasciata
AGAAGATAAATTCCTTAAATGATTTCCAATTTAGAAGGAAAAAAAAGAAATTGGTGAATAGAAAAAGAAAATTTTTCATATTATTTTTCAAAAATGTTTAAAGGGTTTCGAAAAAGTTCTAAAACTCATTTGCAACGAAAAAGTTCAAATGAGATTGTTTTAGGAAATATTTCTTTTCGTAGATATTTCAGATTTAAGGAATTGTTAATAGTATTCAGTGAAATAGAATCCAAATATTAAGTCTATTCGTCAAAATTTTATTGAATTTATTAAACTCTCATATAATGTATTTGATATTAAATTAGTTGAGTTTTGGATAGATAATGGTTTTATTTCTTCCCTTTTAAATATATTTCCTTTTAACTCGTTTTGATGAATGTGTAATCTCGAAGAATTTTCCGGGTGGCGTGTTTTTGGTTCGTACGTCAAAATTCATTATTACAACTGTTCCTTTTGATTCCCAAATTCATTGAAAACAAGTACATGCTGCGTGTATTCACTGATATATCAAAACGTCGCAAGTCAAAAATTACACGCAATAAAACATACAAAATTTCTCTGTGACATTTGGAGAAAGCAGTGACATAATAAATTGTCTGATAACATGCAAAAACAATAGTCTGATAACAGATACATTTAGCTAACCAATATAGCATTTTGACATCAATAAAATGTTTTTTGAATAGTTCACATACAATATTTTGACATAAAAGGAATTAACAAATTATAAATGATAATACCACTAATGATGCCGTCATATTACAGATGCTTTATCAGGAAATATTAGAGCTATTTTAGATTTAAAATGGTTTTTGCCCTATCTACAATATTTTTAAAACACATAGTTTATTTATTTATTAATGAAGGAGATATCTTCCGTACTAATTAAATCAAAACACATATTTTTTTTTTAATTTATTCATTCATCTGATTCATGTTATAGCTTTGTGACGATTCCGCTTTCATGAATATGGCATCGCCATTGAAGCAGCGAAAGCGGATCATGCGATGCACGAGTAACTGCAATTCTATCTTTTTTCTTCTTCCAAGATTTATATGTATTCCTTTTAAAAGAAACTTTTTAGTAGTTTCCGTTTAAAATAAAGATGATATTTTCTTACGCTGTCATTGAATTAAATATCATAGACAAAATAAACAGCTTAAATAAAGTTTTTCCTCCAAAACACGATTCCTTTTAGCAGTTAGGGTTTCCTTTTCCAAATTTAGGCATCTGAAGAAATTATAAGTTGTGATCACTTAAACATATGTTAAATTAAGAGTATTCAAAGAACACAAAGGATTAACTTACAAATTTCTCTTTAGTGTCCTCCTTTTTTATTTCAACTCCATTTGAATTGTCGGCTTCCTTATGCGTTCACTATGATTATAACATGAGGAAAACTGGATTTTTATTTATTATAAGAACCATTTATTAAAATTAGAGTCTTAAAAGAGATAATGTATAAAAAGTGTGTGTGTTACTCTATTCAATTTATTCAAATTATATTTAATTTTTCATATTATAATTTTATCTTTAATTCGTTTAAAACGGATCAAAATTCAAAATTGCCTTTGAATCATTGTATGCAGTGATTATTTTTATTACAATCAAATTTTCGTTGTTTCACATTTTCTTATTACAATGTGGTGAATGCACATGGTAATTCGCTTAGTAAAGCACTTTATGCATCCAAAAACAATTAATAATTACATGCAGTTTTACAAAAAAAACTCAAGACTAGAGACTTATTACAATTATTCAAAATCAAAGAGACAAACCTTAATTTCTCTTTTTAACATCAACTTTAAATCTCAAATTAATTCAGGTTCGTACATACGCCTGTACAAGATTTATTCATATCATCTGATGCTTTCCGAATAAGTTGTATATAGTCTAAAAAATAATATCACTCGTTTGAGATTTTTAATGTTACATTTTAAAATTTAGAATAAAAGATTACGGCTTCAAAAGTTTCCTGAATTATTAATTTCAACAGTCGCAGTAGCATTCTGGTAATGTTTTGTTCTTATTAA
Source organism: Argiope trifasciata (assembly GCA_026543055.1). Lineage (NCBI taxonomy): Eukaryota > Metazoa > Arthropoda > Arachnida > Araneae > Araneidae > Argiope > Argiope trifasciata. The sequence continues at coordinate 3,865,705 of JAPMOQ010030048.1, forward strand.
CCATACACTTACAAGCTGCCGGCATCCTGGCATAAGGGTAGTACGTTTTCCTTGTGATCTGGATGTCCCGGGTTTGAACCCCATTTTGGGCATGGTTGTTCTTTTGTTTCTATTTGTGGTGTGTGTATGCCCCCCCCCATAAAAAGGAGTTGTGCAAACGAATGCGATGCATGAAGTAGCTAAGCTGTACTCTTGGCCATTGTTGATGTTACTGAAAATACAAGAGATCCTCACTCGGCTTACATCACTGACAGATAATTGTCATCCTGGTTATAAAGTGCCATAAATCCCAACAACTTACAAATTAAAAAATATATTCCCTTAAATATATTCCTTAAGTATATAGGTCTGATGCATATTCAAGTTGAAGACAGGACCAACTACCTTTTTAGTTAGAGGAATGGGAAAGTGCACCTTCATAGAAATTGTTATCGTTTTCTGATCTAAACTCAAAATTATGAGATCCATAACAAAAAAAAACTTCACATTGTTTCAATATGTAGTTAATAACAAATTAACTATAAATACCAAATTAATTAAAATTATTAAAAATTATGGATTAAATTTCTAATCTGATATCAATTAAAATTCTATCAGATTGAACCTTAGCCTAAAAGCTCATTCTGATTGTTTCACATTATGACTACTTTTCTTAAAACAATTTCGCTTAAAAACTAATATTCTAACTTTCTATGGTTAACAGTTTATTTTGAAAGAAATTCTAGGGCAAGTTAATGAATAAAAGTACTTATCAAGTCACGAGTACACTCATAATCTAACTGTAATTCGATAATGTATTCATATGCATTCAATACAAACGATTTAGCAATTTATTGTCTTCATTTGAGTTTGAATCAAATTTCCAATCGGTCAGCAAATTAACAACTTTTTGAACTCTGAGCCGAGATCATACTGCCAGAACAACTTAACCTCCTGCATCAGCATACAATTATGCAGTCATTATTGAATCCAGTCTGAAAGCTCTATGATCACTTTAAAAAGAAAACATTTTTTTTTCTTTAGATTTCAACCATCTCTCAATCATGTGATAACCGAACTGTCCTATTTTTATGTTAAGAAGCAAGAATATATAAATTTGAAGCACAATGCAATACAATTTTTAAAAGTTATTTGAAGCACGATACAATAAAAATTTTAAACACATCGCAATAATTTTAAAAAAAATTCAAGCGCAATACAATACAAATTTTAATTAATTCTTGAATCTTACTTAGTTTTGCCTGATTTTTCTGATTTATCTACTCTTTATGATCTTCGACTGAATTAAAATTCAAAATTTCAGATAAAATGGCAACGTAGAGGACAACTGAAATCGCTTGCTTCTCAAAAGAAAGGGTGTGTTTTTTTTTTCCTTTTTCTTAATTCACTTTGGCACGAAAGCTAGCCCGAGAGGTTTTTAAGGGATTTTTGGAAACATGCTCCAATAAAAAAAAAAGGTAAAATCACTTTATTTTCGAACTGAATTCTTTTCTAAATACTATTAAATGTTTATGTTGAAGATTCTTGACAAATATTTGTTTAACATGCCTTTATATGAATTTTTCTCACTTATTAACAACGAATAATAGTAGGGGCTGATTACCTTTTAAATAAACACAATTAATATGTAAAATTCATTATGAAATAATTTAAATTTCTGTATTAATGTTTTTTTAATTCCAAAGGAAATAAATTAATTCAGAAAAGTAAATCTGGGTTTTTTTTTTCACTCTTGAACGTTCAAAATATCTCCCTTTTCTCCTGATTTGTATATGAATGTTTACTGTCGACCCCTCTCAAATACCACTATAGGGATATTTGGTTACTAAATGAAAATTGTTTTTAAAAGTATGTAATTTAGAATACAAAATTGAACCAACTGTAATTTGCTGCATTTGAGGTCTGACTCGAGGTTTTGAGGCTAAACATCTTTAATCTCCAAACATTGGTTAAAATGAAATGCACAGTTCCATGAAGATAAATTACTTCAGTAGTATTTAGTTTCAATATTCTTGATTCAAGAACTTTCAATGTTTAAAATATTTATTATATTATATACAAGTAACAGATTCAAATATAAATAATGGTTTTTTGGGGGTTAGTTTAAACATATGTTTATACAAAAAAAGTGCATTTCAAAATTTGTGTATTTTAGTTTTATTAAATAAACTAATCCAGTTTGATATATAAATATCTTATATTCCAATTATGCTTACTACAATCTAAAAGTTCAAGCGAAAATTGACTTTATATATTAAATAGCGCAATTTGTCAATTTTATGAAATTATAAAACAAGATATTTTAATCATTTTCTTTATTCACTTTTATTCATTCTTTATTCACTTCACACTAATGTATTTTTATAGGTCGAATCACACAAAAATAATCAAATGAAATAGTTTAAATCCTTTTATCCAGATTTCACAGATATAATCTTTAATGTTCAATGGTTTTTTTAAAACAGCCTCTTTTTTCTTTAATATATTTTTATTTACCAGTAACTAGTTATTTCATCCATTTTAAAAGTTAAACATTGGTATTAAATTTATTTCAGTGTCGGTTCATTAATCGACAACTTGAAAGGAAACATTTCACTAGCAAAGCAACCTTCTCGCCTTCTGAATAGCATATACTTTACATAAATTATATTTTTTCATCAATAGGTCAGAGGAGACTCAGTCTGTCTTTATAAAAGTATAACTGGTAAATCGCTGCGTACCGAGCAAAATAACCTCTTTATCATTGTTTTATGAAAACCTTTATTTTTATTGATTGCTAATGTTATCTTTTGAGCGATTATGACAACTCGAAATTCCAGTTCCAATTCCTCTATGGAACCCTGAAACTAATGGAAGGCACACTATTTGAAGGAGGATTAATCTCCAGAAGCATTGTTTACCCCTCTCGTATCGAATTTGTGTAGATATATTTCTTTAATGTAATATTTATACAATTACATTTGATTAAAGCTTATGCATAATTTCATACTATAGGGTATGCCAGAGAAACTTATTTATTTGAAAGGTCAATAAAAATAAAAGTACTTCAGTTATTGTTTTAATTCTTTTTTCATTTGAGAATACAATATCCCAATTTTTTCATACAGTTTTGAAAATGACATAGGTTAAATGTCATCCATTGCGCATACACTGATTAAGTCAATTTTTGAAGTTCGTGTCCACTCTTCGCAGAATATCAATCGGTATATTGACAATGACGATGCGAATGTTGCTCTTGTGGTGAGCTATTGTCCGTGGTCAATCGACATAAACCAGGGATTTCAAAGTGAGCCTCGTCACTGAAAAAAAAACGACCGCGTCTTCAGGCAGGTTGCCAAGTAGCATTTCACATGCATTTGAATGGCAACAAAATCGCGTTCAGTTAATTCTTGCACAACAGCCAATTTATAGGGATGAAACTGAAGGTTTTGATGGAGAATTCCTCGAACAGTGGTGTCAGAAATTTCCAGAACAGCTGCGTGTTTACTAGCCGAGCGCCGAACTGACTGCTTCACTCTTTCGACATTTTCCGGAGTTCTGGCGATGTCCATTTCGGGGTTTAACGACACTTCCACATTCCCGAAATGAGTTAAGCTACAACAGAATCAAATTACTGCCAGGAACGGATCAGTGAGGAGGAATTTCAAAGCGAACTTGGAAGGCACGTTGCGTTGCAACAAGTGAGCGACCGTTAAAAAAGCTCTCGACGGCGAAAGGCCGCTGTTTTTTAGACCAGAGCATGATGCCAACTGACTAGAGGGAGAAACAAACTTGGAGACTTCCCCCTCTAGTAGCACGACCCATAGCCCCTCTACCCCCTTAACTTCACATCTCTGAAGTTTTTTCAAATAAGTTTCGCTGGCGCACCCTCTATATTCGTTCCTTTGCTGCTTGCAGAATGTTAATGTGAGCAATCGCGTAGCCTTACATTTGAATAGAATAAACTTCATCTGATCTGCTTGAAGCAACGTAAAAACGATTGCTTCGCATTATACAACATTATTTTTGTCTATAATAACAAAAAAACATTATCAATTATGTCAACTTTTCATGATTACTGCATGTATAATGAATCTTTCATCCATGCAATTTTAGCTATATGTTGGTTAACGTGTTAAATTTTATGATGCATGAATTTCTTTGCGATAAAATATGAATTATAGTTAATTTACTAGAATTTTATACACAAGCTGCATATATTTACTTCTGTATTGTAAATATGTCCTGTCTTTACCTGAAAATAAAATTTATTATGATCTTCTTAATTTTGCAGTTTATCTTTTCGGTGTCAGTACACACCAACTAATTATGGCTAATTTTAAAATCTTAGAAGCACTTGTATATGATTTAATAGGATAAGTTATTAGCTCGAAGTATTACTAATGATACATTTTCCCAACTTTTTTGCCCATTAGTTTAAATATATGAAGTCTTTTTTAATTATTTTATTAAATTACCAAGATTTTATAGTAGCAAAGGTTTCATTTGAAATTTTTTTAAATTTCTGAGCTTAAACTTTAAATTGAAGTTAGTGGACATAAAAAATCAGAATAAAAATTTTTCGCAATAACAAGTTCTTCTTTACTTAAACACCATTCCCCTAATTCTCTGGGCTGAAACAAGAGAAAATTACTTTTTGGAAATTTTATATGTACAAATGTCATGTTAAAATGTCTTGTTTTAAAATTTTATCTTGTTATGAGAAAATGTAGGTTTACGAATTGAAGGCAAATTGATGATTTTTTCGTCCTTTAGATTTTAAAACTCCTATTTCATTAATTATTACTATTGCTATTAGAAATTATTGCTACTCCTAAAAAATGGGATATTTAATTTCATTTTAAGTAAATTTTTTTAAACAAGCATTCATTTCCTAAGCGTTGATATCTATATATTTTTTAATAAACTTTTCAAATAGTTTCAAAAATGTCCTCTAACAATTTAACAACCGAACAAGATTTTTAAAATTCCCATGACTGAAATGGAAGAAACTTCGATGCTTATTTTGGCAATGAAATCGTAGAAATGTGCATCTACATTTTCATCGTATTTAAGGATTCAGTTAATCATAGCTATTTGATAGAATTATTAAAAAATTCACATTTCTTTTATGATATGAAAACATTCTATTCTAATTTTTAAAAATCGAAGTTCCAAATTCAGCATACAAATATTATATCAAATTAATTTAGCTTTTATATCTAAAGGTTTTATTTATTTTGAATTTGTTTTAACATATGACTTAAGATTTAACGAGACTATCTTAAAATTTTAATTCGTTTGTTGAACATTTTGTGAACTTAGAATTTAGGAAACAACTCGCAGTTCCCTCATTATTACAACAAATGGACGAGTTTTTCTTATTTACAAACTGCAATACTGAAAAAACCTCGGATGAAATCTACTTGAGTGATACGTTTAAAAAAAATTCAAAATGCCGTATAGAACAGACTATACATTTAGAACTAATGAATTAATACTTAAGTAATTCAGGAATTCAAGACACTTGAATGATCTTTTAAAACTTGAATAAGATTTTAGATTAAATTAATGGGTTATTTTTTTTCCTTTTCTAACTTCAAAGCATATTATCACACTGAGCCCAATTAGCTATCATAAAATGCAGAAAATTAGCTTCTCAGAGATTTTAATCTTATTTCCTCACAGTATCCCCTAATTTTAGCAATTTTTTCTTGCCATTTTTAAATATATTTTATAACACTTTTCATTACTTTAATTACATATGTTGTATTAAATGTCTTGTGTTTATCGTAATTACCAATATATATATTTTTAAATAGACATGTCAAGCCTAAAATAACATTACATTATATTGACCCAGAAATTCTTATCTTTCATATGGGTAAAGAAATATTTCAATTGAAAAAATATTACTACTGATAAGATAATTGTGATTGGTTTGCAATAAAAATGAATGATTAAATAAGTTTTATCTATTTTTTATAGTTTATATTGTCTTCACAGGTCCTTCTCATACAATTTTTTAACCCTAAATACAGAAAATGGAATTTATCGCTAATTTGGAAAGATCACAGTAAGTTTTTATTTTAAATCAGTTCCTTGTTATGTATTTTTTGTTGCATAATTTATTTTGTACATAAATTAGTAGTAAAAATGTTTTATTTCGTTTCTTCCTTTTTGATGTTTTTAATTAAATACATTGTGTACCATTTAAATATGTGGGAGCTCCCAATCACATCGAATACTTCTAAACGCAATTTATTCATTTTGATTATTTCGAAATTCTGATGTGCTAGTTTGATATCAGGTATAACGCCTAGTCACTGAGCTCCGAAATTTCTGCAGTCAGTTTGAAAAATGTTAATAAGGATTTAAATTCTTTCAAACTGTTGTGGTTTTAAAGATATTTACAAGATTCAAAATTTAATATCTACCAAAATTGCTTCGAATCTTTGTCCATATATAAATTTATATTCGAATTCTAAATCATATTTTTAAAACTTACAAATTAAAAGGCAACATCTGTACAATAGTTAACATGACTTTTAAAATTTCATTAAGACATTTAAAGTCTCCGCGAAACTTCATAATTTCTTTTTAATAAGTGTTCACGAATCCCAAGAAACCTTATGTCCAGAATCACAATCAATGATATCAGCCACATATCATTGTCAAATATTAGTAAATGATCTATCAATACGATATCTTTAGTGAATAATTGCAGACATACATGTTCAGTTTTCTGATATGTGTCTTAATGCTTATTTTCAACCGAATGAAACTATAACCAGATACAAATTTACAACTGTGCGCCAAATTTTATTATTGCCTTTGGTAATTATTAGAAATACATGCAAATGTATGGGCAGTTGGCCTACCCTTTTGTAAATTTGATTCAAAAACTGATACACCCCATTTCACATTTTGATATACATATTTTGCATCTACATTGAAATCTAGTTCCTTATGTTTTGTATTTATAGTAATCACTTGTCTGCTGTCAGTTAGCCACAAATTCCACTGAATATATTTTGTCAAAAATTTTCAAATTTGAAGTTAATTATATATCAAATTTCATCCACTGGACTCAAAGTGGGTGCTGTGTCCACAATGAGAAACAAATGTAATTCTGAAGATGCTTTTTCTACTTAGTGATCTGACTCGTAGAAATTCATCAAACTTAAATTCGCATTTTTTTTAGAATAAAAATTTGCAATAGGAAGAATAGAGAATGGTGCTTATAATTTTGATAGAAAATTTATTGAATCAGGAAATTTGAAGTTTACAAATTGACTTACCCCAATTGACTATTGCATCATTCTTTCGAGCGTTCTGATCAACCTGCTGAATAAATCTATTGCAACAGTCTTTAGTTCTTTTTTCTCTTTTTTGAGTCCCACAGGGGCTCACCTACTTGAGGTGAGTATGGGTGTCCCAATCCCGAGGTTCCCAGGGATCTATACTTCTGCTGTTCACTTTAGTTTTCTACCCCTCGACGGAAAGCGAGGGAGTTCACCATGAGAAGCTGTAGCCGCTCTGTTTGCTTCTTGCTTCTCATGGACAGCTAAAAACCACACGTGTTGGCCATGCTTGCGACCCTTTAAATGGGTGGGGCATTTAGGTCCCTGAGGCATCAATCGGCTGGTATTCTAGTCACGTCTGGCATGCTTAAGGGGATCAAGCGAAAGGGGTCAACTTCCAGGGCTTGGCGTTAAGGGTGATCAACGTTTCTGGAAGTGGCCCTGAGCGTATAGGTTCTGGCTAGCATCATGGTGGGTACCGAGGCTGGGAATGCCCAGAGCCGGCAACTGCCTTCCCTTGTTGGGCTCGGTGGTGGGCTATGCCGTTGGGTCCCGAATTTTCTTTCCCTTTGCATAGGTTCTTTATTTCAGTGTTAAAGTCTAGATTCTTCTGGTTTTTTTATTGTTAAATCTGTATCTGATACCCTAAAAACTTTGTCTCTAATCTTAATACACAAAGCAATTATTAGCATCGTTGGTGAACCAAAAAACATTAAAAAACGTTTTTCTGGTAAGCTTCTAGATGAGGTTTCATCTGCTCAGCAGGCTAATAAAATTATGCAATTAAAAAAACATTGGAAATCATGAATTTTCAGTTTGCCCCCATAACTCACTCAACGTTTCTCGAGGCATTATCTCGCAAAAGGATTAGCAAAAGGATACAGAACCGCCTATTTTAGAAGTTTTGAAATCGCAAAATGTTACTCAGTGGAAAGAATTAAAATTAAACGAGATGAGAAACTTCTCCCAACAATGCAACTTAAATTAACATTTAATCAACCGGTACTACCCAAGTCTGTTAAAATTGCGTATTACAATTGTCCAGTTCGACCATTTATACCGAATCCGTTACGTTGCTACAAGTGTCAAAAATTGTTGCAGAAGTAAACAGTCATGCGCCTAGTGCTCTGAAATAGGACATGATAGTAAAACATGTTAAGTGTATCAATTGTAGTGGAAACCATCCAGCTTACTCAAAATCCTGTCCCCGTTGGATCCAGGAAAAGGAAATTCAAAATGTAAGAATAACACAAAATATATCCTTCGCTGAAGCCCGTCAAATCGTTGCAGGTAAACCCCAACAAATGGCAAATCTTTCGCATCAGTCCTAAAAAGTTTCCTCACCACTACAGTTACACAGACAGAAATATCTCCTGCCAAAATACCGGATACTTTAAAAGGGGATGGTGTTGTTTCTATTCTAAGATGTCCAAACTGTTGAGTCCGTAAAACAACCCTGCCTACTAAGGCAAATGCTATTCCTAACAAAGGCAATATGCTCCAACCTACTGATATTTTTATCGCATCATCTCAGATGCCTTCAACTTCCAATGCAATTTTTGATCAGAAGATTTCTCAGCCTGCCCTGGATTCTCACGATTCACCTTTACCAAAAATGAAATTTCACTCACAGGCATCTCTCCTAAAAGTATAAAAAAACAAAAAAAGGCGAAAGAAAAAAAAATTGAGAACAAGAAGACACTGTTAGACGCCACTAAGAAAGGCAAAGAAACATCCAAGCAATTGAAAAAACAAACATTATCTTTGCAAGATTTTATTTAAAAAATCTAATACTGAAAAGAGTAGATGTGATGATTCTCAAAAGGCGAACACATCTGAGGACGACTCAATGTCCGAGAGTGCAACTCCGCCACTCTCTCCGAATAACAGTTTCCTCATTTCCTCTCGCTTTCCTTCTTTATTCGGTTCCGCATTATGGATACACTCATTTCTTGGAACTGTCGTGGGGTGAATCAGAAAAATTCTGATCTCAAAGACATAATTATCAACCAGCTTGCATAGCCCTGCAAGAAACGTTTCTGAAACCTAAAGACACAGTTCAAATGCGTGATTATCATGTTCTCCATAGAGCCAATATTGGCGGAAGAGCTTCAGGAGCAGTTTCCCTCCTTATTTCAAATTCTGTTCCCTCCTGTCCATTGGTTTTGAACACTTCACTACAAGCTGTCGCAGCTCGAATTCATACGCACTCTCTAATTACTCTTTACTGCTTTTATCTGCCACCAAACGCATATATTGAGCAGTCTAAATTAAATGATCTTGTTTCTCAACTCTCCGAGCCTTTTATTATTTTAGGTGATTTCAACGGCCACAGTCCTCTTTGGGGAAGCAATGACAATAATAGTAGAGGTCGTCAGATAGAGCAATTTTTAGATGATCATAACCTTTGTCTCTTTAACAATGACAAGCACACTTATTTTCATACACCGATAAACAGTTGTCATGCACTGGATCTAGCAATATGTTCTCCCACCCTCTACCCCTTTTTTTAATTTGCAAATGGATAAGGATTTACACAATAGTGACCGCTTCCCCTTAGTATTATTCGATAATAGAAGACATAATACATCTTCTACTCCCAGTTCTCCCATATATAAACTAGAAGCTGCCAATTGGACCAAATTCACGTCATTAGCTAATATTACTGAAGAAATGGCAGATAATATTAACATAGATAGGGCAGTTGCCCAAATTACTCAGCTTCTGATAACTGCAGCGACTGCTTCAATTCCTAAAACTTCGAAAAATTTAGGAGGCGGCACAAGGTCTGGTGGAATGATTGTCAAAAGGCATATAAGATGCAAAGAAAAGCCTCGGATACTTTCCGTAGATACTCCACAACAAACGGGACTCGTTGGAAAAATGTTAACTCTATTAACCCTTCACTTTTCAGCAAGCAACTTTGGAGTAGGGTTTAAAAAATATTTGGAGCACCTGCGAGTCATGGGATTCCTATCTTGCTTGGAAATAGTGCTCCGGTGAGTTCGTTAAGAAACATAGCTAATTCTATAGCTTCAGCTTTTGCTGACGCAAGTAATAATAAGTATTATACAAATACATTTCAAAACTATAAAATTTTAATCGAAAAGGAAAAATTAGAATTCCAAACTACAATAGACACTTCGTATAACAGACCATTAAAGCTCTATGAACTTAAAATCTGCCTCAATCAAATCTGACACAAGTCTTCACCTGGTCCTGATAATATAAGTTATGATGTGATCAAAAATCTTTCTGAAACTTCTCTTAAAAATCTGCTCTTTTTATACAATAGAATTTGGCAAGAACAATATTTTTCTACTGCCTGGCAAGAAGCAACTATAATACCCATTCTGAAACCTGGTAGAAATCCAATAGACCCTTCGAACTATAGCACGATTGCCCTGACGAACTGTTTATGTAAACTGTTAGAAAAAATAGTTAATCGTAGACTTGTATACGACTTGGAGCATAAAAAAATCTTAAACATTTCTCAGAGTGGGCTTAGACAAGACCGATCAACAATGGACAACCTGTTGGCCTTAGAAACTGGTGTACAAAATGCGTTTCTCCGTAGAAAACATTTGGAGGCATTTTTTTTTTTTGATATTGCAAAAGCTTATGACACAGCATGGCGCTTTGGCATTTTGAAGGATCTCTATAAGTGTAATTTAAGAGGAAACTGGCCAATATTTATTCAAAACTTCTTGGAACTAAGGACTTTTAGAGTTAAGATTGGTTCAGAAATTTCAGATGTGTTTGTACAAAAGGAGGGAGTTCCTCAGGGAAGTGTCCTGAGTGTGACTCTTTTTGCTTTGAAAATCAACTCTGTTTTAGACCATTTATCTTTATATGTGAAGGGCCACTTATATGTAGACGATCTTTACATTTCTTGTTCTGGGGATAGCATGACTTTCATAGAGAGGCAGCTTCAAAATGCAATCGATCAACTCAGAGTGGTGCGAGAAGAATGGATTTTCATTTTCTCCTGAAAAAACAAATGCTATACATTTCTGTAGGAAACGCAGTCTACATCCTGAACCTTAGGTTCACCTAAAAAGTAATCAAGTCAAAGTACTTGAAGTTAAATTTTTAGGTCTGATTTTTGATAAAAAGCTTACATTTGCTTCCCATATAACTTACCTAAGAAAAAAAATGTGAAAGATCCCTGAATATCTTAAAGGCTCTTTCAAACACAACATGCTGTTTCGGCGCAGTATATTCTATATCAGGATCTTGCGCCAGAAATTCAAATCCAAATCCAAAATCAAACACAACATGGGGTGCCAACCGTCTGTCTTTATTTCGTATTTACAGAGCGGTAATTTTAACGAAACTTGACTAGGGTTGCAATGTCTATGGTTCTGTAAGACGCAGTGTTCTGCAAAAATTGGATACTGTTCATCATTCTGCTCTTCGATTATGTTCAGGAGCATTCAGGACATCACCTGTACAAAGTTTGTATATAGAATGTAATGAGTCTTCTCTACACATCAGAAGGCAGATATTGTCTCTCCATTATTATAAGATTTTATCAAACCCTGGCCATCCCTACTATAATTTTAAGCAGAGCCAATTTTTACAACGTCTTCATGTTGCTCGACCATCATTAATACCCTCCTTTGAGAGAATGGTGCGTTTAGCTTCAGAACTGCATCTGGAGAAGGTACAAATAGTTTCAATACAATCGTTTCTCTTATCACCCTGACAATCTCATGGAATCCAATACTTGAATCCATTTCAATATTTTGATAAATAAAACACTGTGGATACTGTTTATCAACAAATCTTTGCTGACCATCGTCAAAAATATCGTCACTTTAAACCTATTTTAACAGATGGATCTAAAGGTCACGATTACACTTCTTTTGTTTGTATTACTTCAAATTCCTCAATAGCCTAAAGAATTAGTTCATTTTCTTCTATTTTTACAGCAGAGGTAATTTCTATTTTAAAAGCTTTATCGGTTATTTCAGATTGTTCTGCTGATAATTATATAATATACATTGATTCAATGAGCGCTTTGCAATCTCTGTCATCGTTACATGCTCACAGCCATCCTTTGCTTTTCAACATTTTAAATTTGCATGACAAACTTATCTGTAAGGGCTTTCCAATTATTTTATGCTGGGTCCCCGCACATGTGGGAATCTCGGGAAATGAAAAGGCTGATAAGGCATCAAAATTGGCCACTACCTTCTTGTCAACACAGATACCCCTTAACGATTATAAGAAATATACGAATCATATTCTACATTCCAAATGGCAAACTGAATGGGATTCATAGGTTAGTAATAAGCTCCATGCAATTAAACCTACAATAGATCTCTGGCCCACATAACACAGCAGAAATCTAGACACAATTTAAACTAGGTTGAGGATTGGGCATACTCGATTCACTCACCGACGTTTGTTAATGAGGGATCCAACACCCTTTTGTTCAATGTGTAATAGTCCTATGTCTGTTTCACACATTCTTGTGGAGTGTCCATGGTTTTCTATCCAGCGCTTTGCATGTTGGGCTTTTTCGCTTTTTAAAAAATATAGTTTTTATCATATATAAACATTCATCCCATTTTTTAGCACAGTACCATACATAACATCATTGTTACGCTTTTCATAACGCACAGATAAATATTTTCAGTCATTTGGATTTTGTAAATATTTCATATTAAGATTTCATTATCAATAGAAATAGTTATTTTAATTTCAAGGATGTGGCACAGCATGGTCAAAAATGGCTTTTGTGCCATTAAACACCAAATCAACTCAACTCCAACTTTTTTGAGATCGAGATTTAGAGCCGAAGGATTTTAATCTCTTTTCTGATTGCAATAACCTATTAGAAATTAAAAAATTTCAAATAAGAAAAATGTTTAAGGAGGATTAAGGACAGACTATCTTGCAATACTGGTGGCAATGTTCTTCTATTTTAACTGTGATTATGCAGATAAATACCTCTGTTTACACATAATTAATGGAAATTCATTTTATTCTCCACTCTCGAGGGTTTTTTTTTCCTCTTTGGAGTTTGGTGGTATGGTTCTCGTATGACAACCAGGGAGTAAAGTATATCATTTGGAAACATTTCTAACTATAAGAATTAAATTTGTCTTAATCTTCTTAATTACCATATTGCACCAGCAGGAGGACATTTGCAAAATTCCCCTATTTATATACATAAAGATTGCTCAATTGAAAGTTGCTTCGAGGATACGATAATTCGAGTGCAAAATCTAGAATCGATTTAGTTCGTCGAAGCTCAAGCAATTAAAAAATGCTAATTTGGGCAAACATGCATTCAGTATTCGAAAAATAAAGGATTTATTTGCTTTTATTGACATAGCATATCCAGGAAGGGGTAAGGCACTAATACGATTGATGGGGAAATTGAGTTTAAAAAATTACATCAACCACGAATGGAATTAATAAATACAAAAACTGTACTTCAATTTAAAATAAACCTATCTCCAATGCTCTCATTCTTGCAACAATAACAAAAAGACAAAAAATAATTCTTTATTTCAGAACTTCCAGAGGGCTCACACCTGAGAATTTAGAAAATCTTGAAAAGATTTTCCACGATGCAGTTGGCGACAAGAAAGAAATAGACCTTCAAAGCTTCAAGAAAGTTGTGCAATCAAAAAATGTAAGTAAATGTAAAAATGTAAGAAATTTTTAGTTCTCATTTGAAGGGGAGAAAATGAGTAAAATATTCACTGCGTAAAGTTACCTTTATGAAATCTTATGTTTGCACATTATTAGCAGTATTACTTTCACTTAGAACATGCTTACACATACAAATTTTGCGTATTTACAAAGTGTTTTCAATGTCTATGTTAAAAACTAAACTGTGTTATTACTTGTATAAAAAATATGGCACACAGTTTTCTGATTACCTTTGATAACATCTATATTTAAACTATCAATAGAGAATATGTTTTGGCGTTCTAGACCACAGACTTTATAACGTTTGATCAGTCAAATTTGATACAAACATGTTTTAAAAGGAGAGAATAATATTTCAGGGCAGCTTTTTAGAAACTTCAAGAGATAAAAACCAAGCGAGATTTTGATGTTACCAAAATTACCACAAAAATTGCTATTATCCAAAATTTTTGTATCACTTTAAAATTCAAAAGTACCTATTAATGCGAATTTAGCTACAGTACAATTTTCAATTTTGACAATTTCTTAAAAGTATTTTTACATAATTTTCAACACACTTCATTACTGTAACTTGGCTCGAATGACTGTAGTTGTTTCATAAAATATTTAATAGCTTGATTTTCTTTTTGAAGATTAAAGAAAACCGATTTTTATGTGGAGCTTTAGAATGTAAAGCTATACAAATCTTAATAATTCCGCATTATTGTTGGTGCCCATAGCTTATTAATGGAGGCTAAAATATGAAAAACAACCCTTCGAATATGTTAGCCCTCTCCATTGACACATATGCTGCTAATGCTGAGTTTCGGATCATTTATATAATTAGATGACCTCTTTCTATCTTATTCACAATAAAGGAGTAGTCTTATTAGAAGGTTGGCTCAGTATTGTTAGATTAGGCGTGAATCTAAGGCAAGTCTTGCAATAGTCAATGTGTTAACACAAATGGTTGTTAGGAATCTTTGATCATAATCTTAAAATAAAAATTAAGCAATAATTTCTAATAAACAGCAAAAGACGCTAAAAAGTTATTAGTACTTAGTTATCGGCTACTCCAGTAACTTACGGCTACTTTGTAAAAAGTTATCGGCTACTCCAGTGTGGAGCATAAATAATACCGCATTCCAGAATCCAAAAACTTTGTCTTTTCAAAGTAAAACCTGATCTTTATACCTGTCCAAACTCTCCTCTTCAATTTCCATTCGGCAAATTGACCTACAAAAATTTCACTTAATTGCGTCACCGGCGTGGAATGGGCTGTCCATCAATGACGCTTCCTGGTAATTGACAGCTCTGAAACACGTGTCAATATTCTCTCACAAAGGGAATATTATTGACACCTGTTATTGAATATTATTGACACGTGTTATTGAATATTATTGACACGTGTTATTGAATATTATTGACTCACCACTCTGCATCGCGATGTTTAATACTCCTTTCCTTTGAAGAAGTATCAGGTTTCATTCCCAAAATGAAATTAACACATGGTCGTTATCTGAATTGCCAATGACCAAAGGCAACCACCACTCTGAAGACCACCTATCCAGTAATATGGCGGCTTTCAACAACGTAAGGCGTTAAGAGGTGTGATACAGCTGGTTGAAAATGCCGCTTATCGTGAATAGCAAGAGCGAACTTTACAATATACATATTGGATATTAATATTTAATATTTACGAATTAATCGTACTCGTATGTATACGAGTTTAGTTTCACATTTTCCGTCAACTGTAACAATTTATAGCTTTTATTTCATTATGTATATTCATATATCTATAGCCTGGAAAACACATTGGTAATGATTAAATTGCAAGTTTTATATTCGGTTTAAACTCATGAATTCGATGATTTTAGAAAAACTAAGATCAGCAGAGCAGAAAAGTAATTTCAGAAATTAAGACATGGATTTGTTTTCTGTTAATCTAAATAAAGTATTTTATCTCAAATTTCTTTTTTCTTGACAAACTCATTTATTAGAAAGCTTAAAATTGGGCTTTGTAAAAATTTGTGATATTATTATATTTGGACAACATTCTTATTTTTCACTTTATCGTCAAATGATTGCATTGGCATTATCCTTAATAGTTGCCTTTTCAAAGAATTTCAACATTTAGCTCTAATATTCATTACTACTTATTAAGAATTTGAACAATAATTTAAAACATTTGGTTTTAACATTTATTTTGTATACTTAAAAACCGATTCTTGAGCCCTGAGCTTCGCTTATATTTCATATAAGATATCGTAGTCTCTAGATATGTAATCAATGATCCCATGCTCCACCTCGCTTAATTTTAATCACTATTTACGATATACTCTAGGGAGGGGAGGTTTCACAATGGTGTCCGTCAATCGAACAGCCGTACTAATTTTCTTTTTCGTTTGAAAGTTCATGCTGTCATTGCACTTCTATCTTCCTTG
Source organism: Argiope trifasciata (assembly GCA_026543055.1). Lineage (NCBI taxonomy): Eukaryota > Metazoa > Arthropoda > Arachnida > Araneae > Araneidae > Argiope > Argiope trifasciata. Next base: position 3,882,080 of record JAPMOQ010030048.1, read on the forward strand.
GGCCCCTTTTAGCTGTCGTAAAGTAAAATATCAAAACATCCTAAAATGTTAATCAATCCTTGACAATTTGAAAAATTTCTGCCTTTATTCGTTGATTAGTTACAATGATTTAGGTTCATGTCTAAGGAAAATGTACTATTAATCGCGTGAAATTTAATTTTAAATATTACATTCATTTGTTATAATATGATACAGTTCATAAACATTGCTTTGTGTGATTATAACCAGTTATTAATGTTCGTTTAATGTGGTTGGCAAACAATTGTCAAATGTGTGCATTTTAAGATAGCATTAATGCTTTGTAATTTTTTAATTATGTTTTAAATATATTATACATGAAGCTTACTTCTAGATGTTCTTTGTGGAGCGAATATTCAATGTGTTTGATACCGACAAATCGGGCACAGTGTCTCTAGAAGAATTCATGCGTGTCATGCGTTGCTTTGCAAATCAAAGTCCTGCCGAGAAACTCCGCTATCTCTTCGATGTCTATGATATCAATAGTAAGTACATTTCCTTCATAATTGGTTACGATATAATAAGTTTAAATAATTTTCAACAAATGCAATCCATTTTTGAATCCTTCAAGAAGAATACTTACAATCTGACATGCTGAAATCCAATGGCAACTGCAAAATTGAACAGAACTAAATATTTATAAATTAAACTCCTTTGGAATAACTTATCTCAATAATATTTATAGCATGTCTCGCATGATATAGATGGATTCGGGAATCGCTGTGTTATAGGGACAATATTTATTTGCATTCAACACTAGGTTATATATTTGAACACTAGGTTATACTGTATCAAGTAGAACAATCAATCAATAATTCCTTTGCTTTTCCATCATCTGCCTGGTCGACAAATAAAGGCCTCAAAAATGTATTTCGCTTATAAACGTGATACATCCTTCATTTCTTCTGAAGCAGAAAACAATGCATTTTTTAGACATTGCATCAGTAAAAGAAACTGGTATTCTATCGAACTTTTAGTATTACGAACGTATTGCCAAAAAATATTTGTAGTCTATATACTTCTATATAAAACAAACAATTTTTTGGGAGAGCAACAAGACTTCTAAACAATGATGATCAACATATAGAAATCTTTGATTTCAAACACTTCTATCTGTATCTTTAAGCCATTCGAAAGTAAATATTTACATACATACATACGTACATAATATTTACATAAGAAAATTTCTACGGTAAATTATATATCCATTACAAATTTTTTTCTGTTGGAAAAAAATTCACTTTGTATAGATTTTAGATTTGGGAAAGATGTCTTTAATGAATCTTCCTTCAAAGAAGTAAGCAAAATTTAAAAACTAAAACACGTTTGGCATAATCCGGTATTTAATCAATTGTAATAATTGGGTATTTTCTTAAATTGAATTGATTAGTTTTATTTTCGAGTCAGGTGTCCAGTATTCTTCTGAATAATTCTATTTGTCGGTCAATTGTTGTTTCTAATAGTCCTCTCTAGAGTACAAATTACTTTCATTTACGCAAAAGAATTATTCTGTTTCAAGGATGAATTCAAATCTTGCTAAAAGCCATGAAAATGCTTCAGAGTGTGATTCCATGATAATTTTTATTCACAATATTGTATAAGAATTATTTAAGGTATCCGACTACGTTAAAAACACCGGTATTCGATCACATTGGCGATTTTTTAAAAAAGCGTTATTTCTTGTAATTTAGACTTTTCTCTTTCAAACATTTTTTGTTTTTTCTTAGAAATTTAAGGTCTAACATATTATACAGAGGAATTTTTAAAAAAAATTATTTTTCAGCTAAAATTTGTCTTTAACTTCAATTTTAATTTTCATAACAATTATCCACCATTAACATGATATCCCAAAAACTAATAGAGGTATCGACATAAAAATTTCAGCGTGTGTTTTAAATAATATGGGCAATGAAATGAAACAAAAGTTTTATTGTTGGTGAAATACTTTTTCATTTATAGGTGTTTTTAGAAAAATAAAGCTGTGAATTTATGAAAAAAATGCATATATGAGTATATTTTTACCCATAACTTCTTAGCATATCAATTTTTCTCTTAGATTTTGGTTCATTTCATTCATCATTGAATTCTATAACTTGTGTACAAAGAAAAATAGGATTGTTGCATTACAATTTTGTGAAGAGTGTTAACCGTTTTGGTTAAATTTCCTTAAAATTTTCTACAAATTTTTCTATTTCTCAAAATATGTTATATTTTCAAATAATGTTTTTGTATTTCTAGTGCTTATATTTGATAATACATCTAAAAACCAAAACTAGTTTTTAAAAAATCGAATTTTTCAAAATTTTTCCTTCGAACGTAGTCGGTTACTTTAATTCCGAAATTCAAATAAGCGCATCTTTCAATCGTGATTTCAAGATTGGATACTCACAGGTACGAGACACCACTCCACCAATATTGTTTGTTTGGGCTATCCTGGAACATGTTATACCCATTTCACAGGTAATAACCTTCCTTGTATATCTAATACTATAATACAAGGAATGGTTGCCATGTCGAAAATCGCCCCAGAATTAATAAACTCCGGTAAACTTCGGGGTCTGGGGTTTCTGGCCACGAGGAATCGATTGGCGCCGGTTTTGAAGCGCTACGGTCGAGCAGTTCGGAGTTACAGATAGGATATTTTCAAACTTTATTAGTTCGCCATAATGGCTACTTAAATTTTCAAGCGGTAACGTGCTGCCATCTATAGCCAATATGGCGAACTAATAAAGTTTTATGTTTATGCTGTTATAGGTTTATAATATGTTTCTTATGTACGTATATATGTTTGGTTTTTCTAAATAAATTTGTCAAAAATATTGAACTTCAACCTTTACCTTTACTTTACCTTTGTATAGAATAGTTCCCTTTCCAAACTCTAACTTTGTTTAGAATAGTTTACAATGGTGCACTTTAACCAGTTATCTTTTCACCAATGGTTTCACAAATTTTCTTATGGCATGTATTGTTTTGATAAATCACAATTGAAAATTTAAATCTTCGAGTTAGGTATCGAAGCTGTTTTCTCCGAGTGGAGCTCGGTCACCCGCTGGTGTTTAAGTTGACAAAATGGGAGGTGCCCTGATATCTGATCCTAACGGAATGAATTCCAAAGTAACCCTCCCCCCACGTAACTGTAACTTAAATATTCAAAAATATACTGAATTAGATTAATATTAAGAATCTATTGAATAGGGAATTCATCCGGTTCAACAAACGTTAAACAATTTATCCATTCCACATTTTTCAGATGATGGAAACATTCAATTTTATGAACTTCGGAATGTCATAAGCGAATGCATGAAGGAAAATGGCCTACAGTTTGGTGAAGAAGAAACAGATGAATTAACGCGTATGCTCTTTGACGATGCCGACACAGATGGTAGCGGAACCATTACATTCACAGAATTCAAGAACCAGCTGGAAAGGCAGCCGGCGTTTATGGAAAATCTTACTCTGAGGTCTGAAAATTTTAATTTCGTATAAATGGAGATGCATTTTGAAGTTTTCGAATTCAATGTTGCCACTTTTTTTTTCAAATTTAATAAGTCGAAACACTCACTATTGCAGATCAGTTTGCAACTACTATGTCTCCAGAGAAAGGAAAAAATGTATATGCATGCAAATTAATATATTTTTTAAACATGCTTTTATTATGCTAAAAAATTTATTTATACATTATTATATTATATTTCTCTTGCATAGATATTGCGGAACATTTTAAAAATAATTCAAAATTTTACTACGAAGACATGTTTCGAATACAAGATCAGTTTTGTTTAAATATATCATTTAATTGATTAGTGGATTCTCACTATAAATACAGAGCAATGTCATCAAGAATACATATGTGTAATTCTGGTGAACTGGGGAAAGACTAAAAATTCAATTATAAAATTGTCTTAAGTCATGCTGCAAATCAGTCACTTAAAATGTACAAAAGTAACACATGCCTTCACAATAACAATTTAGAAATAAAAAAAAATAATTGCTTATTAAAAAGAAATTGAATTTATTCACTTTAGCTGGGGTTTATAATTATTCGTGACTGATATGAATCCTTTTATCACTTGATTTTAAATATAGCATGCAGAAGATGTGGACTGATTATCAAGCAAAAATGAAATTTTTTTGTAATAATCAAATATTAAATCATGTAATGTTTTCAAATTCATATTGATCCTTTATTTGAGTTAATCCTTATCTCAGAATACAATTTTAAAATTCATCAATAGCACCATTCTAAGAATATCAAGTTTTATTATCAACCGGCATGGTTTCAGTTAAATAACATTTTATAATAATTAATGAACATAAAGCATTCGCCAGGGCGTTTAATAAATGACGCCGTTATCGAAACCGTTCACATAATAGCGATGGCCACCTTAATGTTTTATGTTAATGAGGACAGAAACTATCAACTATACTCTTATAATAAACTGTTCTATTTCACGAAGTTGCATCTATTTAATATAAGGTTTCTGAAGTTCCAACAAAATACACAACTGCCGGAACTTATCCTTGAACCCTATGGTAATAAACTGAATAATTTATTACCGATTATTCACTGTATTACCATACATTAAATAGAACCATAAGATCCAGCAGGTACTATTGTAACGAAAGTGCCGATATTCGGTATTGTATAATAGTTAATGTATTACGAAATAATGAATATGAATTTTTTTCACAAATGTGTTTACTTTAAAAATATCAAGGTTATTTCTTATACTTTAAAATCATTTAAAAAGAAATTGAATCAAATATACTCGATTCGATTTCCACTTAATTTAAATATTGTATCAATGTATCTTGACTTAATTGATTTATGAATAAGGAATACTTTCCTAATTATTTATTCCAATTCTTAAAAGTTTAGTCGAATTTTAGTCATTTCTGAATTCAATTATGTTTTAGCATAGAACGATGGCTTCTTCCCCCAATGGAGACAAAAAAGGTCAGTGGACCTACCGCAGGTCTATTTAGCTGCAGGAGAATAAGATGGCGTCACATCCGGAACAACTGGACCAGTGTTGCATATTTGCTGTTATATTTCTTGATAAATATAGTCCTATTTTCCACAAGAGCCTACGAATACAGAGAAAGTAATAACTTCGTAGTTTTAGCTAGAGCATGTGGTAAGTGCCCTTTTGAATGCTGTACTATCTGTAAATATATAACTTGTTGAAATCGGAATTGGCATGACTTTATTATATTTAATGGATTATTCAAAAAGATTCTCTATTAGTAGAAAATGCTAAACATTATTATCAACTCGATGTTGGCTGGCATTCAAAATGTTGGAGAACTCTTATTATTTAATTATTAATAGGGCTTAGAACAAAAGTTAAAGGAAAATCGGGTATACAGAATCTTGCAAATTTTCAAATAAAACATGAAGCATCAATAATTTTATGTATCACATCAGGTACATAGAATCCTTTGTTGTTAAATTTGATAAGAAATTAGCAATAGATTTGAAACTCAATATTCCTCCGTACAACATTTTTGCAAATATAAAAATATAGTTATATAAAATGCTTAGCACATGCAGAACGGATATAAATTTTGGACAAAGAAACCTGAACAGAGTTTGACAGATACAAAATGTCGTACCAAGTTCAAAAACAAAAATTAAGGAATGCTGTTTAAGGAACGTCAAAAGACTTAAAATGAAGTAATGTCCTCGCTTTGCATATTGTTCGTGTTATTGTGATTTAAGGAATTTGCCGTCAACTAAATAAAATGTGTTTATCTGTATTCTTTTTTTAGTAAAAAAAAAGCCAAAAGAATTAAGAAAGGGTGAAAGAAAGCCAACAGAGTTAATACAGCCTTTTGTATTTGCATTCCCGTGTTTTATTGTAAAAACTACTTGATTTTATATATTTGAACTAGAATGTTGATTTTGTTTGCAAATAATCCAGTCTTCTCCTATTCAGGATTATTAGTCTAAACAGTTAACATGAGCCATCTGAAGATTATACAACTAAAATTTTTTATGCATTTGTGCACTCAAATATCAGAACTTTATTTCACTGCAAGCTTTTTCAACTGTTTAGAAATTACCCATGTATCTCTGTTAAACACACTGCTTAAATTACGATTATTAAATAGATTCAATGTCTTGTTGCATTTTCCAGAGTTTTATCAATTTTATGCGCTAAACGCCAGGCCCTACTAAATCTATTGATATTTTCATGCGTAATTTATAATAGGCATTTGATATTTCAATAGTTTTATAAAAACCTAATTATATAATATTGTAGTCGACTGTTAAAGATGATTTTGTGTCTGAATTAGGTTTTAATTATTTGTAGGACAATGCCTGAATTTTAATTGCGCTTTTATCGTCATGCTGGTTCTTCGGCAAAGTTTAACGTGGTTGCGAACTCACGGCTTTGCACAGTATTTCCCCATCGATCAACACCTCTACTACCACAAACTCACCGGAGTCCTCATTCTCATTTACAGTGTGTGGCACACTGCAATGCACATTGCTAATTTCAGTAAGAAACTTTATTTCTAAATTTCTTTCTTATAAATATTTTTATCCTATTGCAAAGTTGTTTTTAACGATTCTGTTAAGGCAATCCATTAAGAAATTGCATTTTTGAAACAACGAAAATAAAGGCTAACATTATCATACATCAATTTTGTTATATTACGAAACATCGATAACGTAAAATTTATATTTTTATTCAATTTCGTAATGTGGCGTGAAATTTTAGCATCATCCGAAATAATTCGCTCAATGGATCTTTTTAAAGAAATTATGTGATGTTCTGAATTGATATTTTGGGTGAAATTTTTATAACCACTGTCAAATATTACATACAAATTAATAACGTACTTGATACTCTTTAGTTTTCATGAACATAATATATCGTTATCTTCTTATGCTACTAGAAAGATAGTCACCAATTGGATTTTACGGCATAAAACTTCGATGAAGTCAATCTAGATAGTAAAAATGTAAAAATTATTGCCGGATTTTTAAAATTTCCATCGAGGAAGTTTCCAGAAATAATGAATTTCATATTTTCTATTTCAAAAAATATATTTGATATTGCGAACAATTTTATACATAAAAATAGGGTGTGTGATTGTAATTTTTATCTTACTTGTACCCAAATGAATGTCTTTATATACATTTATGCTGTCTTCATTATAAATTAATATTTTATCCTTTTAAAAGGGATGATTCAGTTTATCATATACAAAAAACTGTTTTCAGAACCAAGACTAGAAAACTTCTTAAGCTGGGAATATCTGAATACCAACTTAAATATCCATTCTAATTTTCCTTAATGACGATACTAACTTCTTCAATTCTGAAAACTTTAGGTATCTTGTCCGAACAAAGGAATATCCCTCTTTCTGAGCTTCTAATATCCACTCACCTGGGGATTGGATGGGTAGGCGGCGCTGCCTGCCTAACTGGATGGTTCTTGTTCCTTATCCTCATAGTCATGTGCATCTCGGCAATGCCTTTCGTTCGAAGAAGCGGAAAATTCGAAGTAATGTCTCTCTCCATTCATTCATTTTCAATTTAAATATTTCCAGTACTATGAGAGTGCATGTAACTTTATAAATCCTTTTGTTTTGTCTACATGGTTTAAAAAAAAAACTGGAATAAAAAAATTATTCAGGAAACAAGTTTCACGTAGCGTCAGCAAATGCGGGTATATTTACAATGAAGATATGGATAGCATGGGAGTTGGATTCGCATCCCTTGGGTTCTGAGTTCGAACCTCTGTCTCCGCCTGTCTCTCTCTGAGGCTGGCGCAAGTATAATTCTGTTGAAGGCACAAAGTCTCCCATGTCGAGAGTAATATCATTGGGGGGGGGGTGACTAGATCAGAGGTGATCGTTCTGATTCAGGTCTAAATTACTCGCTGTGAAGGAAATGTATGAAGTTCGCCATATAAAAAGGGTTATGATGCGTGAGTAACTAAGACTTACTCTTGACCCTAGATTACGCTACGGAAAAACAAGAGATGCTCTCTTAATTTAAAATTTCTGACTTCAAGCGTGTCTAAGATAGGTGCCTTTTAGAAACAAGGTTGTTAATGTAGGCTGTTTAATGTGTTTAGAATACAACTATTATAGATGAGGGTTGGTACTTTTCCGTCTCAGAACAGCAGTTCCTGAAATTATTACCTCTTTCATAGATCAACACACTATAGCTGATGTTTTAGGCTGCTTAATGTAGTTAATTTTTTTAATAAAGCCAAAACGTCTAAATTCATGTTGATAATGGGAATAATCCTTCATAAACTAAATTCCAATACAATGTAGCATCATAAAGCATTTTGGTAAACCTTCACCATATCATTTAAAGAATTCGACAATTTTTCCCAGTATAAATCCCAGTTCCTGTTATACGAAATTGGTGGCAGGTGGTAGTAAATATTAAAATTATAACCCCATGAAACACAACCAGGATTTGTTTTTAAATCATGGGAGTACAGACATCAGTAAGAAATTGTTTCACTGTATAATTAGGATTCCATTATAAATATTTTTAATCGAGATCCTAATTGCGATTTGAACTCCCTCTGATGTGGTGTGAAGTGAAGGGGGGAGGTAGCTAAGGTATTGCCCTCATCATCTGGTCTTAGTTTAAAATTAAGAGGTTCGTCCTTAAATAGCCCTGATGTTGCCTTAAAATAAGACTTTAAAATGACTAAACACCTAATTGTGATTTAGCTCGATTTCAGATATCTAATCAGTGTTAGATATCAAATATAATTTAAAAATATAAATTAATCTAACTAAAATATAATATCGTTTCGTGTATTGCAATAGATTATTTCAAGATGACTCTAATACAACAGCTATTTAGTGAATATTTTGTGAATTTTGAGGACATAAGATTAAGTCTATAAATTTACCATATTTGTTTAGAGAAACGTTTAGATTTACTCACCATTTCTTATGAATTCTTCCAAATTTCAATCTTTTTTAAAATATATCTTTTCAAAACTTTTATTTCTCAGTAAATTCGGCTTTTCATTCATTAAATTTATTCTCACGTTTCCAGTCATTAGAGTTTTAATTTTCTAAGTATAATAATTCTTAATTTTTCAGATTGAAACTTAAGAATTAAAAATTCTTTTTGCCCATTATCTTTATTCGCTAAATACTGTTAACAATATTAACGAGATATTACTCGTAATACATACTGCTATTTATGAGAATTTTTGAATAATTTTGTATTTTATATATTTTTTAAACTCTCAATGCTTCTAAAATGTTTGGTTTTATGTAGCATATAACGTTTCTGTATTTTCTGCCGTATATTTAATTTTAGTTTGCAATCCAATAATAACTTCATGTGTAAACACACAAAAACTATAAGTTAAATTTGAAATCGAGAGCAATTTTAAAATCATAAGTTCTGAGATTTTTTTTAAACACCATAGGCATGTTAACTTTAGCTTAAGACATTGCATAAAATCTAGTTATAAATTCTCATTTCGGATCACTATTAATATATTTTCAAAACTCTTCATCGACTTTAGATATTCTATTACCTCCATCTGCTCTCTTTTGTATTTTGGGCGTGTCTCGTGATGCATGGTCCAAATTTTTGGAAATGGTTTCTGGGACCTGCTGTTCTATATCTGGTTGAGCTGGTCGTCCGAATAAGTCGAAACCTGTCGAGTAGCAAGGTGGCTTATGTACAGCAAGGTGTGCTGTTACCTTCCAAGGTAAATAATTTTCTTCTAATATTGGCATCAGTGTCGTATTCTGACAAAATTACTCTCGGTTCTTCTGAAAGTAAATAGGCTTTACTTCCATGCACATAATTTAATACAATAAGTCTTCTCTTTCCGATCATCCATCTCAATAGCCACTTTTTTAAATGAACTTTTTAATATATATATATAATATAATATTCCCTAATAACGAAATTTTAAACTTGGTGCTAAGCACATTGGATCAAAATTCTTTACGAAATGCATATATCAAATCATAAGTCTTTGGAAAGTAAAAACGGCAATATTAACAAATATTTGATTTCATAATCTAATATATAAAACTGAATTTTTGTTTGTTCTTACCTTATGGGCTGCCGTATCATTCATCCGATTGTGATGAAACTTTGGCAACTTAATACTTGCAATTACACGATCGTTTCAAGCATAGTAAAATCATCCAATATATAAAAAATATTTTTAGATTTGTTTACCGCATCTTTTAACAAATCATTAATGAATTTTTGTTCGTACCTTGTGCACTGCTGTCCCATTCAACCGAATGCGATGAAACTCATCCAACTTATTGCTTGCAGTTGCTTGATGGTTATATTTTAAATTTGGTAACTGAAAAATAAGTGGCAAGCGGCACAAGCCATGCGGAGTTAATCGCACATATATTAAACAAAATTATCATCAATACCAATAAAGTTAAGTTGTACAATAATAGAAAATTTCCAGTGCAAACAGCAGTTTTTCTATTAATTGGATCTACAAAAGATATTTCAATTACACAATTTTATATCTTGTTAATTGCTTCGACAAAACAAAAATGTCTCAGTATTCAGTACAGTACCAAGAAATAAGCTAATTTGAGCTTCTCAAAAAACCTAGGAAAAAAGAGAAAAATAAAGCAGATCATTTTTACGAATTGCAAATTCATGTGTTTCAAATTCTCAAGATTAATATGAGGCAATAATCAAAAGGCAACGTTTGTATGTTAGCTGATCATGTGCATCCGAATCAAAAGACCAATATGCGGCAAGAAGCGTAGCACCTATTCTTGATGGAAAGTCGATTGGAGAAAATGATCTCATCCAATGCATCCCCATTATTCAAATGACTGTTTTGATTTCAAATCCGACGACATCCTTTTAATTTCAAATGACTGTTAGTCGAATAGAAACAGCATTCTCGATGTCCATCAAAAAACCGCAGGTTCAATCATATAAAGTGTACGGATTGATTCTAGAATATCTGTTTATCAGATAGCCAGTTATATGCTGGAGGCTTTAAGAACCATGGACTTAAGAACAAGCATGAAATTTGTTTTTCCTGAAAACGGAAAAAAAATTCTAGCACCCAAAGAATAATAAAGTAAAAAATTAGCATAAATCTTATTTGCACTTTATATAACATTCAATTTTAATCAATATATACATTGTCGATAAGAATTTTAAATTTCAAACGATATTTCCGAAATTATTTCTTGTGCGGTGACAACGAGCCAGGTACCATCTAATAGGATATATATATAAAAAAAAAAATTAACCTTCTGCCTAAATCAGCACCATTCCTGATCACGAAATCCAGCCCATAGGTTGAGGGGACATACAATGTTGCTTAATGGCAGTTTTAACAGCATCAAAAATTAGCTATTCTTATGAATTTCCATTTTCTATTACCATTTTCGTAAATCTACAAATGAGTATACGCCGAAAAGTCTAAGATAATGGATAACAGATAATGGATATTCCACAAAATAAGCTAGATGGTGGATATTCCACAAAATAAAAAACGGGAAGTAAACCATAGCAAGAAACATAATTAAGTTTTTGAATTATAATTTAGAAATACTATTACCAGTTTTTAACGTAGGGAAAAAACTTATTGCTTTTCTTTGCCCATTGTAAACATATGCTTTAATGAGTGTCATTTTACAAAACTATGTTTCAGGTGACTCATTTAGTGATAAAGAGGCCACCAAAATTCGACTACAGACCCGGCGATTACGTTTACGTCAACATACCTACTATTGCCAACTTCGAATGGCATCCTTTTACTATCAGCAGTGCTCCAGAATTAGATGGTGTGTACAGAATAGAACTTTATTTTTGCTTTCTTCTTTCTTGTATTTTTTCAAAAAGGTCTAAATGCATCTCATGTGTTGCATCAATTCTAAAAAATGATTATTTCCAATACTAATATAAGTTTTACAGAAGAACAGAAATTTGATTAGGAGGTTTCCAAGGCAATGTGCATCTTATATGCAAGTCATAATGGAATGGTTTATTTACGTGTTTACCAGAGGCAAAATACCTTTCTCCTTGGCTTTCTTTTTACTTCACCAAAAATGGAGAACGATGATTAGAATTAATTTCTACAGATTAGATTGCTTAATGTATAGTTAATGATAATTCCATCTTTGGGTAAAGCAACAATTAACAGAATTTCACGAGACGGAGGAAAAATTCTTAGAAAAATTATACATGCATAATGTATTGCATAAAAGAATATTAATGTAATTTTATTTGAAGAATATAGAACGTTCTCAAAAACAATGAACTATTTGCATTTTTTTAATCATATATTGAAACTGATATTTAAAACTACTGTCAAATCAATTAGATACCGATTGCTTTTAAATACATCAAAATCATATCGGAAACTATTTCATTGATTATGTGTTCCATCAAAATAGTGGCTGTACTTGTCACAAACTCTTAAAAGTCTTATTGTTGTATTACAGAATTTATTTTGGGTCAGATATTTATAGTGTCAAATATTCGATTTACAGGGAATAGTTAAAAAAAATGGCCTATAAATTTTCAAGATGACCAAAAATTAATTTTATGTCTTATTGCTTTTAAATGTATATCAAATTACATGAAATAATAAAATGCAATGAATGACTTTTAGTTGAATATTAATTCTAAATGTATACTTCATATTATCAAAAAGTTCATCAATCATTGATTGGATGCTTGTCATTGTTGCAGTTGCATATTTCAGAAACAAGTTAAAAGAATCTGTATTATATAATCATGAGGATAAAGCAGAATAATATCCACAAAAGGCTTGAATTTTTACTGGGAAAAGAATTAAATGCAAAAGGAGCTATAAGCATTTCCAGAGATTTTTAAAAAAACTGAGACGATTACGAGTATGCGATGTCATTTTTTATAGAATGCATAAACTGGTAGAAATAAATTTCCAAAAAGTCTAAAATTTTATTTAGATGGAATCGTTTGCTTTTGAAATTGATTTTTAAAAATAAGTGGCAAAAAATAAATAATGCATGAAGGAGATTGGAAAAATTCAAAGCTTTTTTATAACTATTCGATACAATTTCCCTTGGTTACACATTTAATGAGGCAGTAGTGGTATTCTTGCCAAACATATTGTGATATAGACTTGAAAAATAATTCCAAACCGCAGGATTGTTAGAGTTTGCAAAGAACTGACTAATAATGGCACATGAAACCGATACTTTACAAATAGCCAAAGGGAGAAATTGCCAAGAAGGTCAAAGTTGCATTGAATATTTAAGGATTAGCATAGAATAAATAACGTCCAAAAAAGCTTCTTGCACACAGAATTTCATTTTCTTTATTTTTAGCAAAAGAAGCAAGAAATCGGAGAACGAGCGCTAATCATTGTTCAAAATGTAATCTGTTTCTTTTTAAATCCAATAACATTTAATAATGGAAAATTGTGACGGAAATAATCATTAAATTTTGTTTAAGAATACTCAGATCATTTTATAGTTATAATTCTTGTATATTGTTCATTAAAATTCTATTGATATTAATAGAATTGTAATTTGTAAGTTTATTTCATATTCAGTATTTTTCAAAAATGATTTCGGATTGGCTCCTAGTTTTCCATGTTTATGCCAGGCACTTTTGTAAATTATAGAATGCATAAACAGAAATTTTTATTTCGGGCACATTATAAAGTACATTCTGATGTGTCTGATTCCAGAGCTTTTTACTATAAATTCACTTTTTGGTCACTGAGCGTGTTTTCCTCTTCATCATGATATTTCATTTTCATTAGTTCAGTTATGAGTATCAGGTAAATGTGTTTATTTCTTCTGATTTTTCTGAATCTTCTCACTCATTTTGATATTCATAATCTACACTGCTCTTATATATTATGGGGTTAGACACCTTTAGTAAGATTAATGTTTACACTAAATGTTTATGAAAATGAAATCCACTAACAGCAATTTGGCCGTAGCTTTTGCCAGAACAGTCTAACTTGAACAGTATGTGATCTTGATCTATATCCACAAAAGTAATAAAAGTGCTGCCGGATTTAGTGCATTAGAAATTTTAAACCAAATTTATTATAATATTCAACTGTAACTTCAGTCGCATGAAAGATTATACTCGTCATTGTGCTATATGGCTGCAGTCATCGTTATGCTATAAGAAAATTCAGTAATGTTAAACTCGTTCTTTTACCAGAAGGAGATAGATTTTTTTTTCGGTTATTTTTTCTAAGTAACTGGATTCAATTCAAATTACTTTTAACAATTTAAAACGTGCATTCAATTCAAATTATAAAATATGACTTTAATAAGTTATCCATTATCACCAGTTGCTTTGCTATTCTTTAGATGTCATCTGGTTGCATATACGGGGTGTGGGAGAGTGGACCAACAGTCTGTACAACTTTTTTCAACGTGAGGATCGAGAAGCTGTCCTCAGTGACGAGTTGGTCAAGAATATGAATGATCCAGCGTACTCTCTGAAGAATGACTCCGTGGCTTCACGCGGTTTCATCTACCATTCCAGCTGCACCGAGACGCCCCCTGAAATTGACATTCCTAAGATCTGTTCCTTGTCCCAAATCACGGATAAGACATTCAAATGTCAATCGCCCCATGATGATGATGTCTGTGTTCCTGAAAAACATAGTTCAGTAGGTTAGTAGTTTAGATATGTATTAAAAATATGTACATGCTTATTTTAAAATTTGTAAACCTCTGATAAAAAGCATAGCATTTTTTAAAATATTAATAATCCTTAGGAAAATGCTTCTTACGTTCATATTTTTTTTCTTATTGTAATGAGGTTGATTGGCAGTTTTTCAGACGAAATGCTAGATATGATCAAGCAGTTAGTCATCTGATCTGCTAAGTAATTAGAGATAGATTTCAGACTAAATTGTTAGCATTTACTATCGTAGTCACTTTGTATCTGTTATGTGTCAGCCTTAATTATCAGGTAGACATTCCATTAATATATGATTAAATATAATTTGCATTTTCAAAATGATCAAAATTATTTGCAAATCCATTCAATCCAGCAAACTCTTTGCACTCAAAAAATAATTTAATCCATAATTCATTTAATACATTGATCTGTTTATTACACCAAAAAATATATACAGGCAGCTGTTTAAAGTTGGGTTTCCATGAAAAATGAATTTGCATCTTTTTAACATTCTGTAGGTATTTTTAATTAAAATTTAAAAAAATAAGATGCCAAAATGATGCACCTTCTTGAATGGTGACTAAGGTTACGTATTTCGAGTGAAAAAGGGTTAATTTTAATGCGA
Source organism: Argiope trifasciata (assembly GCA_026543055.1). Taxonomy (NCBI): domain Eukaryota; kingdom Metazoa; phylum Arthropoda; class Arachnida; order Araneae; family Araneidae; genus Argiope; species Argiope trifasciata. Next base: position 3,897,367 of record JAPMOQ010030048.1, read on the forward strand.
ATTAACTACTATTCATAAGTTATCATTTTTGTATTCTACAGCTGTAAGCAGAATGATAGATAGGTGCATTACATCTGCCATTTTCATTTCTAAAATATCAAAATTCATATCAACTTTTTAAGATTTAAAACATATTATCAGATACATAAAACAAAATTTTGCTGTTTTGAAAATCATAAATGTTTTAATAAATGAATACTTATGTATTGTTTGACTAGGAACATTGTTATTTAGCCTTTATGACATAAAACTGAATATCTTAGGATAGTGTTTTTAGCATATGTTGTTTACTTGGATTTGAACACTTAAAAAATTGGTATTCATTCAACAGTTTTAATATTTAGAAAAATTTTAGAGCATTTATTGAGACATCGAGAACAATTTGAACTGCGTATGAAACAAAAAAATGTAGTAACAAACTATAGTAAGTCATGTGACAGAATCGTCCCTTATCTGTTCCTTTTCACAAATCACGGATAAAATGTTCAAACGCCAATCACCCCATAATGATTATGACGTCTGTGTCCCTGAAAAAAGTTCAGTAGGTTAGTAGTTTAGATATGTGTGTTGAAATTCGTACATGCTTCTTATAAAATTTGTAAATCTCTGATAAAACGATAAACTGATATTTTATTGCACGTTAATTTTTTTGTAGAATTTAATTTTTTTAAATTTGCTAATCTGAATCTCTGATCTGTTCGATCATACTTTTCATCTATCTTTTCTACCAATACTGACACAAATGATCTTTGCAGGATCTGATATAAGGATCGAAATGAATGATTCATCATTCCTCAACCCTTCATTTTTCTCTGACAAGCTCAACCAAACTGTTATTGAAATGGGTAAAGGTGACAGAACCTTTATATATTCCAATCGAGACAGTGAAGGAAGTGTCATCGGGAACACGCTTGCATCTACCTCTCAATGGAGGAGGACGTCATTCGCCTCCTTCTCCACAAGTCGTGCCATTCAGCAGAAAAACAAGGAGGACATCAGGAGCATGCTGGCAGAACACGGCAGACTTTCGGCCGGGGAAGATGTGTTCTCTAACAATTCACGATTGTCCACTAAGAGCAGGCGACTCCCAAAGGAGAAGAGAAAATCTGTGAGAGTGTCCATGGCCAAGCACGGCCTTAGAAGGTGCCAAACTGTGATTGTGATGCCGACCGTCAGCGAAGATGACGAGGAAGAAGTGAAGATGGAGATAGAATTTGAGAAAGATGCTCTTGCTACTGAAGAGGAAGTAAAGGATTTAAAAAGAGAAGTGGAAATTGAGAATGTTGTTGTTAGTCAGAAGCCTCTAAGGGTATGTTACCATGAGAATAGCATATTTTTTAATAATGATACTATATAGTCACAGAAAACACTTTATTGTAATGTAACAATATCTTTACAGTATTGCATAGTATCGCGAAAATATAGGACATTGTGTTTGTGCTGCTAGAGTCACTAAAAACAAAAATAAAATTAATAGGAAATGTAAATTGAAAGAAAGAGAAGCAAAAAAAAAAAAAAAATAATAATAAATCCGGCCTGAAACCTTCATCAAGGTCACCTTTGTACAGAACTCAAATCAGGGACTTTTCTAGGAGGGGTTTGGCTTTTGTCCAAGTATTAACCTCTCGTGACCCAAAATTTTTTTTAAAAAAATGAGGTTTCTTGAAAAAAAATTTAACATAAACAAATAAGGACATTAAAAGTAGACAATGTGCAATCTTTCGCATATAAATTACTAGCTATTACCCGGGACTCTGTTCACGTAGGAATTTTTATGTACATGTATGAAAATCTATCAAACAATGACAAATCAAAAAACATTAAACGCAACCTAGAAACTATGCATTTAAAAGTAAAAGCATTCACGAAAAATATATAACATAAATACAATTGAATAACAAAAGTACACAACTAACGTAAAAACTATTTACATTGTATACCAAAAATAAAACAAAACAGCAAATCAGGTCAAATCCATTTTATTGATCGAGATTGAGATAGCTTAGACAGTATTATACACATGATTTTTAAACTTTTTAATTTAAATGAAAACACAGTTAATGTCACGACAATCACGCGAGAACTTTTCAGGTGCCTGCATCCGAAGCTGCGATGTGTCGATCTTAATGCTCATTTGTTATTTAGCAATTCGATTTGGACGGCTGTTTATGGACGCGAGACAAATATTTATTTAAATACTGGTTTCTTAAAAAAAATGCGCGTTATATAATTTGCATGTGTTATCCATTTCATGTTTGTAAGATCGAAGACAAACATAAATGGTGAATGGCTACCCTTTCTTTAAGCCTATAAATATTGCTTGCCAACCTTCTATGGTTGGTGGGTTTTAAGAGACGTCATAGCAGCAGACAATCAGCATTAGGCATGGATTCACTCCCAGCTTCTGAAACAGGCGCTTTGCGAATCTTCAACGCAAAGTTGGCGAAACGCACATGTCTTTCTTACTCCAGTTGCGGTAATGCAATGCAGATTAGAAATTTATTGCCTTTATTCTGTTTTCTTTCAATTTAAAAGTACTTCAGAATGAATCCGAAAGATCGATTCATTAACAATATTTGATTTTAAAAACATCAAACACAAAGAAAATTAATTGAATCGTTTGGAATAATCTGTCGAAATTCTTCCAAGTCTAACCTCAACTCTAATGGGAGAAAAAAAAATCTGGATCCTTATTTATCTTTGGAAGGATTTGGCCTCAGCTTTTATTATTTAAAATTAGTTTTTAATTTATTAAAAATTAGCCGGAATTAACCGGAATAAAAAGTAGCCTATGTTTTATTCCCGATTTATCTATTTTTGTGCTAAATTTCATCTAATTCTGTTCAGCCGTTCTGGCGTGATGTAGTAACAAACACCCAAACATTCAAACTTTCACATTTATGTATTAGTATAGATTTTAAAAATTCAAATCCTAACAAAATCGCATCAAACTACTATAAGACAATTCTCAAATTATTAAACCATTTTCTAAAACCATCAATTAGACATAAAAGCAAAGATCATACCAGTTGAATCTAAATATATTCCATATTTTTATTAAGAATATATGAATTTATTATTGCATGCATATGATTATTTAAAATATCTGCCTCAGAATGACGCTTGACAAATTCGTCAACCCGTCTTCTTTTCTTCCTTTTTTTTTTTCCTTCCATTTGCTCGTTGTTATATTAATATTGAAATTTCAACTTCACATTTAGGATTATTTGTTCAAATTCATTTGTGTTTTAGACGTACCAGCAGTGGCTCGCTCTAAGTACAATGTTCCTGTCTAACAGTTTTTCGATTCAATAAATATTTATTTTGCTCGCAAGTGTCAGAAATATTGCTTTCATTTTATAGTTTGTAGTTTCTTGGAGCAAATAAAATTAGTTTCAAGTTTAAAATATAGCTCTGGAAGATACTTTTCATTTAAAAAATATTTCATTTAAAAATATAACGGCAAAATAGAACTTAAAATTTTCTAAAGCATTTAAAACCTTTTTACTTATTCATGAACAGGATATATTGTTTTTTAGGGTTATACATTTTTAAATGCGTATTAACCTTATCTAAACGTACTCTGGCATAGAAGTCAATGGTTTTAAGGGAACGTTGCTTAGGACCAAATATTCACGTTAAGTTTAAATATTTCCTTTTTCTGACAATTTTTAACTATCAATTTATTAAAAACCCTTAGCATTCGGTAATAAATTCAGGAGTAGTTATTAAATAAATCCATTTTTATGTGCATATTTGTACAACTTTTATTTACATTTCTATACATGTTAAATTTATATTTAATAATTTCTATCATATAAATGATAGAATTGAAATTTTAATCCAAGAAACATTTATCCCATTATTTAAGAAAAGATTTGCATAAAGCAAATTTTAATTGATTATTTAATGTTTCACATGAGTTATAAAATATTTCTAACAAAATATTAAATAAAGTTAAGATTCTGAATTTTGTATTTATAACACAAAATGGAATTGTAAAAAAAACATTTTATGCTGCGTTTTTGAAATAAAATTAAATTTCGAAAAAAAACATTTGGAAAAAAAAAACGAATCTAAAAGCATGAGAATTACAAAAATTAAATAAGGTAAATATAAATTTATCTGTAGAACTTTCAGATAACAAGTGTATCCTTTTTGGAGAAAAAGTTTTTGAAAATATTCGTAAATATCTCAATTAAAATAATTCATTATCTTGGAAATAATATTGTAAATTTGCTTCGGTACAGGTCATCCTAGATGGACCATATGGTTCTCCAACTCGCCACATCTTCCAGGCTCGGCATGCAGTTTTGATTGCAACGGGAATTGGAGTTACTCCCTTTGCCAGCATTTTGCAGAGTGTCATGTACCAATACCGCAAGTCGAAGCACACGTGTCCAAACTGCAGCCACAAGTGGTCAGATCCCATGCCAGTATCCAATGTTCATCTCAAAAAGGTTTTCAATTTTTTCTACTTTCGAAAAACAGAAGTCTGTTGAAAAGGAATTGCTCTATGGCTATTATCCTTAAGATTTCAAGGAATAAGTCTGTTTATACTCTATACTTCACCAAATAATTTTTTTAATGTTTCTTAATGAAATCAAAATTTCAAGGAATTTAACAAAATATTAAAGTAAAAGGAGACAAAGGCTAATCAAGGACAAATTTATCGGATTTTTCAGATTGATTTAACTACAGTTCTTAAAATAATAAATTTGAGTGGTGAAAGCATGGGCATTAAGCAAAAAAATATTAATTGCACATTGAATATGGTTTCATTAACGTTTCTTCTCCAAAATTATGTTTGTGAAAATCTGTGTCTGGCTGAATCGAAACTAGATGCTTATTCCTACTGCTTATAAAAAGCCAGTACTGAGTGCTGATTTAGCAGCATGGAGCTCCGATTTATTTTTCAGTGACAAATAATTTTTGAAATTTAAATAGCATTTTATCAATTAAATCTTCAAATTCAAATCTTTTCTTTTATAAATCAAAACTTAATAATTCAATTCAAATTATTAACTTCAAATAATAGCATGGATTGGCTGATTTATCGACTTTCCTACTATTAATTGTTTACTTTGGAGAGTTCAAGAAATATTTCAGTACTAATTTGGAATATGTCTTGAAAATATCGCATTTTATAAGAAATCGTTTTTAAAATTTTATTTTCTGTATTATGTATCTATTCTAGTTGATATTAAAATTGTGGAAAAAATGTAGGTCAAAGTTCCGCTCCTAGAGTCATCAATGGAATTTGTTCAAGTTGATTGAAGTCAAAGAATGTCATACTTGTCATAAGAAATATCTATCTTTACATTCATGTCTAAATTTGCTCGTGATAAATTATTCAATAGTTAAAAATCAAAATTTATTAACTGTTTTAATGTCTAATAAAAATGTATTTTTTATTAAATATTTTTAATAAACAATTATATTTAGAATTTTAAAAATTTTATTAGATTCAAAGAATATATAGAAAATGCACAACAATACTTCAAAATAGAATAGATTCGTTTTGACCTTTGCTCAAAAATTAAAGGTCACAGCAATAACATTTACATTTTAGAGTTAAAATAACTGATATTTTGATATATTGATATTTTCGTATTCGTGAGATCTTCAAACAATTAAAACAAAATAATAAGACGTTTGGATTTTTATTTACCACTTCCAAGGTAAGTGTTGTAAATTTTCTGATAATACAATATATAATATCTGATAATACAAACATATAATTCTTCTTTCAGGTGGACTTCTTTTGGCTGAATCGGAACCAACGCTGCTTTGAGTGGTTTGTCAATCTCCTCAGTGAACTAGAAGTGGAACAGGCTCAGCTTGAGGAGAAAGATCGTTTCTTGGACATCCACATGTACATTACCTCCGCCCTGGACCGTACCGACATGAAAGCCGTCGGCCTGCAGATGGCCCTCGATTTATTGTATAATAAAGAGAAAAGAGACCTCATCACGGGACTTAAGAGTCGAACTCAACCCGGCAGACCCGACTGGAATAAGGTAAGATCTTGCCTGTATTTAATGATTTATATAGTGAATACTTATTGCTTTTACTTTGAGTGACATTCGGATTATTTCATCATGATTTCCAAAAGATAATGTAGTTATACCTAAAGGATCCCGTATCGCATTTACTTTCCTACAAGTATTAGGGACCAAGACAGGTCTAGGATAAAATCTTACCTTTGAGACCAAAGGATTCCACCAAAGTTCGATTACATAGGGCACTTTGATGCCTTTGCATGGGGGGTACTTTGATGCATTGTCGAAGGTCATTGCAGGAAAGCTTAAAAATGTATCAATTATGGAATTTTCGTTTATTATACGGCAATAAGCAGGTCCTTTAACTTGTAATTTAAATTAATCTTGTGACTACAAATAATCAGTCAGATCAATAAAGCGGCTAAAACGATGGTTTGGTTATTTATATACAATGAATTATTCTATTTTATTGTTAAAGATGTCATAGATAGTCTTTTGCAAACTGAACACTACTTCAGAAGAAACTTGCGTTTTCAACTCAATAATAATAAGCAAATAAAATTTATTGATTTGTTAATAACAATTGATAAGATAATTTTCCCGAGATCGGAAGTGACACTAAGCAATCCCCTATACTTTCTTGTTACTCACTCTTGCTGTGATATCTAGTAAGGTTCTAAAAAATTTCATTTCAAAAGTGTAGGCTAATTCAACTAAGTAATAAATATAATTTAACTCTCGCGACTTCTAAATTTATCTTTCTCTTCGTAGGTTTTCACCTCAATAACAGAACAACAGAAAGGCAAAGTAACTGTTTTCTTCTGTGGGCCGAATCAGTTGGCAAAAACATTGCAAGCGAAGTGTGATGAGTTTGGCTTCCGTTTTAGAAAAGAGATATTTTAAAGAATTTAGAATCTGTTTTACTGTTTTTGTTCCCATCTTTTAATCTTTTCTTGTTTTTTTATACATTAAATGTGATCAAAATTCAAATGTGTGTTTTCGTAATTTGCATTTTCTTAATCTGTGTTAAAATTTCGACCTTAAAATGTCTGATTAATTTGAGGAATGAAATCAGTTTGAAAGCGAGGGAAAATGGATACAAAACATTTAAAGCTCTATATATTTCCTGCAATATAGCATCTTTTCAATGTTATTCAATTGAAATTGGAGATCCTGAAATTTATCTTACAAATAAAAAATGTGTTTTATTTACCTCTATGAGAGGCCATTTAAAGATACATTAGAATGTTAATTTGAAAACACCCAGGAATTAATGGCAGGCAAATGTTAAGATATCGAATATTTGTAATAAATTTTTGAAATTGTACTGTAAATTGGCTCACTAAACCAAGTCATATTTTAGATTTTCTCCTACAAAGTCGGTAAACAAGTATCCAAGTTATTGGGTAAAATTGGCAGAATATCTAAATCACACTGTTGACATCTACATATGTAAGCTTAAGATATTAAAACAATCAAATATTACATAAAGTGCTTAGTTATTCATCAAAATTGCCAAAAATAGAAACTTTCTCTCAGTATCTGCGAAACATTCGAGCTTCACTTCTCTTTAACTGACTTTTTAACATCGAACTAAAATGAAACACAATTTTAGAATCAAATATCTAATATACACAAGAGTAGCATTGGCAATATATAGATATTTCGTAATGAAACATCACCACAGCATTTATTAAATCTTCAATTCATTTCTCAACAGCTTGGCTTGAATATTATTTACAATCTCGTTTGACAAGAGAAGTCTGAATCAGAATGAAAACTTGGATAAATATTCCTATAGTATCAACTATGTTTTAGCTTAACCACATTTATTCCAAGATCTTTCTTAGAGACAGTAACCCCTTGTTTTAATCTTAAATGAACTATGTTTGCTTCTTTCAGAACTATTCAACAAATTAATTCAACAGTATTTTCCAAGTATGTTTAGTGGAGGCAGCAGCAAATAAACTTGGCAGTTACAGAAATAAATCTCACTAAAAGAATGCTATTTTAATTAAGACCAATTAGATCTCTTAATAACTAACTTTTGTGCTGAAGTTTCCATTAGTATTCTGTTCTTGAACTTCTATTCTGACAACGAAAGAAGGTTTAGTTCATTAAACAAATGTGTTGAATACTCATTCTCTCCGATTTGATTTAATCATATGTATTGATCGATACTCATCCAGCGGCGTTTCTTAATCTCATTCTACTGGAAAACGTTTCTGTCTCAAGAAAATATAGAAAGAAACAGAAAAATTGTGATTCTGGCAAACTTCTTAGTTTATCATGATCGCTGATTAAATAAATTTGCTTCATGATTAAAAACACCGTGATCAGAGCCTGAGTATGGCAGGGGCAGTTGCCCTGGGCGCACACATCAGGGGGGCCCCCAAATCAAATAAAATCTTATTTTACGTTCCCAAATCGGATAGAATTTATTTTACGTTCCCAAGTCGAACAGAAATTTTATTTTACGTTTCCTTCTTTGAACTTTTTTTAGCATTCCTTTCAAAAACAGAAGATAGAGGGGGGGGGGCTAAAGGTTTTTGCCCCTGGGCCCCAATTAGGCAAAGTCGAGCCTTGCCTGTCTGTAGCCGTATTTGCATGACACTGTTCAATAATCATGACACTTGTGACTTGATTATTCCCATTTTGCAAAAATTTCAGAATATTCCTTATTACTTTATTTCAACTGTGTGAAATCTCCTTTTGAATTGCGAAAATATAAAAAATATTGAATGGAAAAAAGAGGAACATCTTTTTCTAAAATATTATTCAACAAGCATTGGCACAAAATAAAATTATTTTTCAAATTTAAATTTTTAACATTTTTAGAAAATTGACTATTAGATACGATTTGAAATCATAGAACACTTTTAAAATTGGATATTTTCTCTATTCCCGAATTCTGTTTAGTTGAAAACTATCTTTAAGCAACTTTTAGACGTCCCTTTTGATGCCCAAACGAGTCGAATGTTTCAAAAAATCAATGCAGATATACGTCTGGAAATTTAAATAACTTTTCGTAAATTATTACATTTTGAAATTTTAAATTCTATTTAAAATTTTAATCTGAAATATAAAAAAATAAATTAAAAATATTAAACTATTTAAAAAATAGATTTTAAAATTAAATATTTAATATATAATATTTAGATTAATATTATAGAATATTTAAATTTTTAATAAAATAATAAATTCCCGGAAAATCTTAGTTTTACTTAAAAAAATTTTGAAATTTTAAATTCTGCATAAAAATTTCAAAAATATCGCTCAAAGTTAAAAAGACTAAAACTTGCATAGTTTTTAAATTTATTCCGGATATAACCAAAGGCCCGCTGTGGCCTGGCGGTAAGGGCTCGGCTTTGGAACTGGAGGACTTTAGGTTTGATGAATGATTCCACCGTCGAACCTGAAGCCCTCGCCTTGTAAGCGGGTCTGGTGTATGTTAAATCAGTTGGCACCAAACGTTCTCCCACTGCTGTGTTGTGATATAAAAGTTTGGAGGAGCAGATGGGGCACCATCTAGGTATCATCTTAAACTTCTCGTCGATTCTGGTTCAAAATTAGATGAGCCCCGCAATAGCCCTAGTGTTGCTTTTAAAAGGGACGTTAATATAACCAAACTGAAACTAATATAATTAAGCTATCAACATTTTAATACATTTTAAAGATCTTTTTAATAGATCAATAACAGATTAATAATTTAATTAAACTCGAGTTAAATATAATTATTAATATTTAAAGCAGCGAACCTTTCACGCTATCTCCCCGCAACCATTGTTCCCTAATATATCCGAGTGCAAATTTAAAAACATGCTTCGGATAGCCAGCTCAGTAACTTAAGCCAATAAAAATACTGTTATGTTGTGTAAAAGGAAAGCACAATTCAAATGCATTATATAATGCAAGGATAAGATTTTAAAATTATGCGCAATTAAGATTTCAAAATAAAAAAAAACTAATGAAGACAGCTACAAGAGCATTATTGTATTGGAATATAACTAGCAAATACATTTTCATTTTTTGATATTCTACTCTCATTTTATTTATCATAAATACAATTTTCAAAGGGCTTTTTATTATTGCCCTAAAAAGTATTAATATGTAAAAATGATTTGAAGTAATATAAATTAGTCTTTACTTTTTATAATTTTGTAAATATTATGGAATTTAGAAATTTTTTTGTGGAATTCATTATATGGGTCCACCTTTTCAAGATAAAAATTATATTGGCATTAACATCAGTGGAACATAAATTTAACCAATTTCAATATTATAAGGAATTTTGTATTGAATAAAATATATATTACGTATTTATAAAATGAAGTAAATCAATTTAATAATATAAAAGTATTAAAATAAAACTTCAATGACTATAAAAAAAAACGGAATCTACAATCGCAAATTTCAAGTTATGTGAGAATATTTTTTATTTGTCTTAATTTAAATCATTAAACAGTTTAAACCAATTTGAAACAATCACGAGACATCTCTATCGGTCTCTAACACTCTCTGTGTATGTGTGTATAGATATATATAATAGAACTTTTATCCCCAATTATTCTAGCTGACCGATATTTTTATGGGAAAAAAAACCTATCGTTTTTCTACATATCGACTCGTGGGTAATCTGATAGTCTCGTGATTGTTTCAAACCGGTATAAGGTGGTTAATGATTTAAATTAAAACAATTCTTAAGAATTCAGAGAATGTATATTGGAAATCTAGTTGTAACTTTAGTTGGCGATAAATCGTCAAATGTTACAATCTTCTACAATATTTTCTAATAACCCTATTTTAATTAGTTGAAATTATTCCTGCCCCAATAATCTTCATCGATTAAACAAATATTTTAACTTGCTTGGTCCATTTTTAAAAACCATTGCACTAGTTAGGCAATAACACTGATTTCCAAGCGAAAAACTACAACAGTAGACGATAGATTTCAAAAACTATACTGTGAAAGTCTCTTCAAAATAAAACTAATTAGCAGTTGATGAATAATAGGAAAGCTATATTGTGAAAGCGACTCCAAAATAAAGGGATAAAACATAAATTTGTTGCCTAAGCATTTTGAAGTTTCAACAATTTGTTGTCTTCCCCCTTTGAGGCTCCATAAATATCATGCGAAAACAATGTTATCATGATGATAAAATAATAAAAGTATTAAATTATATTCTTTTTTGTCGAATGATTGAAACTTTCCTTCTAATTGAACATACAATAATTTTAAGGCTTTTTGAAAATATATTTAGAAAAAAAAAATTCAATACGAAATTTCCAAAAATGTTCAATAAAAATACTTTGAAATATAATCTTTAATTAGGTTACAATGTGGGCATGCGTTTTCAGAATGATAGAAAGTTACACAAAACAGAAATACTGTGCAAATTTAAATGAAAATATTGAGTTCCATCAAATACGTAGGAAACGAAAACAAATTCGAAAGAAAAAAAGGTATAGTAAAATCGAAGTCTTAAGAGAAAAAAAGAAAAAAATCATTGGAAATCTTCATAAATCTGTGTTGGAAAGTACACTTTTCAACTTTCATTTCCTGCGTCATCATTTCTCATGATTAACTCTTCGTAAACAAACTAAAAGTGCAGCACTACAAATTCTTTTATTTTCTCATGTCTTGAAAATAAGATATCTGGATAATTTTTTTCTATTTGGAGAGAAAAAAATTTGAAATTTACTTTATTTATGAATATCGTAACTTCTAATTAACTTTAATAAGTATATATATTGAAAATGAAACTTGTGATTGGAACTAAAATAAAATTTTGTAATTCCAAAGGAGAAAACATTTAAAAGAGTTTTCTTTTTCCTTGTTATTTAAGGATATCAAACAAGCAAAAATTCAAATGAAAAAATATTTAATTAAAAAGTATACGAAACTGTGCATGTCCAAGAAATAGGCTATTACAGGTTGCGTAGAAATTATGCAATAACAGGAATGATCTCTTCTGAACTTCTTTGTATACTAGTAAGGAATATGACGTTTTTTGTATTGTATCTTTTAACGCTAAGGTAACGTTTAGTATATGGAGCTCACTTAGAATCTATTAAATAACCTAATTTATATAACAATGATTAAATTACATCAAGTTTACAGCATTAATTGCAAAAATATAAATCTATATAAATAAAAAGGAATGTTTCTCTCATGCCTTCCTAAACCGTTCATCCAATTGTGATGAAACTAGGTCAGTTTATTGCTTACATCTACGGCTTATTTATAAGCATAGCAATTATCTAAAATAAAAAATAAAAATTCCCATCACAACCGCATCTTTTTACCAAGGATAAATCTCCAAATAGCTCACTGAGGAAACCCAGTATATTCAGTAGAAATGCTAAGTTCAAGTTAAAGGTTAATATTTTGTCGCTATAGTAAGCAAAGATCACTCAAGTCATTATCAGAAGTAACAACTTTATTACAGATTTTGAGAGAAAACATTGGAGCGATCAATCCAGGTGGTTTTAAATTTTATTTAAATGTTAACCTTTTTCGTAGTAACTCCCAAAAATATAGTACAAAAAATTTTGCACCATCTTAATTTTCAAAAACTTTTCTTTTCAAGTATATTAACGATTTTATGGCGTAAATATATTTTCTATGTTAAATCAATTTTAAAAGAAAATACTTTAATCACCTTTTTTAGCATTAAACTTGGGAATTCTGAACAAATATTAAACGAATCACAAGATACAATAGTTTCTTTCATTATCATTCTAAAAGAACACCAGCTTTATAACTCTAAAAGAATACACAAATCTAATGTATAAAAAAAGAATATTAGTTCGTATTTTATGTCCTGTCATACCGTTCATCATATTTTGATAAAACATTGCCAAGTTATTAATTGGTTGAACTTAGTATTACTTTTTCGGTGGCAGTATGAGCTTAAGAATTTTATGAAAGAAAGAAATAGAAATGAAATGAAAGAAACTAGAGGAACGCCTTTTATATTCAACTTACTTGAACTGAAATTAGTATATCTTGTTTCTATAATTGTAATTTCTAATTTATCATATCTCTAAGTTGTTGCACACTTGAATTATCGCATTTATATGAATGATAATGTATAGACTGACACACACTCTATAATCTATAATACACAAACTCTATTATTATATGATCTGGATGAATTTCATTCAGATCATTATACAAATACACAAATTATATTGTGTACTTAATTTCTTAATCTCAATCGCTACTTTTTTAAGCTAACGTTTTTATATATGAGGGCTTATCCAAAAAAAGTTTACAAGATAAAGGAAAAATGTTGTATTTACAATAGACACTGGGTACAATAGTAATTAAGAGATACATGTGGCAATCACTTCTCTACATAATCACCAAACTTGTTGAGACATTTATCACAGCTATTGAGCCAGCTCTCGGTACCGTTTTGAATATAGCCCTCTGATATTTAAAAAGGTACCGTGATTATCCTCTTTTCCAATAAGTACCTCTTCAATGCCATGAAAAGACAATAGTCACTATAAGCCAAATCTGGGCTATATAGGGAGTGGTTCCAAGTCTCCAAATAAACGTTTTCAGAAAACAGCTTCAAAAAAACAGTACCATCCCCCCCTGCTATCTACCCACGCGTTCGCCCCTATACACTTCAACGATTTGTCTGTGAATGTCTGATGGGGACACATTCTTGACTTCTAGAAATTGTATCACGACTCTCACTGTGCAAGACCACTTCTCTAGAAGTCTTGCCGTTACTGTCGCTGTTTCAGGACACAGAACTAACACTATCTGCTCGAAATGCCCGTCTAAAACAACTAGCGCAATCTGTCTCCACTCTAGGTAACAATATTCTTATCCACAATTTCTAATTTAAAACTACTATTGCTTGTAGACTTTTTCCCCTCTTATATAAAGTATCGATGAACTGACAGATGGCCAACCGTCAAGAAGATTTGATTAAAAAGTTGAAAAAAGAAATCAAAGCTTTGAATGCTTATACTAAGTACCAAATTTCATTTATATAAGTTGGTGTGTATCTGAGTTATCATATTTACATGCGCTAGAAAATATTAACAAACTGAAATCGATCCTTTTGCAAATTTAGCTCAAAATGTGAACAAAAGCTACATCTTATAATTAGATAGTAAATTTATGTACCAAATTTTATCCATTTTATTTTGTTCTTTGTAGTTTTTACAGTCAACTAATAAAAACTAACTGATAAATTTGTGGTGAATGAATATAGCACAAATTTGTATAGACATCACAAATTTGATTTAAACGCCAAGTACCCAATTTCATCAATCAAGCTCAAAGACTTTTTGAGTGATCGTGATCACATACAGATTGTATTCTAAAACGTGCTTTCAAAATTCAGAGGTCAGAAATATAAATTTCAAAATCGATTTTATTTTATTGTGTGAGAACATGATATTGTTTTCGATTAAGGTGCTTGACCTCAAAACGGGATGTCAACAAATTGTTGAAGTTTCAAAGTACGTAGGCAATAAATTGGTAATTTATCCATTTTTTTAAAATTCTGGGATCGACTTTCATAGTATAGCTTTTGAAATATCTATCGTCTGCTAATGTTATTTTATTTTAGAATCGGCTTTTACTGTATAGATTTTAAATCATCTATCGTATGCTGTTGTAGTTTTTTTCCCTTCGATATCAAAGTGTTATTGCCTAACTCATGTTGCGTTTTTTAAAAATATAGTTTTTTTTAATCTATAAAGATTATTGGTTCCGGGATAACTTCAACTAATTAAAATGTGACAATTAGAAAAATTGCGGAAGGTTGACACAATTAAAGATTTATCGCCAACTAAAGTTATATGATGTCTAACTTATACATTCTCCGTATTCTTACGCATTGTCTTAATTTATATCTTTAACCAGTTTAAACCGGTTTGAAACAAGCGCGAAACTATCAAGTTACGCATGCGTCTATATTTAGATAAACGATTTTTTTCATTTCAAAACTAATCGAGCTCCAAAGCTTTGTATGCCATCAAGAAAAATTGAAAATAAAAGTTTAAAAAAATCATCATTATATATATATAGTTGAAGAGAGAAGATTAGAAGATTATACAGAGAGAGACCGGTAGAGAAATCTCGTGATTCTTTCAAATCGGTTTAAACTGGTTAATGACTTAAATTAATCAAGACAATAACTTAAAAATAATTAGTTTAACATAACTTGAAATTTACTATAGTAGATTTCTATTTATTATTACTATTATTTTTTTAAACAAAGTAAAAGAGAAAATAAAAAGTATGTTGCAGTATACAGAAATACAAATACAACATAATTAAGATTAGAGTTGTTTAGAGATGAAGTTGATTTTTAAAACTGTATTTCAAATATATTTTATGAAAAAATAATTCTGGGATCGCTGCTTGTTCCGCTCTTATACAATGGGTTCTCTTCTAAAGCTATGGTTCCAACATGAAGAAATGCAGGGTGCAAAGCATAATAATAAGAGACTGGAATTAATCATTCAAATCCGAATAATAAAAATTATCTCTGTAATTTTTAAATAATAAAATTTTAAATAATTAATTATTATTACTGCTTGGTAAATAAATTAATCATAATTTTTATGAATATTTTTCCATGTTCCCCAGGTTTTAATATTGAATCTACTTTTGAAAAGCAATTATATTTAGTTTTCAAATATTCATTTAAATTTAAGTCCTTTTAAATGGAACAAAATTAATTAATCAAACCGTAAAATTTGTAAGTTAGATATTCTATTTCGAACAAAATCCCAATACATTTTTAGAATTAAAAAATGTGTAGAAACTATTCAAAAAGTAACCTAACAAAGATTAACAGCATCATAAAAATGTTTAATAAAATTATAAGGTTTAAAAAGCAGAATCAAAGCTATACTGAAATGATATCGAAACGCTTCAAAGATTTTCCATCATACTATTCCCTTAAAAACAAGATATCTTATAAAAGGAATATTCTTCAAGGCAATCCTATTAAATTTTTGCTACAGAAATGGTTTTAAAAACTTTTGCGAAATCCTTTAAACTTTTCTCAAAAAAGTAAAGTGAAAAATCTCTGTTCATTCACTATCATCTGTTCTTTTTCTTAAATTGGAAATCATTTAAGGAATTTATCTTGTACTATAGTTTTTTTTTTCTCTTTGATAAAACAGAAGCATGCGAAAAACTTGAGTCAAAGGTTCGAGTAATTTTTCGCTTCTACTAAGTTGAGTAATTGACGAAGCTAACTCAGAATGAAATCACGATCAAACGGCTCTCCGGAGGAGATTTAATTTTGCGGAATTTTTCAATCAAAAAAGAAAGAAATTTCGAAAAGGATAATTTATTTTAGAAGAATTGACCTCGCAAGCTTCGCTTCCTTCTAAAGTTAAAATGCTTTTACCAAAGGCCAATTAAATTAACTGTTAAAAGCGATTGGGCAGATTTTCTTTAAAGGGCTCTCAAATGTTGTTTATGATAGGTTTTTCCAACTTTTTTCAAACCTTCTTATTTATTCCATTATTATGTTTATTAGTAAACGCAGCGAAAAAAATTAAATCTTCTCAATATTCTTTTCTTTAGACATTTTTTTTTTTCAATTCCTACTATTAGTTCACACTCTCCATATATATATTTATATATCTTGTTCAAATTTTCAATCATTATAAAATACTTTTAATTTATCCACTCAAGTTCAAATAGATTTTTTAAAAACTTATAGTGGATGGCACTTGATGCTAATACAGTTTTTTTCGTAATAATTCATTAATTAGGTTTAATTAATTTTTAAAACCTTAGAGTTTTAGCAGTTTGTAATGGAATTTGAAATTAGCAGGCAGTAGCTCAATCGGAAAATGCAAGGTTTTCAGTATTTTTTCCCTTGAAGGTAAGGAATGCAAGCTCAGTTCTTATGAAAATTAATAATTTTTTTGATAATTATTTAATAAAAAACAATTAAAATAATTTTTTCATTATTGACCTAAGTAGGAACTGGATTTTAAAAAATTTAATATTAATTGTCGAATCATTATTTGCTTTCATCCAGTTAAGTAGAAATATATATACGAACCTAAAAATGTCAGTTTATGTAAACTTAAGGAGTTAATTAACTGTAATATTTTAATAAATCGATATATTCGCTGGTACTTAGACTAATAAAAGAGTATGTTTCTGTCATTCGTTCTATTTATTTCTAAAACAATGAAGGGATTTTCTTTCATGTTATATCCCACCGAATGAAAGGCCGTCGGTTCAGTGCATTAGTTCTTCCATATTCACGTAGATATAGAATAAATTCGAGTTACCTTTACTCTGATGACAGAATGCTTCTCCTATAGAAAAGAAACTCTTTGAATTCAATTTCAGTTTCTCTCGCATGTTGATCTAATGAATGTCATTCAAATCACCCAGATGCTTTAGAAGGATGGAAATAAATCTTTTGCGGTCTTTTATATTATTTCACAATTAATTTCCAAACAATTTCTCTCTCCCTCTTAAGACATCATTTTAATCAATAGTTCTGTTACTCTAATTGTTTGTCAAATTTTGATCAATGTAAAGACGTTCAGAACACATCTTCGATTTTTTTTTTCATTGTGTCTTTTATGTTTTATATTATAAAACAGGGAAAAGATAAATAAGACCTTTAAAACTCTTAAAGAATGTGTAAGAAAAATGTGGGGGAACTATTTCATGCAGATGTTATGTGTGCTTTGCTTCAAACAAAAGACGAGTTTGTATTAACCAGCTTTTTTTCCGAAATAAATAATTTTGATACCAGAAAATAGTAGGCCAGAAAAAAAGTAATGAGTGAAAGTGAGCTTTAGATGTGACGGAGATGAAAAGAACATCAATTGTAGCCAAACCATAGCTGTAAAAATTTGAGCTTTAATACCGCTAAGTTTTGAACCTCCGGTTTCTGATAGAATTTCAGTAAGTGAATTTTGATATTTGTACCTAACATAACATGCGCGGTGCCTATAACACTAACCAGTTAGAGGAACACACGATGGAAAGGAGAAACAGTAAAGAAAGAAAAAAGAAAGTTGTCATGTATCTAACCACCGCTGGACTGTTAAGTCCGTTCTAAAAAGGATATGAAGTGAAGAGTAGAGCCTTTACATGAGGGTAGAAGACATGTTTCATATTCAGGAGTTTGGACGTGGAGAGTGCACAGGATTTGTAGGAGCACTGAGGAGAACTCTGAGTATCCCTGTCTGGCTACTTTCGGTTTGCTATTTTAAACGTAACCAATTTAATTCCTCTTAGCGTGCTGTAATAACTTTACATGTGCTGCAATAACTGTACATGTCAGACAGGAATATTCAGAGTTCTCCTTATAACTTCTACAAATCTCGCGCACTTTTTGTGTCCAAATTCCTGAATACGTAACATGGCTTCTACCTTCATGCAACTGTTCTTCTACTAGAAACTTCACATCCTTTTCTGAACGGACGGAAAAGTTTGGCAGTTGTTTGAAAAGTAACAAAAAGGCACCATGAACCACCCAGGAATCTCCAGAGAGAATCCCATCGGTGTCAAATCCTACACGACTCTATAAGTAAAGAGTCGTAGGAATTAACGTAGAAATAAAAACTAAATAGATGGTACAAGAATACTTAAATAAATGGTGACTACGGGTTGAACTTACAAGAGACTACTAATTGAAAAGGAAATAATTGCTAAATTACATTGAGAACATATTTATGACATGTATAATCATATAAACAAACATTATAGAGTCAGAATTCGGTAGCGTCCATCTGGATCCTGTGCAAATTTAAAAAAAAATATTCACTCAAGCTAGATTCTTACAGTTCATTCGCTAGAAAATAGTATAAAGATAAAATTCACCAAATTTCATAGTAATATGATAGCTATATTTTGAATTATTTGAGTTGAAGTGAACAAAAAAAAATTCAATTTTCAGAAAAGTACAATTAAAGTATACAGTAACATATTTTAATAATAAACTTATGTGTGCACATACTTAAAATTCACCATATTTACATGATATACCTCCTTTCTCCTCAACTTCTAATAATTTTCATTTTTTTAAATTTTTTTTCTGGTAAATTTTGCTTTTAGTAGTAAATGCCACCTAGAATAATTTATTCTGCTTTTGTCGAGCTCAGCAAATGCTCTAAATGCATTTGCACAAAGATGCACTAAAAATTTTTAAGATATTCAGTAATCCTACAAAACCCTCGTTAAAATGTTTATAAATATAAATGCCCCTGATCTGAGGGTTTAGCGTTCAACAAAAACACATTTAGGTACAAATTTCTAGAAAAACACCATTGAAACTCTCATAATTTGGTGCTTTTTCGTGCAAAAAATTTTAGGTATTTAAAACTAAATTTGTGTTAATGCAAATTTTTAACACATTATTGGCCCTTTAAATTGTTGCTTCCAATTATTTAAACGCCAACTTTCGGTTTGCCGATCATTACGAAAATATTACTGCCTTGACTTATAATTAACGTAGAGACAAATGTGAACCAGTTCTGAATAGCTCAAAGATTGGTCTATCCAATAAAAGAATTTTATTAAAATGTCAATTTTAGCGAAAATTGACATTTTCAAAGTGTTTGGATACCTTAAAATCGTTCATCTTATTTCAGCGTTGTTGTTTTTTCACATAAACAAGTACATCTTAATAAAACATCTTAGTCAAAAAAAAAAGAATACATGCCAACTAAAGTCTATTATTATCCAAAAAACTGTGACAACTGTTTTCTTAAGCTACCGAATTGTTTGCCTGTTTCAATTATTTTAAGGTTTTAAAATTACTATATTTTTGAAGATAGGGAGTGCCTTTATTGGTATTTTTTCACAAATGTTTAATTAATTACTTTCTACCTTTTCGACTATCAATTTATATATGATTCTAGTGCATGCGCCTAGAAATCCCGTGTTAAATATAATTGCACTAGTTAAACCTCATTTTATGCCATTTAACCCGAGGACATTTAGTTTAATGAAGTATGCGTAGGTGTGCAAGAGACAAAACGTAATTTGGCTGTCGTATTAGTTCCGACGCATTTAAGTAATCTGATAGGAAACGCGTAGAAACTAATTATTTCTCACCATTCATTTCCAACTGCTCAGTAAAGGAATTACAGAGCAAGAAAAACATTGGCTAAACAAAAACTTCATCTTAAATAAATTATTTGTTTACATTTCAATATCAAAATAGGAATTTTTTTCATCATAATCCAATTAGTTTTTGTTTTTTTTTAAATATTGATTTCTATTTCCAAATGATTGGTAATTATAGTAGTTATTTATAAGACGTGACGTTTTATCCTTTTGGAGAGTTTTTCAGCTCTTCATTTAAAGATTACAGAGCCATAGAAACTGAAACTAAATGCAAACTTCATCGATATTTAATTAATTTTTTCAATTCATATCAGAAGGAAATGTTTTTTATCCATAATTAAATTAATTTTTTCTCTTGAAAATAATAATAGCCATTTTCAACTGTTCGTTAATTATAATGATTATGGATTTAAAAAATTGAGATCACTTTCTCTGGTTTTATTTTATTGCAATGTATACGCTGCAGTGAATTTTTAATGTGCAATGCTTTTAGGCTGGCATCCTTTTTGTAAATTGTGCGATATAAAAATCATTGCATACAAAGGTAATCACTGAGGTAAATAAGCCGGACAATTAAATAAAAGGGGTTGTCACGTATGATATTTCAACGCGGAGATTCAAAATTTCTTCAATTTTTATTTGTTTCAACATGGTTCATTCAAATTGTTTTTACAAAAAAATTATTAAAGCTTAGATAATGTAGGGCTATGATTATGAATATCGAATTAACTATCATGTTAAGGGTGGAGAGAGAACATTTTCCCCATTCGTCCAAGTATATTTTACAGATAAAAAGTACAAAGGATGTTCAAATGAAAAGGAACAAAACGACACAATGGTTATAAATGAAGACTTTATTCCAATTATACACCATATTATTGAATACAACGATCCCACTAATTAACGAGCTGAAGGATTCCTTGTACCCAGTGTTCTTGTAGCTAGGACGGGACCCAGTCTTTCACAGCGTTCTTGACCCGAGTTGAAGCGTTTCTCTTTCAGGTGTTTTTTCAGGGAACCAAACATATGAAAATCGCAAGGCAACATGTCATTGCTGTAGAGCGGGACATGCTCCCACTTGAGCTACTCCCATTTGAGCTTGCCCAGTTCCGTATGTGTGACCTTGGAGACACGTATACTTTATGATAGTGTAGAACCCCAACAACCGTGAATATCCTCGGTCTTTGCTCTTGATAGTCCTGCGTAGTCTTCGGAGTGGCTCACTGTTCACATCAGAGTTAATGGTTCTTCTGTGCATGAGGAATTCAACATGTAGGACATTCGAAGACGAACTCAAGGACGCTGTGAAGGACTGGGTTTCGTGTCAGCCACATGAGTTCTGGGAACTAGAAATCCTTCGTCTCGTTAATCCAAGGGATCGTTGTGCTCGGGCCTATGGTGTATGCTTTGAATAGAGTCTCCATTTATACCTCCAGTGACGTTTCGTACTTTTGAATACCCTTGGTATATTACCCTTCCATTACTTCATAAAGTATGCCAACCTTTTAAAAAGAGATTAAAGATTTTTAAAAGAGTCGAAAATTACTCTCAATTAGCTTTTGGTTTTCTTTATTTTAATACCAATATATTCAATTTTTTTAATGCAACAGTTTTAGACTTACTACTTGAAATTTATAGTTATTTTAATTTCTTACCATAAATTGGATTTTTAATTAATTCAATTATTTGTATACACCCGGATGCATTGTAAACATTTGTATGTTTAAAGCAATTTTACCAAGTTGTGCCCTTATACCAATGAACTGTTGTAGATTGATTAATAAATTTTAATCCTTTGAAAAAATCTTTGATTAAATAGTAAGAATCTTATCAATGATATTTTATAAATAACAGAACTTAATAATTTATTATAAATAACTTATTAAGTAATTCTAAATCTATCACATTGGATTAGAAAAACTAATATTCTATATGGTAAAAAATTAGATCTTAAAATAATATTGTAAAACTCTTCATTTATAATAAAGAAAAAAAATATGATTTAAAATATTTTAAGAAATTTCTTTTTTTGTATAAATATTTTTTATCAGCAAATCATATTCTTTTTGTTTATACAATTTCAAAATCTTTTGTTATTTTTTCCCATCATGTTATGAATTGCAATTTAAAGGATAAAAAGCAAGTTAATATTTGCTTAAATATCTGCTATTATTATTTTCTTTTTATGAATTAAAACCAATTTATTTCCTTATTTAATATTATCCCCTGATAATTCAAAGCCAAAAATTTTGAATGAAAAATAATTTAAGGCTGCAACGAAAAAAAAAGTAAAGTACATTTTAAAACATTTTATATTCAACAAACAAAATAAAAATGTTTCTAAGATATATAACTTTGGATTGTGATAAATGATAGCGTTTATTTATTTTTTTAATGAATACTGTTGCAGTTTTTTCTTTTTCTTTTCTTTCTTTTTTTTCATTTCTTAAAACAAGTTTATAAATACAACGGAAGTATAGAGAACTGAGAGAAAAAAAAATTTGTCTTAAGATTTATAAAGGTTTCATTCATCTCCATTATTATTCTGTAGAATATAGTTTTTACAACCTGCAGCACCTTTTACTTAATTCATTTCTCTTTACCTGGGGTGTTTTTATACGTAAATGCACTTTTTCACATTTTATTTTATATCTTATTGTACGTTAGGTGGTTTTCGTTCTTATTAAATTCATTAAAAATCTAACTTTAAAAAATATAATATTTTTCATGCACTCTCCATTTTTTTCTGTCATAACGCAGAAATTCCTTTAAAAGTTGATTACGTTTATTTGCAGTGTGATACATTCGCATTTTGTAATTAAATTCTTGACTAACCGAACTAGAAATTCCTTTAATATAATTTTTCAGATTAAATTTAGACTGAATCAGGTGAAATGTTATTAAATGCAGTTTTCTTTGTGGGAAATTATATTAAAGATATTAAATCTTACAATGCTAATTTTATTTCAAGCAAACTTATATTTCCCTGTTTAGTTTTTGTATTCATTTAATTAATTTTTTACCCTCTTCCTGATGAAAACTTCTCTTTGAATTGAAATGCTTTGTCAAGAATCCGAATATTCTGGAAATAAACATTTTTCTTCGAGATAAATTATATTAGAAATGTAAAAACTTACAATGTTATTTTATTAAGCAAAGCTATAGCTCTATATTTGTTCTTTTTTTTTTGTATTTATTTTTTTTACCTATTTCCTAAAATAAAATGCTCTTTTATTTCTGCATTGCAATGTATTGCCAAGAATTTAAAAATTTTGGAAATAAACATAGTCACATTTTTATTCCTTTAATTCACTCGATTCGTTTCCTAATAGTAAAAATGGCGTTTTAGAATCGATTTTTCACCCATCATTTAATATAGCAGATTTCGGAATTTAGAGAAATTTAAATTATTGACTATATAACACTATTCAGAAGTTAACTGTAGTTATTCGATTAATTTCATTACGTTTTGATTTGATATGAAGAGCACCATGTATTAGTGAGTTTGGTAAAACTATTTGGATTAATTATTCTATTAATGTGACTCAATTTTAAATTGAAATGAGTGGTCCTGCCTGATGATGAGTTTAAAAAGAAAAAAATTTGATAATAATTGTTGAATGAATTATTAATTGAAGATAAAAACGAGAAAAAAAGTTATACCTGATAGTTTAACAATAAAGGCGTTAAAAACTGTTTTTAATTCCTAACCTCTATTTTAAGTCATTTTCTACGGTGAAAAAAAATTCTGAATCAGTTTTCGTAGCAAACATTCATCATTTTTATATGAAATATTTTTGTCCGCGTCAATTATTATGGGATATATGTGTATAATGCATAATTCAATAAATAATTTAAATTCAAAAAATATTAATTATACCAAGAGATAATGCACATAAGAGAAAGAATAAAAACAAACGCTAATGTGAATTGATGTTAATTTATACTAAAAAAAAAGTTCGAACTTTGAGAACCACATGATATTCAAATGATTATTTTAATAAAATGTAAATTATAAAGCAAATATATGGAATTTTTAAGCATACAAATCACAATTTGCAGACAGCAGGGCAGTCTGTAGGTTTTAAAAGACGTTTATGTTTAAGGATCATCTGACATTTAGTGCAAAGAGTAGTAAAAGCGTCCTTGATCAAAAGTTGACTTTTTCTAGTTGTAATTAATTGTGGAAAATTGATCCTTCAGTCTTGACTTTTCCCAGGATGTTAGAAGATAAAAAAGATCTGGATAAAAGATCGCTCATCAAATGATGTCGGCATCATATCAAAAAATGTTAGATAATAAATTATTTATTAATTAAAAACACAAAATTATTTTTCTACAGCTTTAAGAATAAAAAGTAGTTAATAAATCCAACAGATATATCCTAAGAGATCTTTCGAAATTCAACGATTTTTCTTAAATGATGACTGTGCTAATGAAATAAACAATAATTTCTAAGATGTAAAGTATTTTACTTGCAAATGTCTATAAATCAATGTATTACACTTTCTATTTTGAATGCATAGGATGTCCGTTTTATCTTAATCAAATAAATAATTGTTAAATAGTTAGAAACTAACTTCTACTTTGAGTTTAAAAAAGTGCTTCAAATGACGAAACAAATTACATTTTATGTTTTTTTTTTCAAACAATTACCATACAGCTAAAAAAAAAAAAAAAAAAGACGAACTATTTACAGCTTCGTTATAAGTATTATTAATATTAATTCAAATATTCTTGGCACTCTGTATTAAAAAATAAATTATCCGTTTTCTTGGAACCGAGTTATGAAGCTTTGAAAACCACTCTTTTAAGAAAATTACACCATTTCGATTTGCAGCGTTGAGGAAGATCCTCTATTCAATGTCCAAGCACATCCTCCTGAGGCATATTGATTCATCTAAGGCAGAGGTGTCCAAACTTTTCACGGCACGGGCCGGATCGAAATTAGATCCATGTTATACGGGCCACATGTATATATAAATTGAAAAATATCATTATGAGTAAAATAGCATTAAATACTATTAATTAATACTATTTTATTGTAACTTGAAAATACAAAATACTAAACAAACAAAGTATAGTTATATAATTATTTTATATAAATTGAAATATTTTCATGCAACTTCGAAATCAAAACGATATTTGTTTATTTATACTTAAGTGCTTCTTTAAGCGAACTACTCAAAATTACTGATGATTTATTTACAACAAAACAATAAGACTCTGCTTATCGTCAAAAATCACATGCGTATAAAATTTCTTTTATGTTTGAGTTACCGAAATATATTTTTTTATTTAGTCTTATAACTTAACAGCGCGATAGACATTTGTGTTTGGTCAAGTACAACTCCGTTTTGTTGGCCACGTAGTTTTTCGATATACCTTTATGAAAATGAAAAGGTTTAGACGAAAACATCATTATGTTTTAAAACTCTCCGCGGGCCGGATAAAATCACTTGGCGGGCCGGGTTTGGCCCGCGGGCCGTAGTTTGGACACCTCTGATCTAAGGTAATAAAACATTTTCTAAATATCAAATATATCCTCAAATTAAAATGGAAGCCTATCATTAAACAAGAATACAAAAAAGCAATTTAGTTAAGTTATTTTACGTGTGCATATTCTTCTATATTATTTAAACTGATGACACATCGCAGCAGAATCTATTCATAGAATATAAAATGAAGTCTCCTGCAAGCGCCTGTTTATTTGAACCACAAACGCTCGAGAAATGGTTAACTAATATGGAGATATTTATACCATTTTTTTAGAAAATTTATTGGGAAAGGTTTTAGTATGTTAAAATCATATCAGAATAAAAACGACAGTTTTATAATTGGGATTTTCATTGTTCTGCGCTTGCGCAAAAACAGAGCACGAGCAAATGGTAAGAGTAAGAGCTGGGCTATGCATACATTTCTTTATTTACATCTTACTTCAAACAGCGATTCAAGTCTTATTATGCATAGAAGGGGGCCCGACGGAGTGGGCCCCCTTCTTGCATAATAAGCAAGCCATCCAACCTTGGTGGAACACATTAAATGCCAAAAAACTTCGTTTTTTTCACTTTAAGGAAAATGTAGAGGAAAATAATATTGGATTAGCGAATATCAGAGATAAATAGCAATATCTATGCTTTGCGCTTATCCGTACATGCGTGAAAATCTCAAACTGCGCATGTACAAATAGCAAGAGCTGTGGTATGTATATACAATAAATTTCTTCTCTATGTGGGATTTTAAACAACGATTCAAATATCACTACGCCTAAAAGAAGGATTAAATGCCAAAAATTTTCATTTGGGTAGGATAGGAGTTAACCCTCTTCCCGGCTTAGCGCAATGTTCAAAAATCGCCTATTCGCCACCACAGTCTCGCGCCGTATTTTTCCAAATCCAGTCATAACCCATAGTAAAGGCTAAAGATAATAGGGTTGCCAGAGTAGAAAAAATGCCCGTTTTGGCGAGTTATCGTCAATTTGGCGAAGAGAGGGGAGGGGGGGTTAAACTATGGTTCATCTACTAAATTATAAAAAGTTGATGAAGAAATGTGAAGCAGAGTGTATAATGACTTATTTGTATATTTTTAAATTTCAAAATTATTATTTCCTATTATATATTTTTGGTGGATTGTTTTGTCTACAGACATAGCATTTTTACCTTTTTAACAATGTATTTCTGAATGTGTACTATAAAAAATTGTTTTGTAGCAATTTTCGTTAACTTCTAAACATATTTTTATGTTTGTTTGATGTTGCATAATATGCCTATGTCATATCGGATAGAAACTACACTTAAATTTAAAGGGGTTTTTTTCCCCTTTGGATGCTATTCCATGGACAACGATATGAAGGTACTGTTAGTATATCATTTTTCAATGAATATTGGATCTGCAATGAATACAAAACAAAACAAAAATAGAACAATTTTGTAAGTCTTTCAAATAATTCCTCTTACACTAACTTAAAAACTTCAGGAGTTTCAGATTCAAAATGGGAAAATATTACTTAGATTAATTATATTACTTAAATTAAATTTTTATTATTATTTAAATTATTAAATTAAATTAATATTCTTGAAAATATTACTTAGAAAAAAAATTGAGCTTTTGGGAATACAATTTAATTTTTGAGATATTGATAAGAAATAAGCACAAGTACTTCCACGAACTTTTATTTTCTAAACAAATAAAATTATACATCGTCCCACCCATACAGAATTGGGATCTAGGGCATGATCATGCTACGAGTTCTCAGATTTTTAATTTAAGGGACCAATTATGGTGATTCTGTGTAGTACAAAAGACTAGTAATTGTGCATTAATTTCATGATATTGGAGAAAAATAATTGTCAAATATCGATCTTTGGCTTAAATCTATAGATTTTCCTGAATCCGAATCCAATTTTTGGCGATTTTGGGAGACGGTTAATGAACAAGTTCAAATATCTAATGTGTATTTTAGACGACTTTTTTTCTGACCGATTGAGTGAAAACAAATTTGGACATAAAAATACAATCTCTGTCACAAAATCATATACTGAAATTCATTTATTTCAGGCATTGTGTTTTTGAATTATCGCATTTACATATATAAGATAATTCAAAAACACAAAATATAGACAAGCAATTCTTTGATTAATTTGGTTCACAATTTGATATATATAAGCTTATTAAATACTCAATTAGTCTACCAAATTTTATTTATTTTGTCTTTATAAGTGTCTTAGATATTGTGATCGAATGTATTTGGACTGTCACCCACACAGATTTCCTCTGAAATTGTTCAAAATCCAATAAAAATTTACAAATTTGAGCAATATAGATATATAAATTGAAAAATAATGCTTTCGTATCTTTTTTGGAAGATCCAAAATGTGAAGATTCTTGAAAATCTCAGACTCGAATTGTTTTATGATTTCCATATTTTTTCTTTAGGTACTGCACAGACAAGAAAGTAAAAACAAATATGTGACGAAATCCATAGAGAAATAATATATGTGATGAAATCATGAATGACTTTTTTTCCAAATCTTTCTCGCGTAATGGTTTTAAATAATTATTAACCAAAAGCTGAAAACCCTAAGCAATTCTTCACAACTTAGAAGATATATATATACACACTGAAGTGACAAAAGTCATGGGATGACTGTTAATATCGTGTCGGTCCTCCTTTTGCCCGGCGAAGTGCAACAACTCGACGTGTCATGGAGTCCACAAGTCGTTGGAAGTCCTCTGCAGGAATATTGAGCCATGCTGTCTGTATAGACGTCCATAATTGTGAAAGTGTGGATGGTGCAGGAGTTTGGGCACGAACAGACCTTTCGATGATGTCCCATAAATGCTCGATGGGATCCATATCGGGCGATCTAGGTGGCCAGATCATGCGCTGGAATTGTCCGGAATGTTCTTCAAACCAATTGCGAACAGTTCTGGCGCGGTGACATGGCGCATTGTCATCCATAAAAATCCCATCGTTGTGTGGGAACGTGTGGTCCATGAATGGCTGCAAGTGATCTGCAAGCAGCTGAACATAACCATTTCCAGTCAATGATCTGTTCAGTTGCACCAGAGGACCGAGTCCATGCCATGTAAAAACAGTCCACACCATTATGCAGCCACCACCAGCTTGAACAGTGCCTTGCTGACAGTTTGGGTCCATGGCATCGTGGGGTCTGCGCCACACTCGAACTCTACCATAAGCTTGTAACAACTGAAATCGTAACTCATCTGACCACGCCACGGTTTTCCACTGGTCTAGGGACCAGTCGATATGCTCACGAGCCTAGGAGAGTCGCTGCAGGCGATGTCGTGCTGTCAGTAAAGGCACTCGAGTCGGTCTTCTGCTCTCATAGCCCAAGGAAGACAAATTTCGCCGCACAGTCCTATCGGACACGTCCCTCGAACGTCCCACATTGATTCCTGCAGTTATTTGACGAAGTGTTGCGTGTCTATTAACATTGACCATTCTACACAGACGTCGGCGGTCTCGGTCGTTAAGTGCAGGTGGTCGCCCACTGCTCTGTCCATGATGGGATGGGATGCCTGAAATTTCATACTCTCGGCACACTCTTGATACTGTGGATCTCGGAATGTTGAATTCACTAACGATATCCACAATGGAATGACCCATGCGTCTAGCTCCAACTAACATTCCACGTTCAAAGTCTGTTAATTCTCGTCGTGCCGCCATAAATCACGAAAAACCTGTTCACATGAATAACTTGAACACAAATGAAAGCTCTGGAAAACGAACTGCGCATTTATACTTTTTCGCTGCGATACTACTGCCATCTGTATATTTGCAGATTGCTATCCCATGACTTTTGTC
>JAPMOQ010030048.1:3926888-3981428 GCA_026543055.1 Argiope trifasciata
TATATATATATATATATATATATATATATATATATATATATCCGCAATTCATTGGCCATGCGATATTACCGGACCTTTTCTCAGTATAAAGTAATTGAATTTTCTCTTTTTCTTTATTGAGATAGATTGGTAAAGATATGATTCTTTCCTTTTTGTTACGGTATCATATTACTTGTATTAAATGTGCTAATACAAAATAATAACAAGATTATTGCACTTAAATTAATTATTATAAGTAGTTTCATGGCTTCTTTCATATTTGTAAAGACGGTATTCGGTAAGCATGAAGAATAAAATGCCAAGAATAAAAATGTTTCTAAAACATAATCTTTTATTAAGGTAATAAATAATAAAAAACCAGGGGAAATTGGTGACCCAGAATTTTCTTGCACACTTTCTAATAAATATACTTGTGTATAACTAACTGTATACCATTCAAGAAAGTAATAACGAGAGAGTGATATCTTTTACAATTTACTTTTAGCGATTAATAGCTAGAATGGGTTAATATACAAATGCGTGGAATCAGAATTTGCATTTTTTTCTTCCATCGATTAAAACCAAAATTTCAAACAGAATTACAACTGTAGACACAAAATCACCTATCAAATATAATTTTTTAAGTCATTACTTTTTTCAGTTATTATGTTTACAAGCTTCTGAAAATGCAAATCTACACATAGTCACCCCCCACATGAATTTATTTAAAGTTTGGTGCCTGTAATTTAAATGTTATATCAACATATGAAATTTTAACCATCTATATCTTTTCGTTTTGCCGTTTTTTTGCGAACTTATAATTGGACAGCCGGACAGACAGACTTCCTTTGAATGTAATTGTTCAAAATTTGATAGAAATCCTCAACTGTAATATTAACTCTATGTATCAAATTTCATCCGTTAATTCAGTGATCTTTTGAATTACGGTGTTAAATAGCAGAGAGACAAATACAATTCCAAAAATGTGTTTTTCGAACTCACGAGGTTTGAAACATGGAGGTTAGTCAAAATCTCGAGTTTGAGCTTTTTGATGGTTATACACTCTCCTTCTGTGATCTACGTATAAAACAAACGAAAAATATTTTTCTTCTAAAATCTGGAGTTAAAAAAATTATAAATGAATGAGATTATGGATACAATATGATAAAACAAATTTTAGTCGTAGTATGTTTGATAAACAAATAGTAATTATCTTGCTTGGGAAATTTACTTGGTTTGATTTCCATATTATATATATTTTTTGCGCTTTATATCTTTACATTTTTCCATGATTGCATTAGAGATAATAATCATAATTTCCATTTATTCATGCTTTTAAAATATTTTTTAACGCCAAACTCAAATTTTGCTTTAACTTCTGAATTGTATTTATGTTTCCCATTCTCTCCAGTCAACATGCAAGCAAAATAAATGCTATATGAGCACAAAAAATATAGAAAATTCCCTCGTGAAACTATATATATGAATATACACTGACTACTAATAAGTATTTGGACAGCTATGATAGAAAAGAAAAACTAACTTTATTCAAAATCAATAGTTGGTAGAGCCTCCACGAGAGGTGGCCAGCGTGGGCCCCCCGTGGTATACTTTCCACAAGTATTTGTATGACAGCTAGTGGTGTTTTTTTCCACTCTGCTTGGAAAAGACATAGAAGTTCCTTCACCGATTTTGCACGGGTAGTGCACCACTGAATTCGGCGATGCAACTCGTCCCAGAGGTTCTCGATAGGGTTCAGGTCTGGACTCTGGGCAGGCCAGTCCATTCGATGAACTCCATTGGCACCACATCAAGCCTTGGTTAACGTCGAAACAAGACAACTGGCATTGTCGTCCTGAAAGTAACAGGGGTCCAACCTGTAAAACCGCCACAACGCAGGTAGTCCATTGTCATCCAAAATAGTGCGGTAGGCATCGGAGTTGAGCTTACCATGAATGGGGACCAAGGGTGCCATTCCATACTAGGAGAAACACCCCCAGACCATAATTCCACCTCCACCGAACTTGACAGTTGGCACAAAGCATTCTGGCAGGAGACGTTCTCCAGGTGGACGCCAGACCCTGCCATCCGAACGGTAAAGGGTGAACCTTGATTCGTCACTCCAAAGAATCCGTTTCCACTTATCTACGGTCCAATTTCGATGTGTTTTGCACCACATTAACCGAGCAGCACGGTTGGATTTTGTGATCAAAGGCTTATGGGCAGCAGCACGACCATGAAACCCAAGCAGATGTGCTTCCTTACGGATGGGATTCATTGAAACAATACACCCGGATGCCTGTTGAAACTCCTCGCGGATGAGAGCCTTCGGTTGGGTGCGGTTCTTCCGAATTTCTCTGCACAACACTGATTCCGAATTTCTCTGGAGACTCTGTCGGTCTCTATCTCCCAGTTTCATTGGTCTACCGACTCGGGGCCCATTCCGACAATCACCGCTCACCTTCCACTTCGTAATCACATAGGCCATTGTCGATTTTGGGTACTTCAGATGGCTAGATATGTCCCTTAAGGATCGGCCGCATTTGCGATACCCGATAATTATACCTTTCTCGAAATCAGAGAGCTCCGAACTGCAAAGCTTCTTGCATGCAAATAAAGCCGATGCTGTTTCCTACACGATATATACCGGCGGAGGCCATGACGTAACTTAGGACCGCAGATATCGTCATTTGCATAGGTGTCCAAATACTTTTTGGTAGTCAGTGTATTCACATATCCTCTTTTTCGCGTTTCTCTGCCATCGTATCAGAGTTTTTGCTCCTTGGGAATGAATTTCGACAAAGAAATCTTTATCAGCTTGACCATGAAGAAAAAGAATAACATGAAAAAAAATAACATTTTTTCTGAAAACGGCAGTTTCGAAGACACTTTATATTTTTCAGTTCGCTTTAACAGATCCCAGGAATGCACAATTTATTAACAAGAGGCGGGGTCAAGACACTTCTGCTCACAGAGCGACACAAGAGCAGATTGGTGTAAGAGAACGAAATTAATTTCCTTGGTCTTACACACCATATTTTTATAGGGAAAATATGTTTCACGGTACTTATATACTATTAAGATTCCGATAGGGATTTCTCATACTTGTAAATTCTGATAAGGAAAACACAGGCATCTTTTTAACAGAGTTTGCCTGCTGGACATTTTTCTATCTCTTCATAAAGAGCATGTGAAAGTGCAAATGTAAGCATTTTTATACAGCTTCTCTTGAATTAATTAAATAGAAAAGGGGAATGGAATCAGGATATAAATGAATATTTTTAAAATGAAGTTAATATGAACTGGATTGAGCTAAGAATTAGAAAATTAAGTAAATTTAAATTTTTAAATGTTATATATATATATATATTCGTTTTAATAATAGAAATGGCACTAAAAGTTTAATTGAAATTCCGGGTTAATTTTTAGAATTAGTCCACATTTATTCTGCTTTAAAATATTTATTGGTATTTAATAATTTTATGTATTCTTGTTTGGCGTTTCTATAAAATAGCGTCACCTTCAGATGGTGCTACTAATTTATCGTTTGATTTCTTACTTTTAATTAATTGGTGTTTTCGAACTTTTTATCGCCTTCTTTGTTGAATCTTTTCATGACCATTTGTATATAGGCTCACTCTTAAAAGTTTCAAATATTTCTCTCAGAAAATGTAGTAAATATTCATTGGATATCATACATACAATACTTTCCAGAATATTCTATTAATAGCAATTTGTGACCAAATTACTTGCAGCTGCTTTTTTTTTTCTTTTTTTTTTACTTTCAACTCAAAGAACATAAAAAGTTAATAAAAGCTCTAAAATTTGGTTTTTAATAATCGAAATGATACTGAAAGATTTATTAGGAGGATTAAGTTCACAGATATCTTGTAAAAAAATATCTTCGTATTTTATATTCATATATAGCCAAAAACAATAAAATATAAATTGGTATAAAAATGAGCAATATATCATCTCAAATGCATTACGAAAGTAAAACTGAAATATTAAGGATAGAAAGTGTGTATATAACTATAATCTAAAAGTTGTGTCTGATAAGCCTACTACTATAAGGATAAATGAATGTGGTGCTGAGAGTTTAGGTCATAGAGAGTTCAGGTCATTGATCAATAGTTTCAGTAATCTGCAGAGTGGTTTCGGGTCATCTGCTTTTGCCTGGCACATACCTATGTAGGTAATCTAGAAACCCTACATCTCCATCAAGATCCTCTTTAGAAATATGGGTTCGGTTAAGCTTAAGCTATCAATCCTTACCAAAACATTAACTCTAATTTCGGATGATGAATGCAGAGGTAATAAAATTCCAGTATTCAAAAACGAAATGAAAAAATATAAAATATTAAAGAATTCCTTAAACAAATTGATGCGGAAACATATTTCATAATTTTTTGTAATCTATTATTATTTTTACAATTCAAACAGCAACAAATGGATTTATATAAAAGGAGAAAATCAAATCTTTTTTTTAATTTTTTTTTCTAATTCAATATGTAATAAAGCTTTGCATATCGTGAGCATAATTTGCATAAATCAAACTGAAATGCCATTTTTTTATACCTTATAGAAATCTGAAGCTATTGAGTTGATTTTCTTCAAATGTTTTTTACAAGCACGATTAATCATATGGAAAAACCAATAAGATTTCTCGGACCTCGGAATGTTCCCTAACTAGCCGAAGGGGTCTTCCTAAAACTTTCTCGAATACTGTCTAGTAAAGGTGTTATTCTAAAATCCTAGAGCATTTTGTACAGTAGTGACAAAATATAAACTTTGACGTGAATTTTAGCATTTTTACTGAATCTATCGTGTCATTCTTGGCGTGTTATTTGACGATTAATTCCTGGAATGAGGTTAATAGTATTATCCGGAAGTCGAATTTATGTTTTAAACGCTTTTTCGATCAAATGAAATAAAAACTATACATTGCATTACACTTGTGGTCACAAAATCGCGTACCAAATTTGATATAATTTAAGTCACTGAATTATCGTATTTACATGTTTCTAAAAGTATAGACCGACAGAGACCCTACACTGGATTTGGCTCAAAATTTGACAGTTGTCTGGATTAGAGATGTCAATTCTGTATACAGAATTTCATCTATCCAATTATTTTCGTTTTGAAGTCATCGTGTCAAATTATATTCAAACAATTGACAGCATCCCTGTAAGCGGATTTCGCAAAAAATTTGATAGAATCTACAAATTATATAAAGGCCGCATACCAAATTTCCCCGTTCTAGACCAAAGCATTTCTGAATTACTTTTGTCATAGGCAGATGAACATTTTACAAAAAATGCATTTTTTGAACTCAGGGTGGTATAATACTTGGAGATTCATTAAAATCTCGAATTCGAGTTTTTTTGACGATTAGTATAATTTCTTTAAACTACTCAAACGAGAAAGTAAAAATCGTTTCTAATCCCAACTATTTAAATTTAAAAAGGCGGTGAAAATTTAAATATATTGTTGAAAAGGACTGATTTTATGTTCTGTATCTTAAAATCCACTCACAATGTTTAATATTCTCAAATGCAAAATTTAGAAAATAATTTAGCTTTCCGTGGTTTTTAAAAATCATTTGGGTTAATCTATTGTATTTAAATTTGTATTTAAAAATTTTCAAGAAAAACATTTTAGATTAAGGTCAAGAAATATGGAAAACAAGTTTAGATCCCTCAGATATCTTGAACGCCAAAGAATTTAAATTTCTTATGGAGAAATCTATAGGGCTTAGGTCAAGAGACGTGAAAGTCAAATCAAAGATCCATCATTGTCAGGGATATGTCATATTTAAAAGTATGGCATGAAAGCGAAACTGTCAGACTTCAACAAGACTGAGAAGCGTGCCTCGTTGTGGGGATATTCTTAATTGATTGAATAAACATCTCGAAAAACACTATAGAAACTTTTTTAGCCAAAATTTGAGGCAAAAGTTAAGATGTCTAGTTTCATTCTGCGCTCTGTTTAGAAAAAAATTAACAGTAGTGAGTAATCTGCCAGTATTTATGAATTTCGATCTTAATGTGACAAATATCGCTCATGTTATTGAACACTTTATTGATAGTTATGGTACCATGATTAGTTAATTTAATTTCTAGCTTTAAAAGCTAAAGGGTAAATCTAAAAATAAGCGTTATAGCTTTATACCTATCAGAATAAAATGTAAGTGTTGTATACTTCGTCACACAATATTTATATTTTATTCTCGAAAGAAATGAAAACATGAAGCGATTGCATGGTTAATTCTAAAAGTATAACTCATTACGTAGGAAAAAAAATATGTCACTACAATGCTTTAAGAATGATTGAAAGATATTTTGCTGCTTTTAGCAACAGCAATTTTCATTAATGAGCAAATCTTAAAGTAAGGTTTTCGGATTCTTTTGGCATCGCATGCCATTACGATAAAAAAAAAGTATTGCAAGATGATACAAAATTTTTAACATCGTCACTAATTTTATCGAAAAGGCATCGCTTCAGTTTTTAGTATATAAAACGAAAAACAGAAGGAAGTTGAGATTGTCAAAAATCTTGAAATTTCGATAATGAAAATTAATTTATCAGGTACGTGTTACGTAGTATTTTCTTGAGAAAATAGATGACATAAAATTCATGATCAACTTTGTTATGTATAAATTCAACCCAGAATGTATGAATTTAATCATAGATTTTCTGACACACAGTTAAATGGCATGTATAAAATCAGAGAAATTGAAGAATATCATGAGATAAACAATGAAAGCGTTTCTTCCTTTATATAAAATGCAATTCTATTATATAATACGCCATAGCATTTAAGATTCCTTATTTTCAGAAAAAAAATAAAGAAAATTAAACAACTTCTTAGTAAACTAAAATATGAATTCTTCTCAACTATAAGTTTTCTTCGAGAAAAACCCAAAAAAGAAATTATTTACTGTGCAGTTTTATGATCATTCGGAATAAAATTAAAAATGTTTAAATAAATATAAAACTATTTTAAATAAACAATCATTAGATGAATCTAAATTTTTATGCTAGTGCAAAAATGAGACATTTTTTAGCATGTACAGTGGAATTGCCTCCCATCACTGTTAATTTTTAATGCACAAAAAACAAGCAATAAAAATACTGTAAAATGCCTTCTTAAAATAAAATAAATTAAATTTTCACTAATTCATTTCTTGAAATTATAATTTGTTATAAGTAAATAAAAAATAGTTAGCTAATCTTAAGTGTTGGTGGAAAGGGGGAAAACGTTAAAAGTTATTCATATTTGGAATAAAATACATTTTCAGCTTTGTTCGGAATATGGCTTGTATTTTCTATACTATAATAGGGCTTTAATAAGCGGCGGAGGTTACGTAAATCTAAGATCTAAGATATCTATGATTTCAAGATGTTAGTTGCAATGCTTGAGAAGAGAAAACAGAAAAGAAATTTTACAATAATTTTATTTGCATTCTAAAACTCCATACAAAATCTACAGTTCGATATTATTACTTCCCTTCTTTAAAAATTTTCGAAAGTTACACAAGTTTTCCAATGTTTTCGACAAAGAAATCTCGCCCAAAATAATTCTCGCGAACAATGATCTCAAAATTTGTCGCAGGTGATTGTCATCCCTTATGTTCAGCACCGTTACTCTCTGTGCGCCCAATCTCGAACATGCTGCATCATAAATATTTGACATGCTTATAAATCGATGAAAATACTTCATTTCCTGCAATTGCTTATAAATTTCTGTATAATCGCATATTTAGACCTTAAAAAGCGCATCACTGCACATATTTCCAATTTGAATATCCCTTGCAACCACAGGCATGATTACAGCTGTTTTTCAGGAAATCTATAATTGCCACAGGAAAACCCTTCACACGATAAAGAAAAATATCTGATGAATTGTCATATAGTTTCATCAGAATAGCTTGTGGCGATATCTTAATAAGCCAGATAACATCTACAGGACACGAGCAATTACTTTTGTCTAATTGCTATGCTCCGCGACTTCTAACCCTAAGGTCCCGAGTTGTATTCCTAGCCAATTCCACATTGGTGACCTCGAAGAATGAACAAACGCAACGTTCATGCTCCGTGGCGCCATCTACCCGCAACCAGTCGTCAGACTCACTTGACACAACAAATGCTCACGCAAGCTCAAAAAACGTTCTTCAATCGCCAAAGCACTTGGAACTACAGAAAACACGGTCCTCGCTCACCAAACAAAATGGGTAAGGTGCGTTAGACACAACAACCACATACACTTGTTACTCACACTATCACCCAATACATCGCCACTCAACTGCAAAGTTTCTCGTTCGTCTCACGGATTAAAATTTGTAGTGATATCTTAATAAGATAGATAACAGCTATGGAGCACGAACTATTGCTTTTGTCTAGTTGCTATGTTGCGTGGCTTCTAACCCAAAAGTCTTGAGTTCTATTCTGAGTCAATTTCACCTTCCACAACCGCTTCACAGAAAAGTGTTAGAAGTAACTAAATTAACAAGAAACTAAATTTTCAATTGGTCATGTAGATGGAATCAATGCATATTTTAAATGCAAAAATATGTTATTATGAAGTGATTCCCTGCTTACCTTCCCAATCACCCACACCATTCTGTTCCTCATCATCCTTTCCCTTACCAAGTACCACAAGGATTCAACATCGTTTCCTTATGATTATACCGCTTGAATTTTCTTCACTGAATTTGATGTCAACGTTCATTTGAAGTTGCATAAACACTATTGATAATGAACATAATTTCTAAAGACGATCAAATGAGAGGGGCAACAGTGGATTCACTGCATATTCCTATGGATTTCCATGTGTTCATCAAAAAGACGAAACAGAATTTTATAAAAAGCGCTTAATTCTCCATTTATAGACCAATTACTTATAAGCATAAATTATTTTCAATTTTTTTTTAACATATTCAAGCAAAATAACAAATCAGATACGAGAGTGTATGTTTTGCCAAAATGAGCGTAAAAATCAAGACATCATATGTTTGTACTGAAATAAGACATGTGATAGTAATGCTCGTGTATTGCGATTACGATTAATATATATACGCTATTATTTCTTTGTTTACTTGGGATTCGTTTCGAAAATCTATCATCAGGGCCACACTTAGCCTAATTGGGGCCCAGAGCAAACACTTCTTTGGGTGAGTCCCCCACAGCTTCAATAATGAAGGACCATGCATAAAACTTATCTATGGTATTTTTTCTATCTATTATGGTATCTATGGTATTATCTGCCCCGTATACTCCTGCCATAGTCAGGCCCTGTCCTCATAAATGAGCATATGTGTTATATTTTTAATTTTTCTCTATTCTATCATACCACATCAAATACCTGGTTATTCAGTTTATTATTATTTCTACTACATATTGCATAAGCACATTTATTTTATATAGGCCTCATTAATTTTATCTCTACATTTGTTTGTTTTAATAATTCATATGAAAAAACAATGAACTATGAAGTGACAATTAAAAATTAAAGTTTGAAAATCTATTTTGAAATAATATATATATTGCAATAAAACAATTTAAACTGATGTATATGAACATTGCAATAAAATAAAATCAATGCAAGTAATCTTCTTGAAACTCCCAAATAAAAATTTTAAAATTGTGAACTCAGTATAAAAACTGCACATCTAGGGGGAGTACAATGTTAGATTTTTATTTTCAAAATCCCATATGGCTGTTTTGTGCCACTTTGTGTAGTGAAGAAAATAAATAGTGGGTTTCGAGCACCTTATTGTTATTGGATTGAAACAGATAATTTTAAATTTAAGTACAGTTATAGTTCTAAATTTAAAGAAATTTATTTAAGAAACATAGTGCTTACATACATGCTGCAACACAGAATTCTTAACAATTTACCTGCTAAAGGATTTCATTCAAAATTTGACATGAATCAATAATTTAAATGCTAAAATTCTACATCAAAATTTATCTAATTCTTAACATTATATTTAATTATGTTCATTTTCTCTCAAAACTGGATAAAAATCTAAAAATTTGGTATAAAGACCACAAATCAAAATTTATTCATTTACTTCAAAGCCTTCTGGAGTTTTCTATTCATCAGTAAACAGATTTTGGGCTCAAGAAGGACTAAAACATATAGATTTGTATAGACTATAGAGTTTGATTAGACTCTATAGACTATAGAGTTTGTATTTTCTGACGATTATAATATTTCTTTACATGCTAGAGAAAGTAAACATCTAACATTTTTTTTTAAAGGTATGAGATATTGAAATATTCATAATGATTAAATACTTTCATTTTATGTGTTTTAAACTAATTTTGAATATATAAATATATCAAATGCATAAAAAAAATTTGCACAGTAGCCAAATTACCAATATTTTGAACACATTTTTTAAAATAATGTAAAAAAATAGGCTCCCAAGTTATTAAGAAAAACAATAATGTTCCGAATAGCTTCAGCAGCAAAAATATAATTCAAATTTTGAAAACGTTTTTCTGAGTGAACACCTAATATTCAAGAACCTACAGAATATGAATCAACAATATAATGCATATAGTTTGAATAGGGACTTCTACATCAGACATATTACATTGTACAATCAATATATTTTAGCAGTGTACACTTTTTTAGAACCGTGAATTAAAGAGGAAGGAAGGAAAAATTCACTAAAAAAATGGTATTAAAAAGAATTGTCTTTTCGCAAGATTTTTATTTTCAAAATGTGCATATATGCTCAGATAAAAATGAACTATACAAGTACATAAATGCTACTAAGTTTATTTCTAGAATTTAAAAAAAAAAAAAAGATACAACTGAATGTTTCCAACAATAAAAATAGTAAAATGATCAATCTAAGTACCATGCATAGTTTCCAGGTTAATAACTTCAGTTACAATCACTGTATGAAATATTATGGTACAGATGCCTGTAAATTTTATAGAATAATTTATCACATTTTCATCAAAACTGTTTATATATAATATAAATAATGATAATGTAAATACCTTTAATACTGAAATCTGACTTTCTAATTTAAAATAAATATATATCTGATACAGCAGAAAAACTGTGATATCAGTTTCCTAACAATTATATTTTTCATCAAACTTCCTACTAAATTATTTTTATTCCTTAACATATATTATATATACTAAAAATATAAAAATTATTTATAATTACTAATAACAGCAATGCTATATTAGATTTAAAAAAATTACATAAACATTAACAATAAAGTGCAGAAACTATTAACTGCTAAATACTTAATAAAAAAATATTTATTGCTAACAATAATACTCTACTCAAGGAAAAACTATTATATTGTTAAAAGTTTGAAAGAGTGCAATATGCACAATGTGCATAAAAATATCTTGCATGATAGAAATTTTTACACTAACTGTAATTACATATGGCAGTGATAATTTTTCAAACTCGATCCATACATTTTAAAAACAAGTATTTAAGCAAAACACTTTTATAAAAGCCCAATTAACAATGAAATATCAGATAAAAAAAGAGAAAGAAATATTATATACATATGCAAAGAAATGACCCCTATAAATTCTAATGAACAAGAATTTTTTTTAAACCTGGGCTTACTCCATGCTCATTATTAAAATTGCAACAAATTGACACATATTTTCAGATAAGAAAAAAAAAAATGTTTTACATATATCAACTTTATTTAAAGAAAATGAATTCTTAGACAGGACAATTAGATAATTTTTAAAATATCCCAAATTAAATAACTGAAGCTGATGCTTAGTAAAAATAATATTTTGACGCTTAGTAAAAATAATATTTTGAGCATTTCAATCAAGTATTTAAAAAAATCATTGATTAGTATTCAATGAAAATCTTAAAATATATAGAGCATGATACATTTTGATTAAATTAACTTGTTACATACATGTACATCACATTTACAAACATTGGTCTTCAGCTCTTTAATACTGTTTTTTAAGAAACTTTTGTGATATTTTTAAAAATTATCAGATGAACCTTCCGAGTGGCTACAATAAGAAAATTAGATCTTTCAGTTTCTGGCATATTCACAGTAATGTCTTAAACATGCCTCTAAGTATAAAAGCACTTCATAACATCACATTAATGCTCATTCAAAATGCAGTATTGATATACGAAACCATCACAAAACAATTCTTTAAAAAATATTAAAAACAATTTATAAATATACTGAAAACTTTTCATTGATTTGCAATAAAACATTATGATAAAATTTAAAATTACTAAAAGAAATCATTTTTTTAAATGAAGTTATTTCAAACACCTTTATAACCAATACATGATAGCATCTAACCATGATATAGTCGATTCATTTTTAAAGCACTTCCTTTTACATCAAATATTTTTATAAAAAAATAATACATTGAACAATAAAAATATACATACTTTTGATTTATAACCAAATTTTGAATACAAACATTATTACCTTTATTAGTCCTAACATCAAAATAAATATCTATTATTTTTCATTAACGATAATGAAATAAAACATTAAACTCAACACCAACTTGTAATTAAAAAATTATATAAAGCAAAAGTAAAACGCTTCTCAATAAATAAAAATGAAGCACATGGGGTGGAGGGCATAATTGGATTGTAAGCAGAGCTCTCTCCCCATTTGAAAATTTTTCATTAAAAGAAGTTAGAAAATTTGCAATTACTGTATCTTTGAGGAAAATAAGTTTATTCAAAGCCATCCAATTACAATGTTAAGACTGATATCAAGTATAATGATGATCTTGAAAGCAGAAAATGTTAACTTCAATCTTCTCAATATTTTCTGAACTCAAGAGATAGTATACTTTTTTTCATTTTGCAAATTAAAAATTCTAAATCTAAAAAATAATAAACTGAAGTAAATTTGATAAAAAAAATTATTTTATAGGTATCAAGAATAGTAATTCTGATTTATTTAAATTTAATTTATATTTAATGATACTTCAAATGCTTTTAATACAAAATTATAAGTGAAATTATAACGAAAATTGGAATATTTTGGTGAAATATTCAATCTACTAAACCATAAGATTCCATACACTTAGGAATACAAATTATTAATGACTTGTAAATTTATTATCCATAGTTTTCTCATACCTACGTTGACTTTCTATTTGATATTATTAACCGATTCTTTTTTGAAAAAAAGATATCAAGAATTATTTGATATGAAGTTTACAGTATCTTAAGTAGAATAATCTACGGATATTACAATAACTTTTTTCTACTACACATCATATTTTTATCTTCATGTTTTTTTCTGCTAACTAGTTAACAGAAGCAATCTTATAAAAGGCTTAAATATATATTTAAATAATTAATAAATCTGATTTTATTTTAGAAATGTAATTTTAATAGTGAAACTTGACAATAATAAAGCCAAAATAAACTAGTACACCAATAGGTGGGGAGGCCCTTTAAATTTTATTTTAAAAAAATTTCAAACCATTTCCATCCTGTTGGTATGGAGTAGTGCAATAAAGGTAAACTGGTTAACTTAAAAACTCAAAATTAAAAACTTCAGTTTTTTGTAAAACACACACATAAAACTATAAAAGCTACCATTACATGTATTGTAAATAATCTCACATTTTAAACTCTTTTACTGTATAAGTTTATCAGCTAATTTAATTATATGCAATTTTCAATTCTGAGAAAATATTATATTGATTGAACCTCAAGTCAATGGAACACAATAGATGTTTATGAACCACACACAAAATCAATTTATCTGTAAATGACTTCAATTTAATAATTGCAAAATATAGTGATTTAATGCATAAAGCACACTTCTGCATCAAAGTTAAAGCGTTAAATGCCAAATTAAACTTTCAGTAATAAAAAAAATAATGTTGATAAATCTAAAAAAAAAAAAAAATGCAAAATAAATTATATCAAGAAATCTAGTTTTAAATATTAATAACATGGGACAAGTAAATCAAATAAATCATATAATTTTTTAAAAGTTTGCTCTACTACTCTATTAGTTAAATATTTTACATTTGTTTATTTACATATATACAACAGCAAGTTTATAACAATTGCCTCTATACATCAAAAGATAAACATCACGTTTGAGCAGTTAAAATAATGTTAGCATTTCAAACAGAAATTCAGCTCTGACCAATCATCACCCACATGAACCAGACAGCACATTGACCATTATGGACAAATAAAAAATTCCATTAAAATTATTTTCCAAATCTCACATAAAATTAGTGAGAACAAATCAGTTTATAAACTAAAAAAATGTAATAAATTTATTTGCGAAACTAAACTGGATGCACTTAATATAATACAAAGATTTTAAACTGGATTAAATGCAACTGATGTAAATAACATTATATTATTCTCATAAAATCTACTCATAGTTATAAAATTCGACTGCAGTAAATAGAATTGTAAGTGAAAATTTATTTTCTGACCTTTTAAATTTTGATAAGAAATAAATATATAAAAATTATATTAAGAAATTGATTCAATTTTTTTACAAATATAACAAAACTTTACAGTAAAATAATAATTTTTTAAGATTAATTATTCCCGATTTCAAATCTGCATTTTTAAAAGCCACTAAAGAATTTTAAAAAATTCAAAAATATATTAGAATTATGTTCAGAAATATTGGGAGAAAAAAAATAACAGTGACTTGGGAGCAAGT
Source organism: Argiope trifasciata (assembly GCA_026543055.1). Lineage (NCBI taxonomy): Eukaryota > Metazoa > Arthropoda > Arachnida > Araneae > Araneidae > Argiope > Argiope trifasciata. The sequence continues at coordinate 3,941,564 of JAPMOQ010030048.1, forward strand.
TTTTTAAGTCAACTATGATATCAATTTTTCAAAAATTTAGCAGATTCTACAAATAACTTAGTCATTATAATTTTTTTAATTGTCTTAATTAAAAAAGTTAATATTTGTCTAAAAAAACAGATAATTTCAAATAACTAACATAAAAAACAGATACAATCAATAATGCACACTGTTAAAAGAAAATTTTCTGTCAATATTATTAACTTTGATTAATAGAATTAAAAGGAAAAAAAAAAAGATTTTTTAATTAAAAAAAATAACTTGTAAAAATTTAATAATATAAGACATTTGTACAGAATTGAGACTTATTGACTTCAGTTATATATGACTATTTTTATTTAAGAAAAATACTGAAATAAATTCATTTTTTAAAAGTGGTAAAACATTATCACTTGTTTAAATAATATAAAGTAAAACACATTACTTTAAACAAATTGATAGTGAGTAATTATTTTAGATATAGAAATATCTTTCATAATCAGATTTTTGTGGAAAATCAGTACTAAATGCAGAATATTACAAAAGAATGAATGACAATATATACAAATGATATATTAAAAATTGGCAAATATGAATTATAATGACAAAAATACATCAAATGCAATTTTAAATATACATTGTGTCCTTTTCACTGTATTTAAAAATGGTTGGAGATTGTTTGAAAACCCATTTTTTCCCTCCAAATAATATTAAACTTTTATACATTAAGACCACGATAAGTTAACATGTCACTCAATCTTCTTTAAAAATACATGAATAACACAAAAATTTTAATGGACTGGTTCACTTTCAAAATATCAAAATTAAAAGAAAAAAAAATTACAGAAATTTATATTGGAGTTTCATCATTTAGCAAGTTAGAAACAATACCATTGGAAGATGTAATATCTTTGGCACATTCATTTACTTCAACATTTTCTGTGAAATTAACAAATTTAATTCTTTGTTAACAAAATGTGATATGTGCATGTCATAATAGGTTCAACAAATGCAACAAACTTCTCTAGCAAAATTCAATTAAAATGTTTCAATAAGTGCACATTTAAACAAGTACTATAACTATTTATTAAATACAATATTTGTATTCAGTTATATAGGAAGATGCTTTCATATTTTTATGTAGCAAAATACTGTACAAATAATCCATTTGTACAATTATAAATGGAGAGTACAATTAACTTTTATAAAAAAGAGTTGATAGCTTAGCAAACAAAATAACATCATTTACTTCCAGGAAAATCCCATGCTTATAATATTGGAATACACAAACATCAACTGAATTTTCTTTTTATTCCTGCAGTACACCATTGATTGTAACAATAACTTTCCGTGAACCTAGAAAAATTATTCATTTTACTAAGAGAATAGAAGGATAATATAGTAAAAATAACTAAATTTAAGGAAGATGAAATATTACTTTATTCCAATTTAATGAAGAAATATTAAAATCTTATCAATTTAATATAACTAATAACAATAAATTGATATATTTAATATATCAATTTAATATAACAGAAATATGCAATTTAACAAATATGAGAATGATGGAGAACACAATTAAACAATAATGAATTGCAATTGTATAATACTATCAGTTAATCATTTAATATAACACATTTGTTCTAGTAATGAAAAACTTTCAAGTAATATGAAAAATTGTTTAATTCTAACTAAACAACATTAGTGGGTTTGTTTCCCAACCATCCCGCTGTTTGTATATAAAAACCCAATAAGTATTAACATTACTTAACCATTTTATACAATTAATTTTCATTAATTGGATTCACAGAAGTTAATCAACTTTAAAGAACAAAGGAGCATTTTAAATTTTAACTTAAGTCCAATGTAAATTGAAACCAATATTTTTCCACATTAAAAAATATTGTACTGAACATTTTATAAACAAAATGATGAATATTATTATAGAACTGAACGATATTAAAACTTGTTTTGCTGTACTCATAACTGTGATATTTTTCTACTATGAGCAATAATCACAGATAATTGATTGTTTGTATTTAAAAAGAAACTTTACATTAAGTTTTTAAAAAATTGAACATATAAAAGATTTTTTTTTCTAATTTTCTCATTAATCCACAATTTCTTCCCCCTATATCAGTGATAATGTTACAGATACACTTAACCAAAAAAATTTATATAACTACTTGATTTGTTATGCCTGTAAAAATTAGTTTTAAGCTGAAAAATAAATCACTATAAATTAGTAAAAAAAATTTAATTGTTAAAGTAATATTATTAAATTATTTTAACAGTTAAATTGCTGAATTAAATTGACAATTAAAAAACATACTGACCTGCTCTATTTCTATGTTCACATAACCAAATACCTTGCCATGTGCCAAGATTTAACTGCCCATCAGTAATTGGTATTGTTAAACTAGAGCCCAAGAAACATGCTTTTATATGAGCAGGCTGAAATAAAGGAAAATATTTCAATAAAGTAGAAAATGAAATGTTTTCTGTTCAAAAATAGTCATTTATTTGCAAAGAAATACTTATTCAACACACACATGCATTATACATATGTGGTGTAATTAAGTTTGGGCAGGCAGGGTCTGTTCTATGGGCAGTTGCTTAAGTGGTGCAAAAATAAGAAATCACTTTGTTATATTTAGCAGAAAATTTTCAAATAAGCTTTTATTAACAAAATTTTGGAAAGTCAAAATATTTCACCAAAATTAGTGAAAATTAAAAGCTTTCAAATGTAATATGCTTCCCTAATTAAGAATAAAAGGTTATTAGAAACTAATGGTTATCAATATACCATTGAAACTGTTAAATAAATAATTTAAACATATTATTTTACTATGTGTTTAACAAAACAAAATTATAATAAAACTAGTATTATAATAATCCTTTTTCTTTATATGAAAACAAAGATTTTAATTCTCAGGATTTAGTTGAAAAGTGACTCTCAAGAAGGTAATGGACACTTGAGAGCACACAGCATAGCTAAAGATTGTATATATTTCAAAAATTTTCAATAAGAGTATCATATATGTTGTAAAATACGCCATTCTCCAAATATTTTGCCAGTAAAAGAGATTATCAGATACTAAGTAATTAAAAATTGAATCATAAATATTAGAAACTATGTGATTGATATAAATGAATCATATACCTCAAGATAAAAATAATGAATGAAAAATATTCCTAATGAAATTAAATTTCCTTTATTTTTTCTTATTTGGAAAATCAAAAGAATGGGGGGGGGGATACTCATCATCAAATTAGATGTAAATAAGTCTGAAACATCACACTTAGTTTCATTCATTTAAACCTCTATTAGTTCAGAAAAAAGATCCAACATTATTCTGATTGACTAATCTTTAGGAATTTAGAATACTTTTGAATGTGAAAAACCAAAAATAATTTTCATTAAAAATAAAAGGAACTATCATACGAATTGTAAACAAAAAACATAGATTATAATTTAAGAGTGTATAGATTTAATAACAAATAGCAATCAGATATTTTTATCAAACATACTCCTATACAAATTTCTTTACTTTTAAATAAAGTGAAGCAGTTCAGCTGATACTTTTGACAATAGAAATATTAAATGCAAGCCACAAAAATAGCTTATCTTAAGATCTTACAGAACATGTATTTTTTTATATCTCAGAGCTTTTAAAAAAAGAAGAATTTAGTTCTTTTGAGCATTACGTCAATGAAATTATAAGCACTTTAATATCAACAAAAACAAGAAAGAGGAATTTTAACATTTCTGATATTTAAAGTCTTCAAAGGTTTTTTGAAATAATGGGCCCTGTTTTATATAAATAATTATTGCTAAAATTATAACGAAGTGCAATTTTGCATGTTATAGACAAATTAATGTGTTAGTTTAAATTCATCGGTAAAATAGACTTTTCATGATTTTTTTGTGTGTGTATTGTTTTAGGCATTTCATTAAAAATTATTAATTGCAAATTGTAAGGGATAAATTTAACAGTCTGAATAGAATAATTCAGCACATTATTATAAATATTAATTTAATTCTCAGACTTTTTTATATTATATGTATATAAAAAAAGATTTCACTATTTAATATTTTTACATAATAAATAGACAAAAAAAGTCATTTTCCTTATTAAAAAAAGTAATAAAATTATTATTTGTATTGTTGAAAACTATGTAAAAATAATAATTACAAAATAATGTCAATAGTACTGGAAATAATAACATGGCAAACTAATATTTAAAAAAAGAATTTTTTGAATAAATTAAATAAGAAATCATAATGAAAAAATGCTAAAATCTTGCATAATTTTTAAGAATTTTTTTTCATTTATACATTTTTTTTTCAAAATTAGAAACTATTTGTGCTAAATTTTATATCTCTGAATCATAGATGTCTGAACTGTAGAATACCAACATACATATTTATATACAAACACATTTTCCATTATTATATCAAGATAATAAAAAAGGCATTTGGTACACAGTGTCGCTTATGGAATAGGGCAAATAATATATTTGAAACATGGAAAATTTCCATATAAGCATGCTCCAAGCTGTTAATAATAGACACTTGAAAACTACATAGAAACTATTTATATTTTCAGAATAACCAAAGCTATATAAAAGGACATGAGCAGGGCAGTTCACACATAAGGACTGCAAAACTTTACAGAAAGTGAATATAATCGTTTATTTATTTGAATTTTGTAGGTAATATTAGGGTCATTTGGCACTTCTTTTTTTACAGTTTTCACTTTGTAAAGGAAACAAACAGGAAATATGAAGTTTCTACTGAAAGACGAAAAATTCTAGAAATTGTTTTTCAATTCAATATAAATTTTCTACTGTTTTATACATTTAGTACGAACATAATTTATTTATGAAGCATAATTTAATGAAGGGAAGAATGCGCTAGGAAAAAAATACAATATCAGAAATATTAGAAGCAGGGTTTTAAGCAATTTTTTTCATAAGGCTCAGTTTTAAAATAAAAATAATACATAAAATTATGAATGTTTGTTCAACTTTTACATGTACCTATACTATTCATTCATTGTAATAAAACCTTGGTAAAATATTGGTCATACCTACAATGTATATTAATTTTTAAAATTTCCTACTTGGATCATATTGAGAATATCAGTACGGTATAATTTGTTACTATGTTTCGATGAAAAAAAAAAGGTTATTTTTCCTTTATAGTCTTATATTATATATATATATATATATATATATATATATATAATACAGATTTTATATGCAGATTGAAATTTGAGAATATATGCTCATTTCATGGCCAATTATCCATATAGCATGCTTCCATATAAGAAAGTCAAGGGTAAGTCTTAGTAAAAATGTAATACAATACAAATAGAATTAGTAAAAACATTGTTTATCCAAGAGCATAACAATGATCAGGTTGAAACAAACTGTAATTAAAATTTATATAACCCAAAACACAAAACTTATAATGTATATGTAAATGTCTAATTTTAGCATAATACAATAAATATCACATTTCCAATTGTGCTCATTTATTTAATCTAAAATTCAACAATAGCAAATTATTGTTGAATTCATTTAATAAATAAAAATTGAGAATTTAATTTAATTTAATGTGGACTTTCTTCAAATACTGGTACAGTTTCAATTTCATAGCCCATTATAAGAAAAACAAATTTAAAATGTACACAAATAGTAAGATATTTTACAAATTTACTTTATGCATTCTGTCCCCCTCCCTTCCTTTTTTCCCTACAAATTTCTGAACAATATATTTGAAACATGATAAAGCTTAACTTAGTTGTTGCTAGTGAGTTTATTTAGAGACTTCCAGTTTGTTTGTTAAAAACGCAATCAATGGTTTTAAAAATATCAACTAAAAATATTATACCTGCTATTACATTTTTCTAATAAATAAGATAGAAAATAGAAATTTAGCATTGCATTTCCATAATTCTTATTATTATTCAATTCAAAATTTTGTAATTTTGTAAAAAAAAAAGGTCATTTATGTAATATAATGAAATAATTTAGATTTTAATAAAATTAACTATATAATAATTATTAGGCAAAATTTACCAACATCATCACAAAAACAATTATTAACTTTATTTACAAATAATTAAATACATAATTTAAATTATGTTGTAAAGCTTGATGTTACAATTAAACAATGTAATACAGAATTTACTAATTACAGAATTCATAATTTTAAATCCTTGCAAAAACTGTGCTTACATAAAATCATTGGGAATGATAAAAATCAGGCTATTAAGGTATTCAGAGGTAAGGTACACTTAAAAAATAATTTTACAAATTGTGCATATGTATATTAAAAAGCAAATTATATATAATAATTACTGTTTTTACTAATAAAAAAAAGAACAATCACTGATACATTTATCAGAAACAAGGCATTGTAAAATATTCCTTTATTCTTAAATATCTGTAGACAAACAATAAAAAAGATATAAGCAGTGCATTGTAATTGAAAAGATGATTAAATATAAACAATTTTCAAATATGTAAACATGAATAAATATTTTTTTTTTCAAGTGCATTTTATTCTTTTTTTTTTTTAATATTACTATTTTTCAATAAACACTAAAAAAATGAAAAACAGATTTTTACTCACCATGTCATCAGGACCTTCACAGGAATGTTTAAAAGGTGTAGACTGAAAAATTATTTTTTGGAAATTAATTAACCAGATTTATAAAATATTTGCATTTCACTCTCTAAATATAAAACAATCAAATAAGAATCAGTGTTTCAAAAGCCTAAATAAAAATAAAAATTATTATATACTTACTTCAGGTACAAGTTGTGTTAAAAACATCTCCATGTCTGCCCTGAAAGCATAAATGATCAAGTATTTTTTTAAGAACAACAGCAAGTTACACAAGCAATTAAAACATTAAAGAACAGTATATAAAGGTTAAATATTATTAGGCATTTTATTTGAATGATACATGTATTATAAAGCTTTAATGACAATTTAAAAGAAAAAAAAGCTTAATAGTATCAATTCTACTTTATCAAGGCTATTAAAACATTTCTATTACATAAATATTGAAAAAGAATGAAATAAAATATAATTTAAAAAAAACTAAATCTTTAAAGTAATTATCATGCTAAAACAGTCAAATCTTTCATTCAAGAGTTATTAATTACTGAACATAGAAGGTTTCCAAAGTTGAAAAAAAGAAACTTCAATCTTTACAGAACATCCTTTATCATAAAAATGAAACATTTATTGAAGAGAAAAAAATAGAAAATAAGAATAATAAACAAATTAATTAATTAAATCTATCAACTTGCAAAATATATATTTATTTTCAAAACTAGGCTTTATACCCACATTAAAATTGTTTAGCAACAATATTTAAATGATGTAAAATATAGGTATAGATAATATAAAAAATTATACATTAAAGAAGAGAAATCTAACTTTGGCCATTTAAAAATGATTTATATAAATATATCAGCTAAAATCCAATGCATTCTGTAGATAGCTAAAAAATTGAATAGCAATTTTTACATATTTTAATATAAAATTAATGTACCATCAGAATAATATTAACACAAAAGCAATGAATAAAAAAATCATAAAAAGCCTTCACAAAATGTCATGTTTTAAATTACAACAAATTAAGAGAAGTCTTATTTTTTTTTTTAAATTCTATGATAGCAGTGTTTAGGAAGGGGATTCTTACCGAACATGTGGGTCCCAATTCTAAAAGAAAAAAAGAAAGAAATTAAAGTTTATATTCTATATGCATTCTTTTATTTTTAGAAATATAGAATTATTCAAAGGATAAAATATGAATATTTTATTCACATAACAAAATAATTTAATATGAAAGTAACAACAGAAATTATATTTTAAAAACTTCTATGTGTGTAAAAAAACTTATCATTTATAGTTTAATATTATAACTTTTACATTTTTCAAAAGAAGAGGAAAAATGGCGTAAACTAGAGAAAAGTGTAAATTGTATCAATTAACACTTATATTAATATAAAGGAGCCACCAAAAGTAATAATAAAAAGGAACTTTTTACACAAAAATATAAATATATGAGGTAATTTGAAAATAAATTTAATATCAAATATGAAGGCAAATGAAATGTATTTACATGATTCAATGCAGTCTTTTAATTAAAATTCTAATGAAATGAATGAAATCATTAAAATAGGGATCATTACAAAAAAGGAGATTTTGATGCACTTATGTCTTACATATTTATAAGTGATTTTATAACATGTCAAAAATAGTTACATACAGTTCTAAAACAAATATGAACAGGTGAATAATAGCTTTCACCATTATTAAACAAAAAAACTCTATAAAAATTCAAATAAAAATAATAAATAAGAGTTAGAATAAGTATTTACCTCATTTAATGCCAAACTCGCTGACGTATGCATAACTATAAAGAATAGAAAGAAAGACTATAAAACTTAATAAAAATTGTACAACATTTGTATTTTAAAATGAGTGACTATATTACATTGACATAAAAAGCCTTAAGACAACACATTTATAATGTCACAATAAAATGATTGATAAATAATAAATTTTGATTAACAGTACTGTTGAAAAATATTAACTTTCCATAGTAACCATAAACTCTCAGTAATTAGAGAACTAAAGTATAAAATATCACTGTAATAAAAAAAATATTGTGACATATTTACAACTATTTAAAACCGATTAAATTTTAATATTCCTCAATTAAAGACACAACAGAATTAGAATTCTTATATAAAGACCATACTTAAGTAAGCAGTTTATAAGTGAGTTATCAAAGTATAATGCCATCAAATATACATATTTTCATGGTTTCATCATGAAGAATACTCAAATAATTTTTAAAAAAATATCTGAATGTATTGTTATGGTTAAGAAATATTGAATTAAATCATTAAAATTTCAATCACCAAAAATAAGATCATACAATAATAAAACATTATTATGCTTTATCTAAAACACAAATACTGATTCTTCCTGTTGAAGAGTCTTTCAAAATTTATTTTTTATGGAAAAGTAAAGAATTTCGGATTCACTTTTCATGCAATTTTAATGATGACAGAAAATCTTACTCTGAACATGAAAAAGGCCAACAGAAAATTGAGATACTTCTGGAATTTGTTTTAAAAGTTCATCCGTTACTAGATGACATCCTCTGTGGACTGGTCGTAAATTCACTTTTCGTTGAAACCATGCCGACCCTTGTTTAATAATTCCATTGCTTGAACCAGCGGTAGCCATCTTTCGGCGAAAAAAAGTAACGAAAATAAACAACCCCGAAACTGGCATTCAATGCCAATCGGCACTTAAGTAATAACTTTAATCAATTAAAGAATACGAGGCTTCACAGAAAGCAGCACAGAATTTTGGTGAAGAATATTTTTACAAAAATATACATTTTACATTATGAACATAATAGTCAATCAAACTAACATGAATCTTTGAGTTTAGAAATTTTTATAGTTTAAACATGCGAAAAAAAATTCTAATTGTTATTTCGCTCGTAAAAGAATTTTTGTAACGATTTTTGACATAGGTGTTGGCGGAATTGTGCCAATACGTAGGTTGAATTCCGCCAAGGATCGAACCTGCGATGTTCGGGTTTGAAATCCAGTAACTTATCCACTATACAAAAATGGCCACCAATGTTTAGTGGTAGTTACTGGCTTATTAAGATGTCACCACAATACTCTCCTACCAGTGAGTTCGCTAGAGAGGCGAACGATTTTATTGCGCCAAGCGTTATGGCTAGTGTATGAGAGTTGCTGCTGCGTCAAGTGAGTCTGACGGCTTTGTGTTGTTGCTGCGTCAAGTGAGTCTGACGACTTTGTGTTGCTGCATCAAGTGAATCTGACGACTTTGTGTTGCTGCGTCAAGTGAGTCTGACGACTTTGTGTTGCTGCGTCAAGTGAGTCTGACGACTTTACGTTGCTGTTGGAGAGATGGCGCCAAGAGACCTGTTGAAAATTCATCACGTCCGAGATCATCAATTTGGCGTATGTGTTGGCGGAATTGTGCTAGTACGTAGGGTTGAATTCCGCCAAGGATCGAACCTGCGATGTTCGGGTTTGAAAGCCAGTAACTACCACTAAACATTGGTGGCCATTTTTGTTGCGTAACTAAAAAAAGCTCTCCGCTCGCCAAACAAACATGGGTACGGCGCATTAGACACACAACAACCTCTCACTCAACAAACCAATTCATCACCACTCAACAACAACTCATATCGTTCGTCTAACTCACTGGTGGGTGAGTCTGTGGTGATATCTTAATAAGACATATAACACCTACGGGAATACATGCTTTTGTCATGTGGTTATGTATCGGCCTTCTAATCCAAAGGTCCCGGGTTCTATTCTGAGCCAACATCACCTTCCTACAGATATCGAAAACAGGAATAATTTATCTAATCTTATTTTTTATAGATTAATTATTTAATCCCAAATATATGTGATAGTCTAATATTTGTGGAAAATTTGATTGTTTAAAATAATAACATTCCACTTGGATTCATAATTACTTTAATTTTTTAATACACAGACCTAGAAAGACCTAGAAGACCTTTAAAGATGATGTACAATTTTATGATTATACTGTGCAATCCTTGAGTATTTTGAACTGATTGAGGAACATTTTAAACTAATGATTAAGAATGTTTTACTCATCTAACTCTGAAGTAGAAAAATTAAGATTTTATTTAACATAAAATGTTCTATTTCAATCGATGCTTATAGGCAGCATCGAAAATGAGACATTTTCAAACTACAAAGAAAACGTTAGATCATGTTCCAAAAAAGCATTCAAAATTTCAATTTGAACATTGATACTTGAGATATATGTTGTATAAAAGAAATCTCCCTGTTCAGATATTTTCTAATTCTAGTATTTTCCTTTGTAACAGGAAATTCATGCTGAAACAACTGAAAAATTTGGAGGAATCTAGGGAAGCCCTTTTCACACATTGCATTTTTTTTTTCAACTCCATAAAATCGTGAACATGCATTAAAAAAATACGTGTCCCTTAAAAAGACATTTTTTAATATCAATATAGCATCTGTATTTAATTTTTGTCCAAGAATTACTTTTTCATTTCTCTTTGCATCTCGTATCCGAAATTTCTTCCGTTTCAGCACTATGATCCACTATTCGCTTTTCAACACTTATTAATCAAATAAGTATGCATTAAACACTTCCTAAATTTCTAGCCAACATTTGCTACCAACAGATAGTGAAGGAAAATTTAATTTAATTTTCTATTAGTCTCACTACATTATAACGCTGTTAAAAGGGTAAATATTCAGTTCATATACAGGGTGATCAGCGAATAAGCCCTGATTTCAAAATTAAATATCTCTACAGTAAAAATCGATAGAATTACGCTGTAAACTGTACATTAGCAAAACTGTAAAAATGTGGTACAAAAGTTAAGAAAATTTAGTTACGAAGATCGTCAAAAGTGACATTTTGCCTAGTGACTGGCTCCAAACAATAATCGACAATGACAGATTTCATGTGAGCTGCATCTGGTTCACAGATGAGGCACATTTTCATTTGAATGGAATCGTTATTAAGCAAAACTACAGATTTTGGGATTCCGAAAATCCTCATTTGTGTGAAGAGAAAGCACTGCATTCTCCTAAAGTTACTGCATGGGCTGCGGTATACGTCAAAGACATTATCGGCCCCTTTTTCGTGCGATAAACGATAACTACTGAACGTTACGATTTTGGAACAATTTGTCAGCACTCAACTAGCTTTGGAGGATCGACCAGGTATCGACTAGTTCATGCAAGATGGGTTTCGAGCACATCGAACATATAGTTTTTCGCTTTCTTCATGAATACTTTGGGAATAGAGGGATTGCGTTAGATTATCCGCAATTTACTGACACAGGAATAGCTTGACTTCCATATTCTCCCGATCTGACTCCTTGTGACTTCTTTCTGTGTTGAGCATTAAAAAACACTGTCTATAGAAACAATCCCACCACTCTAGGTGAGCTTGAATCGTTGATTGGTGTTGCATGTGATTCCATTTCAGTTGAGACATTGCAAGACGTGATGTCAAATTTCATTGTTCGACTACGCCACCTCATTGTTTCGAATGGTGAACATTTCTAAAAAATTATATTTTGATTGCAAAGATTGCATCACTTTATTGTTTTTTAAAGACTCCTTTGAGACAAAGAGTTAACAGATGGCGCTGTGCGCCATCTGTTAACGATTTTTGTTACTAAATTTTCTAACTTTTGTACACTATTTTTACAGTGTTGCTAATAAACTTACAGTTTACTGCATAGTTCTATCGATTGTAGAACTATGCAGTATCCTTTTTGTAGAGATATTTAATTTTTGAAATCAGGGTTTATTCGCTGATCACCCTGTATCTTCTAAATTTCAAAATATAATAATTTCAATTTTTTGTTTGCCTTGTAAATCACGCAGATATTAAACTAAATTCTTCTTCTTTAGCCTTTCACTAAAGAAATGAAAGACAGTTATATCCTTAAATAAATTATAAACATTTTAAAAGTTTTGTTCATAAAAGTTTTGAAAGACGTTTAGGACTCTAAACGCCTTGAAATACGCAGTTGTTTTTTAAACATGCTCAGCATGTTTTGGATATGCTATACAGAGTCGGCCATCTGGGAGGTGTGGCGGGTGCTATGCCCTCGGGCCCCACAACTGAGGGGGGCCCCACCTTTGTAAAGAATTAAAGCTGTGATATGAACAATTTTAATGCTACACAAACTAAACGCTTACAAGCATTTTTCCATGGGGCTCGTTGAGCATCGATTGACACCTTTATTTGGCAAAGATTGCAGTGATATCTATAACAAGATGGGAAAAATTCATTTATGAATAAGGAAATCCTCAACAGACATGTTTAGACAAAGCGCCGTGCCAGGCGTCCAAAAGTCTTTGTTAAGGCTGAGTTCAAATGAACTTGTATATCGTCAGCTATCTACTTTTGTCTGTATCTAATATAAAAAAATTTATGTGTGCATATGTGTATGTTTGTTTATAGTAAGTTGTTCAAACAAAAATGTAAACGAAGATAAATAAAATGATCAACTCAAATCAATGCATACTTTGGAAAGAATTACTATCAATGACTAAATTTATGTTCGGCTGTTGATCAAACAAATCTAAATTGATATAATTAAGGAAACTGCATGGCTTAAATTACTATTTCAAAAAATTGTAGATGTGATTCTATTTTTAGCGCTTAATAATCTTCCACTTGATAGAACCCACGAAATAATAGGAACTCTTAATAATGGAAATTTTTTAAGTGTAATCGGATTACTAAATAAATATGACACTGTGCCTATGGATCATATTAATGGAATAAAAAATTCCACAAACTAGAAATGTCAGTGATTGAGTTCATACATTACAAGATCAAATTATTCCTACCTTAGGAAATGAAATTCTTAACAAAATTAAGGATATTGTAATACGTAGTTGCATTTACGTTATCTAAATGGATTCTATTTCTGATATTTCCCATAACAACAAACATCAGTCTTTATTAGGTAAGCAAATTTTGAAGAGAAAAGATTTAAGTATAAATGAGTCATTTATAGGGTTTATTGAAGTAACAGGTATAACTGGAGAAGGACTAGCAAAAAATCTATATGGAAATATTAAGTGAGCTTTATTTCGATATTATGGATTGCAGTGGACAGACATACGACAACGGTAGAAACACAAAAAGGGAAATATAAAGTGCAAAATCTAGACAAATTTCTCTATTGCTCTCATGCAATTTATGTGTGTGCATGGCTTATCATACTCTTTTAATTTATTGATTTGTGATGTCTCTTCCAGCAGTATAGTTACATTTTCTTTTATTATTATTATTATTATTTGGGGGTTATTACATCATTTTTACTGCTTATTCTCTGCATTTACAAAAAGATAGAAAAATCTACAAAAGCATTTAAATATTAATCTCAAACCATTATGCGACACTCGTTGGGAAGCCAAAATAGGTACGATCGAACAGTGTATATACAATTTGAGTAAACTTGTAATGGCCAAGAAAAATTTATTGATGCAAATAACAGTATTAAGTTATAAGAAAGTCTATTGAATTCAATAAAGAAATTGCATTTATTTTCTGTTTCATAGAATGATTTACAATATTGTCCAAAATTAGCTGTTAATAAATATTCCAAATAAAAATAATAGTTTTTTAGTAGTCTTTTAATTTAGTCAATAAAATAAAATCTAAAATCCAATATTTAAGAAATAAATTTAACTCATATTTAGACGAAACTAAAGAGATAGCACGTAATTTGAATCTTTCAGAATATTTTCTTCAAAAACGAATTCGAAAAAGAAAACAAATTATAATTCGAAACAGCAGGAGATGAAATTGTAGAAAACTTGATTGAGGAATTTAGATATTTTTTAATTCTGTAACGGATAATGGTATAGCACAGGTAGAAGACAGATTTAAAATTACTGCAAATTAACCACTGTCATTTTTTTCTAGACAAAAATCTCTAGAAAAAAATAAAATTGAAAATTGTTTTAAAAACTTTGTAATGTTTTATAATAACGATGTAAATGAAAACCTAATACAAGTACTTAATTTGCAACGGGATTTTATTTTGAATGAGAGGGATGTAAATGACGCTTAACTCATATTGCACTATATACTAATTAATAATTATAATGATTTATTGCTAAATGTATTTGCTATGTTAAAACGTTTCTTTACATTACCAGAGTTCAGCATTTATTATATTTTGTAACTTTTCTTAACATTACCAGTTACTAAATACAATAAATGCTGAGCCCTCTTTCAGCAAATTAAAATGAAATAAACGATTTTCAGTCAAGCATATGGGTATAATGCTTAAACGCTTTTGCTATACTATGTATCGAAAAAGAAATAGGGAAAACCGTAACTTTTCCTGGAGTAATTAATAACAAAAATAAAATCGCGCATTAAATAAACATGCAGATATTTGGGTAGGGGGTTAATTTGCTTAAAATTTAGGGTTCCAAATGGTTTCATGCACCTGAGCCCCTTCATTGAGAATGCCGGCTCTGATGATATAGTATGGGAGCGTAGATATTGAAGATACGTTACTGGAAGATTGATAGAAAATTTTCAGTCTTGTGGGCCTATTTTGAGAGGAAAAGGAGCAAATGCATCCTATAAGTATATAAATGCTGGAATTATAGGTAGATACCTTTTAGATTGAAAAGTAAAACAATTCTCTGGGAGCTTTGCAATTTCCAATGGTCAAAATTAAATCTCTAAGATTTATGACAAGATATGCTTAGATAAAGAAAACTTATGTATTTTACACATGGCCAGATCATTAGTTAGTCTAGAAATACATTAAAAAAAAACGACTGTTTTCGTAACCCAAAAAAATAATATTATATTCTGTTGAAGACAAAGACGTGAAAAGAAACAATTTTAGGATTTTTATGAACTATACTTATAATAAAGCTCAATGTGTGTGTGTGTGAGTGCGTTGGCTCTTTACAGATCAGACAGTTGGACCTACAACAACTAAATTTGGTAGATGTATACCTTAGAGGTCAGAAATGTGCACCTCGCAGCGATCTTTTCGAATTTTTAGTTAGGATTTGAATTAATTGAAAATTAAATGAAATTTCGACGTTTCTCAGCTATAACTTCCGAAGATTTTATTGCACAAAATTCATTTTTACATCAAATTAAAGATAAAACAATTAGCTTTTTAATGATATAAGTGTTTTAACATATATATTAAGCTTCTATTTGTAATGAATTTTTAAAGAAATGTCAACTGTATTTTTTAACAACATATTTCAGACAAAACAATCAAATTTAACGGAAAAATCTGAAAGGGGAAATATTATCTTTTATCTATATGTTGCCGTCGATTGAAAAAAACTCTAATTAAAAAATAATTATTGTAAATTAAACATATAAAAGTGTAATTTTCAGCACGTGCCTACGTGAAAAGAAATAAATATGAAATATATTTTTTCTAAAAGGAAAATGTAAAGAAATTTTTTGCTACTTTTACTATATTATTAATTAAATAAATCAGCTTTATTTAAGACAAACATGGTTTAATAAACATATTATTTCAATTCAAGGTACAACGGCTAAAGCTGTAATAATAAAAATGCATCTATAAAAAGAGTCTAAATGAAGAAAATAACTACATAGTATATAGCATAAGTCTATAAATGCTATAAAAACAAAGAATATTTAGCTTTTAAATAAAAACTTTAACTTAAACTTTAATCAACTCAGTCTCTAAAACTGACTGATTTATGAATATTTGAAGATCAATATTCAATAAAAACGAGTAATTTTAAACCACTTCATCGACCATTCCAAAGATATTATTCCAATCAACACCCAGGATTTTTCAAGACTGACTGGCTTAAGAATAAAAATGTTGAATGTTCGAAATATTTCTATTCAAAACTTCATAAAGCTATCAAATTTGATAGCAGAAGATAGAAACCTTCATTTATTTATTTGAAAGTTGAAGTGTCAAGAATATTTCGTAGGATATGATTCCTTAGAACTAAAAGATGTATAAAATTTAGACTTCATATTTTTAAAATTATGTGTATAGACCAAAATAAAATAAAATATTACTATTCGCATCATTTAAATCCTTTTGAAAGTAAAACTAAAAATTGAATTTTATGATGAATCCAAGTAATTTTTGTTGAATAATTCTTGAAACATAACATAAATTATTGTAATTATTCAGTTGTACACATAATGATTCTCTTTTACTTATATTAAAAAATGCTCAGTTTCGGTAAAAAATGTTTTATATCAATTTGCAGTTTAATCATTTCCAATTTAATTTAAAGTTGAAATTTTGCGAGAATTAACAGATAATTAGAGAGGCATATAGTACATAACGGGCTTAGGTCCCTTATAACTGCATCAGTGAATTATATGAATATCAAATGATGAACCTTTAAATATTTTGAGGAAGTAACTATTAAAAGGCAAGTTACATAAAGTATTTAATTGACAATGACGTTACATAAAGTATTTAACTGATAATTTTAAATAGCAGTAAGATTGGCCTACCAACGGTCGTCAAAGGCGGCTGGTACTTATAATAAAGCTCAATGTATGTGTGTGTGTTAGCGCTCTACAGCTACCGAATTTGGCATATGCATACTTTGGGGTCCGAAATGTGCACCTCGCAGTGATTTTTTCGAATTTTTCTCAATTAGAATTTGAATTAATTAAAAATTTAGCAAAATTTCAATGTTTTTCCGCTATAAATTCCAAAAATATTATCGCATAAACATGACTTTTACAACAAGTTAAAGATTTTAAAAAAATTAGTTTTCTAATGGTAACAGTATTTTAACATATAACTTAAATTTCTATTTTTAACAAATTTTTAAATAAATAATTTAACCATATTTTTCAACATTATATTTTGGACAAAACAACAAAATTTTACAATAAACGAAAAATGATAAACGTGAAAATGGAAAAAGATATTTTTATTAAAGTGTTGCCATCATATTGACAGAAGTTGAGATAAAAATTAAATCAACTATAACTGCAAATTACATCGAAAAAATGCAAGTTTCAGCATGTGATTGGATGAAATTAAATAAATATTAAATATGTTTTCTGAAAAAATAAATGCAAGGCAAAGGTTTATATGATCGTTTACAATATCTGTATCATTAATTCAATAAATCAGTTTTTTGTTTACGATAAACATGATTCAATTTATACAGGATAGGCATTCAAATTCGGGTCAAATGACTAATTTGTAAATTATTAGTAACAGGCATAAACATTGTTTAATACTGTTAACTTGGTCTAAATAATTACAATAATAATAATAATTACATTTTATATAACTTGAGTTAAAAAAATGCATTGGTGAAAAACTTTTAGATTTTTTTCATACTTTGCTCAATTTTCTGAATCAATCATTAAAATTAATTGATTTATATATTAAAAAAGAACATTATTAATAAAAAGTTCACTTTTAATGCTTTTCGTCCACCACCTTAAAAAATATGTCAATTTCAGGCTAATCAATACCCGGAATTACTCCAAAGCTGATAATTAAATGAATATGTGTTTGTGTTTATGAATGAATGAATGTGTGTGCGTGAATGCGTGTGTTAGTACTCTACAAACCAGACCATATGTTCTAGAGCTACTGCACATTTACTTTGAAACGAGAAAAATTATATCTAGATGGATTTTTTTGAAACTTTAATTAAAAATTATGCTAACATTTGGAATTTCTCTGCGATAACTTCTGAAAATATTACAGCACAAAACTGTTGTTTAAAACCTCTTAAAAATGACTTTTTTCATTGATAACAATGTTTTAATACATAAATTCAGTTTCAATTTTTAATGAATTTTTTTAAAGAAAATATTATAACCATATTTTCCAGCAATTAATTTCTCACGAAATGAAAGTAGAATTTCACCTGCAAGAGTGCGTTAAGAGTATCAGTGATTGCCTTCACTGTGACAAAAACAATCTGAATAATTAAATTAACTGTTATTAAAAAACAGAGGAAAGTGTAATGTTCAGCCCATGTTTAAAAAGAAGCGTAATGTTATGAAACAAATATAAAATGTGATATTTTCCACATAATTCCATGACAGTTTATTGCGAATCAGAGAGATATATAGTGCAATGAACAAATAATCGTAAGGCTTCTATAATAATATGAGTTACGTGACTATCGAAGTTTAAATATATTTGGCTTAAAAGTCATAAAGAGGATAAGGCACATAAATATTTAGTTGGGAATTTTAGAGTGCATTATTCTTGGTGAACCAACTAGTCGTCAAAGGCGGTTAGTTATTTTATAAAATCGACTTTAACATAATTGTGAAAAGAAGTCATGAACAACTTTATTATTAAGTCTAAATAATTTGTTTTTAAAATTATCCTTACATTTTGAAAATTCTTATTTCTTACAGTTTACATTTTTGCGTTTTTCTTTTTAATTTCAAATTTTTAAGCTTATAAAATGAAAAAAAGGTATTCTTCAAAACTACAATACTTTATTCCATTCTGATTTGAATTAAGGCTTTATAAGACACTGAATTAAGCCGAACCATAATTGCATTTCACAATAACTATGTTAGGATGCATTGTCCTAGTTGTAATCAGAGCAGCGAGCAGGATTTGAGTTTAAAACTTGAAAGAATTGCAGATTGAATTGACTGAGACGTACAGTAGTATAATACAGTGATAATTTAATTCAAATACAATTATAATTTCGCCAATAATTTTTTTGAAATTTTATTCTTTTATGAAATTTTCTAAATCTCACTTGAATCTATTGTTCTATCAAAATTTTGTATGTCAAAATAAAACCATGAAAACATAAAATTATAATATGCTTCAAATAAATTGGAATTTTAATGGCATACATAATATATTTAACTTTTAAAGAATATTCGATAATTCCTTACTCATATTTACATTTAAATTTCTGTATAAAATTTAGATTTTAGATTTTTTAAAATATATTATTTCTATTATTTTATATCACTAATAAAGCTGGAATTAAAATATTATATATTTTATATATTTTTAGATTTTCTTTATTATGTACTTCTAATTTCATTATTTTTTCATAATTTATAATCACAAGTATTATGAAATCAAAAAACATAAATTTTGCAATTTAAACTAAATAATGTCATTTTCAGAAAAGTAAATTTTAAATTGAAATAATATATTAATTAATAATGGGAAAACACAAAATAAAAAAATAATGTCATCGGAAATCAGTATATTATTTAAAAAGTCCAACACATAAGGAATAGTGAGAGGGTAGAATCAGGTAATTCTCTCAAATATGCGAAGTTGTGAAAAGCATTTAATGATAATCAAACGAATCTTTTTTGCAATTTGTGAAGATCGTGGTTCACAAGGGAAATTACTGTAAACATATATCTTAGGGATTCATTTTTTGATCTGAAAGAAAATTTTGCAGATAATTTAAAAAAATCTATCAAACGATTAAATAAACTAACCAAGAAAGAATAGATATTTCCAAAATTTTACAAATGGATTGGTGAAATACCTTTCTTACCAGAAAGAGTATATGAATTGTTTAGAGTGCAGAGCCTCAACCTCCAACTTTCACTTCAAAAAGATTATATAGTCATCTATAATCTATATCTATACTTATAATAAAGCTCAATGTGTGTGTGTGTGTGTGTGTGTGTGTGTTGGCGCTCTACAGGCCAGACCGTTGGACCTACAGCTACCAAATTTGGTACATGTATACCTTGGAGGTCCGGAATGTGCACCTCGGAGCCCTTTTTTCGAAGTTTTAATTAGAATTTGAATTAATTAAAATTTAAGCGAAATTTCGACGTTTTTCCGCTATAACTTCCGAAAATATTATTGCACAAACATGATTTTTATATCAATTTAAAGATAAAAAAATTAGCTTTCTAATGGTATCAGTTTTTTTAATTTATAATGTAAACTTCTATTTTTAATGAATTTTTAAAGAAATATTTTAACCATGTTTTTATCACGTGACTGGATAAAATAAAAGAATGTCGGAAGTTCAAATAAAAAAAATATCTTCGCAAAATAAATCTACAGAAATGCAACTTTCAGCACGTGACTGGATAAAATAAAAGAAATATAAAATGTGATATTTTCTTTGAAAAATAAATGCAAAGCAAAGGTTTCTACAATCGTTTGCAATATATATACCATTAACTCAATAAATCTTCTTCATTTACGGTAAACTTGATTGAATTTTGACAGGATATGCAATGAAATCCCGACTTAATGGCATATTTATGTTATCGTTTGCAATATCTGTCTCATTAATTTAATACTTTTTTTCCCTTTCTCGCTTTCTTTAAAAAAACATATTTAATATTTTGGCAACATCATCGAATTTTTTTTTAATATTTTGGAAGCATAACCGATGGTTAAAACTGACGGATTTATAAAATTAAAGAATATTACTAGGAAAAGGTGTACTTTTAAAACTTTCCGTCCATCATCTTAAAGAAAATACTAATTTCAGGTCAATCAATGCCCGGAATTACTTCAAGGCTAATGAATATGTGATTTAATTGAAAATTTTGGAACGCTTTACTCATGG
This sequence comes from Argiope trifasciata, assembly GCA_026543055.1. Taxonomy (NCBI): domain Eukaryota; kingdom Metazoa; phylum Arthropoda; class Arachnida; order Araneae; family Araneidae; genus Argiope; species Argiope trifasciata. Next base: position 3,962,711 of record JAPMOQ010030048.1, read on the forward strand.
CGAACCAGCTGGTCGCCAAAGGCGGCTAGTAATATAATAAATGTGAAAGTTTGGATGGATGGATGTTTGTTACTCAAACACGCCAGAATGGCTGAGTGGAATTGGATGAAATTTAGTACAAAGATAGTTTATAGTCGGGATTAGATCATAGGCTACTTTTTATTCCGGTTAATTGTTTGGTTTATATTTTATCCATTAAAAACTAACTTTCGAGCAAAAAAGCTGAGGGCAAATCCCGCCAAAGATGAGTAAGGCTTCAGTTTTTTTCCCCAACAGAAAGGAGTTTAAGGTTAGCAATATTTCGACCAATTATTTGAAACGATTGTGTTTATTTTTTTAGTGTTTGGTATATTTAAAATCAAGTGTTTCTAATTAATCGATCTTTCGGATTCATTTTGAAGTACTTTTAAGTTAAAAGAAAACAGAATAAAGGAAATAAAAAATTTCTAATCTGCATCGCGTCACCACAATTGGCGTGGGAAAGTCAGACATTGCGTTACTCCAACTGGCGTTGAAAGTTCGCGTGTCATTGTTGACAACTGCATTTTCCTTTAAATTAAAAGTTTAAAAATTATGTGTATAGTATTGTAGCTATCTCAATCTCGATCAATAAATAAAATCGTTTGACATGATTTGCTGTTTTGATTTATTTTGGGTATATAATGTAAATAATTTGTTTTTATGCTAGTTGTGAGTTTCTGTTATTAAATTGTATTTATGTTATATATTTTTCGCATATGCTTATACTTTTAAATGTATCGTTTTTAGGTTAGGTTTAATTTTTCTTGATTTGTTATTATTTGATAATTTTTCCAACATATACATAAAAATTTCCACGCGAATAGAGTCGCAGATAATAGCAAATGATAAATGTTAAAGTTTGGATGGATGGATGGATGTTTGCTACTCAATCACACTAGAGAGGCAGAACGGAATTGTATGAAATTTATCTCAGAGATAGATTATAGTCTGGAATAGAACATAGGATGCTATTTATTCCGGTTAATTGAGTGATTATTTTTTTATTAATTAAAAACTAACTTTCGCACCAAAAAATTGAGGGCAAATCCCGCCAAAAATAAATATAGCTCCAGTTTTTTTTCTTTTTTCCCAACAGTGATCAAGTTAGGTTTAGAAGAATTTCCACCAATTATTTCAAAAGATCCTGTTTAGTTTTTTAGCGTTTGACGAATTTAAAATCAAATGTTGTTAACTGATCGACTTTCATTTTGAACTACTTTTAAATTAAAAAAAACAGAATAAAGGAAATAAAAAAAGTTCTAATAATCTATTTCTAAAATCTGCATTGCGATACTCCAACTGGCGTAGGAAAGTCAGAAATTTACGTTATCCCAAATGGAGTGTAAAGTTCATGCGTGATTGTTGACAACTGTGTTTTCATTTAAAATGAAAGTTAAAAAATTATATGTGTAATACTCTTGTAGCTATCTCAATCTCGATCAATGAATAAAATGGATTTGACTTGATTTAAAAAAAAATACTAATTTACTGTTCTGTTTTATTTCAGGTGCACACTGTACATAAATTGTTTTTAGGTTAGTTGTGTACTTTAAAATCGGTTAAGTTGTATTTTTATGTTATATATTTGTTATTTCTTCACTCAACACATCGACGGACCATATTAATACTCCTCATAACGCATTCATTGGGTTAAGGATCTCTAAAATAATACTCCTCAAATAAAATCACACCAATTTAAAAAAAACCCATCTTTTATTAAAACACAATTATAAATTGATAGAACAACACAGTAATAAATATATATACAGCTCGCAACACGTAATTGCATTGAGTCACGAGATGGAGCGAGATGGAGAAATGCGCGCGAACAATATTTTTCGTATATGTTTATAGTTTTAAGTATATTGTTTTTAGAATAGTATTAATCTTTCTGATTTATTATTGCTTGATAGTTTTTCGAAATGCCCGGAAGACTCAAATCTAAATTTTCGAAAAGGAGTAATCAAGCTCGGGCTATGACAGTAACTAGAAGTAGAGAGTCGAATCCTTAAGCAGAATTTAGGAGAATTAAGGAAGCGGAGCGTCAGACTACTTCTAGATCAACTGAAATGCCATAAACGGTATTGGAATAACGGAATTGATCTTATGTTTTACATCGAAATTTTCACACTTACGATATAGCGGTTAAAAGTTAGTATAGTCACAAAGGTGGTATCTGTGTGTAGTAAAATAATTACGAGCTAAGTAATGAGATAATTGCAGTATCACTCTGTGTTATTACTAAGCATAGAATTTTCATTGCCAAAAAAATCGTTAAATGTTTCTTATGTAGTTTTACTTTTTATATATATTTTTGTTTCATTTGGTGATGTTTTTTTAATATTTTGCTTTGTTTTTGTCTTTTGCTGTTTAAATTGGTATGTCTCTTTTGCCGTAATTTTCGGGTCACGAGGTGTCAATACTTTTGACCATTGTCCACCGATGTCTCACAGAAAAAATCCCTTATTTGGAATCCTTGCTTGAAAGTGGCCCTTGACGAAGTTTTCAGGCCGGATTCTTTTTCTATTGGTTATTGTTTTGATTCGGTTATCTTATTTTGTTAATTAATTTAGATTCATTTGTATTTTAGTTGTAGCTGCATTTGCGCTCTCCAAATACAATGTTTGATTTAAAAACTTTTTTAATTCTTAAACTTGTTTGAATCAGTAATGAATTTTAGTTTCGATTCCGGTTTTGGTTTCATTTCCGTGGTGTTTCTGTTTCGTTTAAATAATTCTTTGATTATAGTATTTTGGATTTGTTTCATTAATTGGTTCTTATTCATTTACCTTTCATTTTGTGAACTTTTTAGCGTGAAATTCTGAATTTAGTTTTAATTTCGATTTCGACCTAGTTGGTTTCGTTTTAATTTTTGTTGACCAAGAAATGTGTTTTGATTGTTTTAATATATATATATATATATATATATATATATATATATATATATAGTAGCACACAAATACAATTAACTGGTTCTCTGTGAACATCTGAATGATAAATGGGAAGATTAATTGTTTGTTAATACATATATGTGTAAAATATACTTTGAGAAAACAGAACTAGAATTCTTTGATGATTTTAATTCTTCGTATTTCTAAAGAAATAATCCAATTTTTATCTATTAGATTCAAGACTTCTTTATCTTAACCATAGTGAGTATGGCTCAACACACTAAGGCAGAAAAACGGGGAAGAGAGGAGTGAGAAATTATTCTCAGTATATATTATTACAGAAAAGAATAAGAATTTGTTGATAAAGCTGTTTGGTTTCAATAACGAAATTATTGCCTACTCAGAAGTTAAAATACCGGAGCCAAAGCCTGAATGATTAAAAAATTAATTAAAACTGCAAATATATTAGAAATAATTATGTTTAACAAGTGATAATATAAGCTAAAATATGTTGAGAGAGATCTCAATAAAAATAATTAAAATTCAGAAAGATATATTTAAAGCATTTTAAGTAGTTGTCTTTTTTTAAAACTTATATTTAGAAAAAAGAAAAAAGAATTATACATCGTTTTTACTTTATTTTTAAGATTTCAATTTTCGAGGCTTTAGGCTTATGATTCGCAAAATTTTATTAAACTTTAAGTCTTTCCTTATTTTAGTTATGAATTTTTTCCTTATTATCTATGAAAATCTTGATATCATAGATATTTTACTTTCGGCTCAAACGCATTCAATAAAATTTAATACAGAAAATTCTCTTACTTTTTGTAAAAATACATTTATACGAGAATGAAAATGAATCTGAAATAAATGTGTCAAATAAAGAAAAAGTAAAAGAATAATCTAATCTTAGGTCATGTTCCAAATTTTTAATTACAAATGACAAACGATTTTTTTTCATTCTTATTCAAAATTCAATCACTTGTACACTATTTTAATATATAATTACACTTTCCCAATTTGATTTTCAATTTATGGAGAATTCATATTGAAAAATTTTGTCACGTCAACTGTTTCTTGAAATAAATTTTCTCACAGGAAACGATTAATATCGAATCTAGCGTATTTTCGCCTCACTCTAATAATGAACACCAGTATTTTCTGTTGCAATAATAGATTATTACCGAAAATTTTTTTCCCATGAGAAAACGGAACAAATATTGCAATATCTTATCTCCCAATTTAAATGCCAAGCAAAGCGAAAGCATTACCATGCAATTTTGCAAAAATAAATTAAAATTTACGATTTTCACATCTGAAAAAGTGGTGGAGAACTTGAAGCAATTTATTGCTAGAGCTGTTCAGAGTTTAATCAAAGACTCGGGAGTGGCTTCGCAGTATCTTCTAAAGAAATGCGTGGGCGGAATTTTAATGGGTTTTATGAACTCTGAACCTTTTCGTGACTCCAGAACGTGTCAGTTTTCGAACATGCTCATTACAGCGTGTTCGCTTTCACTTCTCCATTGATTAATCTTTGAATACAGCAAAATCATTCGGCCCATTCATGTCGATTATCCATGCATGTAAAAGTGGCCAATGCACGATATTGCTAAATAGTGAGATTACTCGTTACGGCTGAATGATATGAAATGTTTCAGGAGGCAAAGGAAATAGAGTAGCAAGTGTTTTGATAGATACATTGTTGTGTCTTTTAAAAGAATAATAGTGTCTACTTTTTAAAATAATTCAAAGGATGATATGTTAATACGAAGAAATATTTTTCATGGAAAAATACAGATGTACTTAGAGTTCTTGTTTATTATTTCACGAAAAAAACCGTATTTATTACTAATTGATATACCGGAGTTGCTGGGAAGCAAAATAATTTTATGTATAAATACTCAACTCCTGTTTTTTTAATAAAAAACTAGAGTGAGATTATTAGTTGCAGCATACAATGTTTGAAGCCTCTCTAAAAATCTCCAAACGATTTTTAAAAATAGAATAAAAATAATTTGTTAAGTAATAAATTACTTTTCAATAAAGAACGAATTAAATATTGCTAGTAGGCCATGGAGCAAAAAGAAAATAAAGTAGTTTAAAATAATTTATATTGAATGGTACTCTCTTTAATTAAGAATAGTAATAGTAATAATAATTAAAAATAAGACTAACTTCTATATATGGGAAAAACATAAATTTTATTAAATAATTAATTAATAGACTTATTAATTAATAATACGAAATCTTATGTAATGGAAGTAAATTTTTACAGAAAATTAGTTATTTCGGAATTTTCAATTTTATAATGAATATTATTTTTTCTTTATCATATTATATAAAGTCCATAGGATATTTTCATATAATATATTTTTAACAACAGAAATATCTTCGCCACATATAATAAATTAATTTAATCTATGGAGACCAACATATTTTTAATATAATTAATTGATTTTCTTGGCACTGCAGAACTTTAACATTTCGACGCTACAGACGAGGTATCTGGTCTTATCAAACTATTTCCAGTGACAGGTTCCATGTCCTAAAATTGGGCTCTTATACCACTTGAGATAAGTTGAGCCTCTAATGCATATTTGGAGAATATTTTCGCCTTTTTTTATTATTTTTATTTATTTATCTTTTGCATTAAAAATTCCAACAGCAAGAAGAATTTCTTTTGACTTTTAATGGCATTCGTCAATAACGATGAATGTGTAAAAATCCTTTCATTAATAATTTTTTAAACATTAAAACTATATTTCTATAAAATATTATCATCTTTCTATTGTTTACAGCCCTGCCTTTTTGCATATTATATCTGTCTTTTTGTGGAAAAAAAGTATAACAAAATATTTTTATTATATGAAATATTTTTCATTAAAATTAAAATATCAATTGAAATAAACAATTTTTAAAAATCGATAGATGATTTTCCCCACAAATTTGAAATATTTCTTACATCCATCTTGCAAATTTTGTTCAAAATTGTTGAAACATAGGATAAATCTAAGGAACACTCTGAGTCAAATATATCAATAATTTTCTTGTTAGAAATTATTAATCCTTTCTGCTTCTAAAATTTTCTTTTCGAATTTTACTCGAGTGTTTTGGACAGCTCTGCATATGTATTCTAATTCGTTAACTATCAAAATCATTTCATTTGCATATGCATATGCTTTCTTTTCGTCATTTTCGAATCCTTACTTTAACGCTAATAAACAAAAAACAAAAAATATTAGAAACAAATACGCGTATATTACATGAAAAAGTTATTTTAACAAATAATAATATAAATGCTTAAAATCTTGTTTTCTAGAAAAGGAATAAAATGAAATATATGTATGAAAATGTATAGAAATTAAATTGATATTGTTGAAAAGCAAAATGTTGAATTATTTGATGTTATAAAAATATATTATCAGGGATAATTTTTTCTGATGTATTGTAGAAAATAAGCAAATATTTCTCATACAACAAAATCATTGATGTCGTTGAACGTCTGAGTTAAGTTGAGTTGAATTTGATTTTTAAGGTAAACAAAAGCCACCTTTGGCTAAACTACGTCACATTCATGAAATCAAAATATTTTAATCAATTTATTATAAAACCAAAACATGGAATGTCGGCTAAATACAAATATCAAGAAGCGTAAAAATGCGTCTTGTAAAAGTGCAACAATAATACGACGCAAGGTAGTATACTATAAAATGCGGCAAATGTTTATATACAATTATAAAAACCAGTATTTTTTACAAAATTAAAAAGTTTTATGAACGGAGTTTTGGAAAGCAACTCGCTCAATTAGTGTAAGAATTCTGAAAATATCCGAGGAGTTGTAAAGGAAACCGTGGACATTCTACAAGAATGTGTAAAAATGACAGAGGATTGTTACTAATTACATAAAATGGTTTGGGTCTACCATCAATAAATGTCAGTGGGTGAATCGAGTGTGCCCAATTCTCAATCTGGTCAACCAACATCTGTTTCATGTGCTCACAAAATCTTTATTTTGAATAATTTTTAAAGAACAGATAAAATAATATTAATATTCTGACTATCCATAAGACAACTTCTTTTCCAATTAATTATATCATGGAATTTCTACTTACGAAAATATCTTTTAAAACATTAAACAATAGAAATTCTTGTTCCACTTTTGCTTTCATAAAGTATGATAGTAAAAAATGAACTGCTTCTTTTGTACAAATTACACCTCGCAATATCTACTGAAATCCCTGCATGACCTTAACATACCTTGTTCACTTTTAAAAACAGAAGACAATTTATTCATATTTCACTCCAAATTCTCAGACGGAAGATGCGCGTTATGTCGGCGAGACTTGTTTTGTTGTAAGCGATTCCAATCTACCATCCATTGTTCACAATCATTATCACACCCGTGTTTATTGAAATGCAAATTGAAGGGATATGTCTAATCCTTTCTTTCACCCACAGCTTAGCTGTTTGCATCCTGGAAATGGGTGTTTCAGTGAGTCTTGGATAAACGTGAATTTCTCAGCAGCCATTAGGATAAAACCATTTGTCAACTCCCTGACATCCTTGATGCTACCAGATGGGAATTCATAAAGTAACAAAACATGAGAATTGAAAAATGCGGTTCGTGGAGGAGGTGAAAAGAAATAAATACAATGACACCCAATGTATTGTTTTTGAAATAAGAGAAATGGGATTCTTAAGTAAAATACAATACTTAGAAGTTATTCTATTGGTGAATTGGGTGAAATATGCGTAAGTCTGAATATAATTTTGCATATAAATAAATTTGAAATTTAGTTAATTGAAGAAAAAGAATAGATATTTGGAAAAAAAGAATTTTTATCCATATCTATACAAAATAAAACATATTAAAATAAAAATGTATTTCAAAAGCAGTGGTGGAGTCTTTTTATGACCTTAAGCAGTTCATACAGCAGTTCAGTCTGTCTTCACATTTCAGTACATTTTTAACTTAAACAACGTGTTATTGATTTATCTTAAGATAGAATTTTTATTGATGTCTCATAAAAGTAGTATAGTAATAGAAGTAATCATAAAAAATTCGAACTCATTATGTTAACTAATCTCAACGTCTTAGACTCCCTAAGACATTTTTAAAAATGTCTGTCTGTCTGTGAAAACGATAACTAAAAAACGCTTTGAGATGGACGGTTAAAATTTGGAATTCGATCCTTACACCACATTTTCAGAAAAATCTGTTCAACGGAAATCCATCCTCTCGGCTGTTCGAATACAAGTTAACTCAATAACTACAAAACGAAAAAAGCCATATAATTCGGTACGCAGATATTGTTACAGTATACACATCAAATTTCAAGTTACGTGTTGTCTTTCTTATATGCTTAAGAAACATGTGAAAACAGTCATTCAAAAATGCAATAATTTAAACACAATAAATTTGTGGTTTGAGAATTTGTGACAAGATGTGCAGCTTGTGTCAAATTTTTGTTTCAATCGGTTGAGATAAACATGTATAAAACAAACATTATATTTTTGAATAACATTAATGCTTGTTGGGGATTATTCGCCAAGATTCATCCACGTTTATACAGAACATTATTTAAACAAATACTTCGCGTTTAAAATAAGATAATTAATAATTGTAATAAAACAAACATGAATCAGGCTAATTATATTTGATACAGAGTTAACCTTATTTTAATATATTATAGATCATACTTTGTACTATTATATACTGTTACTTTTACAGACTTATTCACTTTTTATTAGTTACTTTTATAGACTTATTTACTTTTTTCTTGTTACTTTTATAGACTTATTTATTTGTTTTATTTGGCAACACATGTATTAAAGATTTTTAATTATATTGCCAGGGAGCCTAGACAGCTGTCTATTTGGAAATCAGCCTCTGCTCAAATACAGTTTATTTCATGAAATTTAACGAATTTTTTGGCTACTTTACCTCCATCTCTTTGCCACTCAAATTTTCTTTAAAGCAAACTAATAATATTTTTGCTTTGTGGCTACAATACATGATTTAATAGATTTTATTCCCTCCTAATTCTGTTATTCATTTTATTAAGCCTAAATCCTAAGCCTAATTGCTAAGTTCACAATTCTCTCTCTATCTCTCTCTTTGATCTAGGTTGATGTAATTAGTATTAGCTACATAAGCAGTGAATGGCAAGCCATATTTTTGAATCTCCGTCTCCCCCGAAGGCACTCGAAAATAAATACTGAATGACAGGACCGTCGATAGAACAACACTAGCGGGAACTGCAGTTGTGACCTGAGGACCATCACCGGCCATAGTACAATTCTCCCAGTAGGAAGTACGTCACCTCATCGATGGAAGGAGCCATATCCCCCACCTTTAGTGTAACCATTAGATTGACGAGATCCTACCATCATACCGGAAGCCTCTGATCCTCAATTACGAGGTGATCCCACGAGGGTGAATCAGAAAAACAGTAATGTCAAGTTTGCCATGTTATCGACTTTACTATTTGCAATCATTAAGTAGATTTTGAATATTTAGTTGTAATGAATGACAATAGATAAGGAGCCATATATTACATCACTGGATAGAGGAAAACATTGCTATTTATTATGCATTCTGCATAATTTCTCTTGTTATACAACAAATATCGAATAGGAAGTCTATTTCTTACGGCATGTCAGGTAAATGATCCCCGATTATTGAATGCACTATTAAAATACTGATTTTAAAAAGTAGGAGGTGAAGTAATTTCTCCATAAGTCCTGCAATTAGATACGAAATTCTAAATTCTTTGCTTACACTGGTTATGAATTTTCTAAAGTTACCTTCATAAATAGCTCGGATATGCTAAATATTTTCATCTGATTTGCAAGAAGGACCAGCATTTTTTATTTAAGCATATAATCATCTTCAACGGATTTCTAGGGAAACTGTAAACCTGTAACCTCTACAAATCGAATATAATCTAATTTCGAAAATATTATGTATACTGTGAATGGCAACAAAACTATTCCCAGAATAATAATGTTTAAAAAGGGAAAAGTTTTTAAGAAAGTTATTTCTAAATAAGAAAATTATTTTTGTGATGTCGCAGTGACAGCAAAATTGTTTATGATCTGACTGCTCAACTAGTAACAAAATGCACGTTGCGAAGTAAATAATGTATTCACTCGTTGCATACTACAATACATAAAACAATTTTTCAATTTTTCATGAGGCATCATAATCTTCTTGCAATTTGACATTGTTTGCAGCTTTTATAGAGAATATTCAAACGCAAAAAATAAAATTTTCAACTCTTCTTTGACCCCTGGTGTACTATCGTGTTTGTCTCGATCTATTATCCTTCATTAGATGTAAATACTTTAAATCTGATCCTACTTTAAAAATAACTTTATATGTTTCATATACACGAAGGTAAAATTTTTGTTGTTGTTACCAATGGCACTTTACAAGCCCGCCGACCGACATGTCAGCGATTTAAGTCTAAATGAGCGTCCCTTGTTTTTCAATAGGGCCAACTAGGGCCAAGAGTACGACTTAGCTACTTCATGCTTCACATTCGCTTGCACGACCTTTTATTTACAGGGGGCATATTCACATTACTTACAGATAGAACAAAGAATAAGAACTATGTCTGAACGGGACTCGAACCCGGGACGCCCAGATCACGGGGAAGACACGCTGCCCCTATGTTACAGCCCACGCTGCCCCTATGTGAAATTTCGAAAGTCGGGACACTTCCTTGCGGAAAATGATTTATTCCAGGTTTTGTAGCTTGCCTCGACCTCATACGGAGGGGATGAGTGACTTATCCGCGTTGAAAATTCAGATGCTGCGGCAAAAAAAGAAAAATTGTGCTGTACGTTTTTACTGCAGTTCGGAGAGTGTTCGGGTCAAGGTTTTTTTTTTCTTTCCAGATATCTTATTAGGCTTTACTACGACTTATTATACGCAAATCAATGCGTTTCATATCCAATTTTTCACCGGAATAATCAGTTTTACAATTTTTTAAAAATTAAAATCGCAAAATCTTATTTTGATTTAAGTAAAAGAAATTGCAACGTATTCCATTTGTTATTTACGTCTTTAGTTAAGTGTGATTAATTATGTAATTATTCGGCAGATAAAATTGTAAATTTCATAATAAAAGGACAAAAGAAATGTGCTTGACAAAAAAAAGAAAGAATTTGCCGATTTACTGCTACATTCGAAAGAAAATCCCACAAATGATAAATTTAAATTACATTTCTACATTTAATTATAACTTTGATTGTTATGAGTTAAAATAAGGTTAAGAGTTCACCACCAAATCGTGTTAAACCGACATACGGAATGACGCATTAATATTTCACTGTTCTGCTACAGATAAAGCATATTTTATGGAATAATTGTGAAATGATGTCAGTATGTCGAACATCGATAAACTAAAATGGCAATTCTTAAACAATGCAATATCGAGCAGTTCGAATAACAGCTCGTACAAAACGCAGGGAGTAGCACTTTTCCTCGGGTTTTTGGCTTTTACAATACTTCCATTGTTCCTCTGAAAAGAAATTCTAGAAGGTTTTGTGAAATTTCGAAAGTCGGGACACTTCCTTGCGGAAAATGATTTATTCCAGGTTTTGTAGCTTGCCTCGACCTCATACGGAGGGGATGAGTAACTTATCCGCGTTGAAAATTCAGATGCTGCGGCAAAAAAAAGAAAAATTGTGCTGTACGTTTTTACTGCAGTTCGGAGAGTGTTCGGGTCAAGGTTTTTTTTTTCTTTCCAGATATCTTATTAGGTTTTACTACGACTTATTATGCGCAACTCAGTGCGTTTCATATCCAATTTTTCACCGGAATAATCAGTTTTTCAGATTTTTTAAAATTAAAATCACAAAATCTTATTCTGATTTAAGTAAAAGAAATTGCAACGTATTCCATTTGTTATTTACGTCTTTCGTTAAATGTGATTAATTATGTAATTATTAATCGTTTCATTTGAGTATACCAATAAAATAAAGTTAATAGAACTCATATGCAGACATGGTGCGTAAATATGTTAAAGTTCTGACTGTTTTTTATAGCAAATTACTTTTACAAATTGTTGAATTATATTTTTTCTATGGTATCTACACCACACGACTTTATGAGATTGGAAGTTAAGATTTTATTGCTGTATTCTGAAATTTGGACTGAATCCAAAATGTTATGGAAAATCTAAGACAATAAAGAAATTATTTATGAAAATTTCGGAAAGGGAAGACACAAAGTAGTATCATAAAGTAATTTTTTTAATAATTTATTTTTTATTAATATTTTTTTTAAGATAATGTATAATTTATTTACTTTGCTCACATTAACATCTTATGCAAATTCTAGTAAAAACTGATGGGTATAATTTATGAGAAACTAGATCTATAAAGTTTGAATTTACTTTCTATTTCTAGTTTGGCCTAAAAAAATTGTATCTTTTGTATTCATTCCTAGAAGAAATATTGATTTTTAATTAAGGACGCTGCAGCTTACATGCATATAAAAAACTTTCCAGCAACTATAAACAACTTTGCTTTGGTTACATTTTCTTACTTCAGATCGTGTGTTTTCATATATCTGTGACTAAATTACAATTATTATTGCCTACATTAAATTATACTGCTATCATACATCTTGAAAAATTATTTTTCCCATGTAATATAGCTCATATTAAGCATTGCAATTCGTTGTAACTGAATAAAAGTTTTTTTTTAATAAGAAAAATAAAAAGGGACAATCTATCTATCTCTGTGTGTGTGTGTAAATATTTAAAATTTCGGAAGCAGATTGCAGTTCGAAGACATTGAAGAAATTTCTGCATTTTTAAATTCGCCTTATTCTTCCTCCGAAGGCTGACAATATTAGTTCCGAGGCGCGGGCATACAGCGTGAGACAAGCAGAATTAACAAAGAAGGACAGAAACTAATTTTTCTTAGTTTTATATAGAATATTTTGAAAGGGAAGACATTGTTTACATTGCCAATATATCATTAAGAGTCGGATAAGGATTTCCAAACGTCAATTACAAAAAGGGAAACAACGCAGGGATTTTAAAATAAAGTATGTGCTTATTGGACATTTTTCTAACCCTTCAGGCGGAGGGTGTGAAATTCGGCTTTTAGCCGATTCAGCAATTTTACAAAGCTTTTCTTGAGTTAATTAAGCAGAGAAAGGGAAATTGGATAAGGAAATAAGAAAATATTTTTAGAATGTAGTTACCATGGGCTAAATTACGATAAAACTTAAAAAATTAATTTCATTTAAATTAGACTCTCTCTAATCTGAACCACTCTCTAATCTGAACTCGAGACTTTATTCATTATTCCACACACACACATTATATATATGTGGGTGGGTGTGTAATAGACTAAATTCATGATTGCTCAGGCTAAACATAATAAATGTTTACAAAATGGTAACTAATCATTTCAAATCATTGGATACGCAAACTGAACATTCATCGTGCAAAAGAGTTTCTTATTAGGCGTTTGTGATCTGATATATTCCTTAAAAATTAAAAGTTGCATATTTAGAACTCAGATTAATAAATAAAATGTTCCTACTACACCTTGAAATTCGACGGCACAATTGAAGGGTTTGCTGTAAAAAGGAGGCAGCTCCGATTATTCAAGTTTGCTGAAATCTGTAAAATATGTTTGAAAATTCCAATTCTAAATTGTGTGAAGATTTTCATTTTGATCAATCCTCAATTGTTCCTACATGTTATGACAGAATTTTCACTCAAAAATATATTTTTCAGATGATGTGATACCTGATGGAGTTACATTTTTCTTGCAACCAAAAGATGGTTGACTTAATTTATTAAAAATATTTCGCAATAAAATTGCATTTTGCTATAATATAATTTCATATAATATAAACTAACAAAATATAAACAAAACGTACTAGGTACTTGGCTTCAAAATCAACATATATATATATATATATATATATATATTTCTAGTAATAATCACACTCCCCCCCACAGTAACATCAGGGTCATCTGCTGGGATTGTAGTCTATCGTAGAACCGCATATCATTTTGTGGGATGTATTTGCCGGATAGCTCCACTGCCTCTTTATATTTTGCATTTGAAAGTAGGAGAAACTGCAGAAGAAAGTGGGGTATCTCCAGGAGCTAACACTATATTGCAACAGACTAATGGGACAAATAGTCCTATCTATTGAGTAAAGGTGGGTTCACAAGAGGCTAATTATTAAGCGCAATAAGAAGATCATGCCTACTTCCAGAATATCACGTGACCACAACGGGACGATATCAAATTATTGTCCCTTCGGGACAAACATTGTCCACTTTATCTCAACTGTTCACACGAGGACAATGCTGGGACAACAGCAGAGAGGCAACGATTGCAGACAATAGTAAGCCTCCTGTGAACCCACCTTAACGCTAGAACAAATGATTGGAGTTATATCTTTTTGGTACCAAAATGTTTTTAAAAAAAACCATATGATGTGTGATGTGATATATAGCACTTTACAGTCCCTCTAACAGTTAATTCCCCCTCCAAATTCCCCTAGGTTGGAGCTACATCCTTTATGCAGTAAACCTTTCAATTATTTATCTACCCATGTTATTTTTCTAGAAAACACACAAAAAAAAATTAGAGAAGCATGAAAAAATCTAAATTGAATTTTATAAAAAAATTTCTTAAGGGCAAAAACGTCCTCAAGTTAAATTAACTGATTAGTTAAAGATTCTTAACTAATCAATTAATCAAAAAGATTTCAATTCATTAAAGAAAAAAAAATCCGTTGTATTTCTAAATTTCAGAGCAAACAGGAAGTGAAATTGTTTGCAACCCATCAGTCAACATTTGACTGATGAGTTGCAAAAGATTATTATTTTATTTTTATTCCTGAAAAATAAAAATGTTTATTTGCAAAGAACAAAAACGGAAGTACTTATTGTAGTATTCAAGTAGAAATAAAGAAAAAAAGCTGTTAAATTTTATGAATACTAAAAAAAAAGGTTTAAGTGTCAAATTATTATTCATATCATATTGAAATTTCATTTCGTAGATAAGTTTGGGCAATTAATTTTATATTTTGTTTGACTTCAAAATCTGGTTCAGTAATTCGTAAAAACTTTAGCCTCTATTTCCTGAAGCAACTGAAGAAACAAGAATACCATTTCCGGCATTAATTTATCTAAATGTGATTTTGGTGCAATAACCGAAAAAAGATTTTTGTATGAAAGAAAGGAAATGAGAAAATTAGTCATTCCCGTTAAATAAACAAACAGCAGAAAGATTCTTTCATTTATTTTCCCGAAAGTACATTAGAACTTGGTTAATTCAAAGTTCACGGCCCCTAGCCAATTAATCTAAAAGATTCAAATTAAGGAAAACGTCGAATAACGTAGATGCAGAAATAAAGAACATCAAATTTTAAAACAAAAGTTAACTTCTTTATTACCTCACTTCATTTTTAAAATAAATTAACTACAAAGGACATTATTCTAAATTATTCTGCTCAAAGAGCACTATTCTAACGGATTTCTACGAATCACAAAATACACTATATCTGTGTGTTGGAATATAGGGTTTAAGATCGGTAAATCTAGAATTACTAATAAAAAATGCCATGTGATTCAAATTACCATAAAAAAAACTTGGAAGGCGAAATTATGCACTGAAAGTGATTTTTTTGTTGAAAATTATTATTTGGAATTTAATTAATTAGTAATCCAGTGCGATTCTAATGCTCTCCTGTGATATGTCTTTAAAATATTATTAATCTAATTTTAATACCTATTTAAAATTTTAAAAATTGGTGATATCAATTCATTTGGTATATGAAAAAATACCGCTGTTCAATTTTAATATACTCAGAATAAAAGTTTATGTTAACAGTTAACATAAATAATTATCTTGTAACATAATTAAAACATAATCATATACTGTGATAATGAAATAAATTATTTATTTCGTTTTTTACTATTACAAATATCTAATCCTGGATTTTTCTTCAATTGCTGCTGGTTTGCTTATAAATATAGTCTGACACAGAATAAGGCTTTAATTTACTAATGATTTAAATTGTGCTAAAAACAACAGTGGTGATTTTTAGAAACTTTGATTTCACTTTTTATTTATTTCATTTAAAGCAGAAAATATTTGAACAAAAGGCTGAAAATTTTCATAAGAATAATTTTTAGATTAATTTAATACTTAGAAAAAAATTAACCGCTGATAATAATGGTATGAATTTTGAGGTAACAAATACAATACAGCAATTTCCTTGTAATTAAAACATTTATAGTTACATGGAAATTCCTTATAATGAACACTATTAATCTGTGAAAACGGAAAAAGTAAAAATATTTTAAAGCTTTTATTACTATGAAATATTATTTTTAATGAGATAATTTAACTCATTTAAGAGTATATCAAAATATAAAATATTTTTAAGCAAATGAAATGCTTCTAATTTATTAAAAATAATTACTTTAAAAAACTTGCTAAATTTTTCAATTATTAACTTTTTAAATCTTCAAAAGCTTGTACGAATTAACATTATAAGATTGTGACAGCATCAAAAATTTCTTTCATAATAAGAGATTTTCATCAAAAGAATTATTTTTTCTTTGATTTCTGTCATAAAATGAGTACAAAGTTTTGAAATCGCCAAGCAGAATATAAATTATTACGAATTAAAACAC
Organism: Argiope trifasciata; assembly: GCA_026543055.1. Lineage (NCBI taxonomy): Eukaryota > Metazoa > Arthropoda > Arachnida > Araneae > Araneidae > Argiope > Argiope trifasciata. Next base: position 3,979,311 of record JAPMOQ010030048.1, read on the forward strand.
TTCAAAACATTTTTGTGGTAACTAATTAGAAGTAGAGAAACGTATACCTTTTATAAAAGTAAAAAGTGAATTTCTGATTTTATCATTTATCTGTTTTAATTTAAGTGTCTTGATTTAGACAAATAGCTCTTGTAGTTCTATAGAAATCATAAATAATAAGTTCTTTGTTCCTAACACCTCTTTTTTGTGTTTTTTATACTTGTGAAATTGGTGTTTTAATAGGCATCAACATCATATTTTATCTTCACAAAATGTTTCAGTTTTTCTCATTCATAAAAACATTTACAAACAGAATAATATGCTACAGGTCATTGCTAATTAAGTGAATTTTAACTGGTCAAATGTCATGCACACAGTGGTTTCATCCATCTTTTGGCAAAATAAATGTCTCATTTGAGCTCAAAAGTTTATACAGAAATGGCAAATTAACTATTCAACTTTTGTTTCTTCGATTGCAAGGCACAAAAGAGTGGAAAGAATAAATAAAAAAAAAAAGAAAGAAAGAAAGAGAAAAAAAAAAAATACTACGCCAAGCGAGTAAAGACAGCAGCAAAAGAGAAATTCCCATTCAGAACTTGAAGACAACACGCCCATCATCAAAAGTTAATGACTTTCGGTGCTTGATTCCGGAAAGGTTGACTCGTGACGAGAAAAACAAAGCCTGCGGAGGAGAAAGAAAAAAGAAGCCGAGACGCAGTAAAAATAATAAAAAAAGAACGAAAAAGACTAGGCTAAATGTGATCCGCAAGACGAAGAACACTCATTTTTCAACCTGCGAGTTCACCAAGTCGTTTAACTTGGAGTTGTGAATTGAACGTCGAATCATTTAATGCATTATCTATAAAAAAAGCAGCTGCTTAAGCATTTAAATAAATATTCATGCAGTTGCTTTTATTTCTAAAAGCGTTAATTCATCATATATTTTTGTTTTATAATGCATCAAAATGATTTCTAAACCCAACTATATATTCACTTAGTTTAAATACAGGATATTTGTAGATTAAAACAGACTTAAAAAGAATCATTATAATTATTAGAATGCTGCTTCATTATATTCGAACAGAAATTGCAAATTAATATCAGTTTAAGTGGGGTTAATAAATGACTTTTCGGTAATAAAAGGAAGATCATTTTTGACGAAGATTTTGCACAAACATTTTATTGGAATGCTCGTATATTTGATTTGTTGTTGCCTTCTGCTGCTACGGTCGTCTACAGCATTTCATTCTGGAGCACCGGTAGAAGCATGCGAGTCGACTCTTCCAAGACATCTCCATACCTCGCCAAAACCTGCTTCTGAATCTCCGTACATATTCACTGCTTCTGCCCGACATTTTTATCCAGATTCCAAAAGGAGAAAAATTAAAGGTAAGCACTGAATTTTTAGGTGATGGATTTACTGGACTGTATAATCATTTTAATTTTAAAAATGTATTTCATCAATATAGTTTTAATTTAGAGATGGAAGCTTGACCAAACTAAGAATATCAAGGCTTTATCAAAGACTGATATTTTTTAAATAAATTATTTTTCTTTCTTTTTTTATTATTATTCCTTTTTAAAATTATAATTCCACCCACTCCCTCGTTCTCCTTGAAACTACTAAAAGGAATTTTGTTATCAGTATTTAAAGAAAGTATTTTGAAAAGATTAAGAGATATTTTCTGTGTCTGGCTGAAAAACACCCCAACGTAATTCTGTTTTTGTTTGTTTGTTTGTTTTTCCACTTTTTCTTTTCTTTTTTAAAATAATCTAAATATAATATATAGAATAAAAACAAGATATATCTAAAAGTTTTATGTTATTTTTTATAGATTTATTAAAACAGTTTTATTTTCTCTAATATGAGTTATTTCAATTTTGCAATATTTTAACTCAATTTCATGGAAATATTGATTTATTTTGAAAATTAAGGTAAATATTTAAATAAAAATAATCATACAGAATTACAAATCTTATATTAAAGTGCATTTTTCTTGTCTATAATTAATTTATGAATGAAAAATTACTTTTCATGTAGGATATAATACGAAAAATATTTGAATATATATTGTGTTATTTAGATATTACTTTTTTTTCATATTAAATATCGCCCTCGATTAGTAATTTCAAATGTTA